>CAWUFW010018816.1:0-208530 GCA_963921515.1 Calotriton arnoldi | reverse complement strand
GTCAATACCTCTGCGTTCAGCATACCTTTTGCACCAGAAAACATAGCGGTGCCCAACAATCCATACTGTAAGCATCTTGAAGGGATGCCTGGAAGTAATGAAAAGATGTCTGTAGCTGAGGTAGTCAGTTGGTAGAATGAGAGGTATCTAAAATGGTGGACAAGATGCTGTTTTTAAAGAGCAGATAATTGATTGTCTGGCTTCCACACAAAAATAAGTACTTTGGATCAAGCTTTCCGCCTCCTTAGCATCTATTGGAAGGAAGTGATAGTTAAAGGAGGAAAGCTCTACATGGCCTTTGTTGACCTATGGTCTGCATTTGACCTGGTCCCGCGAGCCAGGCTATGGAGAGTTCTAAGGGATCAGGGCATGCCGAGCAATCTTTTAGATGTTTTAATTAGATTACATTCATCCAACACAGCACAGGTGAGGTGGGGGGAGAACAACAAAGTCACAGAAACATGCCCAGTCCAGCATGGAGTAAGGCAGGGATGTGTTCTTGCACCCACACTTTTTACTGTTTTTATTAATGGTGTAGTTGATTTTTTAGACAGAGATGGGTGTGATGCACCAAAAATCGGTACAAAAAGAGTCCCTGCCCTTCTTTTTGCCGATGATACACTCCTAATTTCTAAATCTCCGCAGGGACTGCAGCAGCTTTTGAATGATTTTATTAAGTTTTGTGATGAGCGGGGCTTGGTGCTAAATGAGGCAAAAACCAAATATATGATTTTTAAGAGAGGAACGGCTAATTCCATCAAAAGACCAGTGCTAGCTGGTAGTAGAAAATTGGAGCGAGTTGATGACTTTGACTACTTTGGTATTCGCCTGACCCCCACAACTCACTGGGCTGCTCACATTGAGAAAACCAAATTACAACTAATCCAGCAGACTGCCCATATTACTAAAATCCATAGGAAAACACTGTCCAGGCAGCTTGCACCAGCTCTGGAAATTTACAATACCAAGGTTCTAGGGGGGGTCCTCTATGGAGCAGAACTCTGGGGTATGGGTGATACCAACTGTTTGTCTGCCGTTGAGAACCGTTTTCTTAGATCCCTGGTGGACTTACCCCCGAGTACCCCCCTAATGCCCCTATGTTTGGACCTTGCCCATAGACAGCTGGCACACAAATTGAACTATAAACACCTTATGTTCTGGCACAGGTTGTGGTTTGTGGATGAGCTAGTATCCTATTGAGAGCCACTAATTGGCCTCCTGAAGTCCCCACAGGTAACCTCGATCCCCTGGCTTAGATCATTACGGGATCTACTGGGGAGGCTTGGGATGGAAGGGTTTTGGATAAACCCGGAAAGCCTTGTTACCATACCAAGGGTGAGGCTGAAAAAGATGTTTTGGGAAGCTACATCAGTTCAAGTGCTGGCAAAAACTGAGGGACACTTGACTTGTGAATTTTTAAACTTTAAATCTGTTCCCCATTTTGAGGACACCATTGATGAAATTGTCCCCCCTCTGGCACGTAAACTATTTTTCCAATTTTGGTATAAGACCCTACCAACAAAACTGTTTTGTAGAAAGTGGTGCAATGATGCTCTTACTGATGATCTCTGTCCTGCTTGCAATGCTAGTTCAGAAACAATTGTGCATTTACTCTTTTTTTGTCCATATTACAAAATTTCGAGGAAAAAATGGATAATCCGCTTATGTAAATTGATCGGCCCGGGTCACTACCTTGAGGTGTTGAGAATTTTAATGACTGATACACGTAGAGTAGTGGTCTTTGGCCTTTCCAGATATTGGCATGCACTGTGGATCAAGCGTTCCAAATGTACTGTAAGATGAACCTAACTTTTTAATTTTGTTTTAATTCTTTCTGATTTTAAACTATTTTATGGTATTTTAAATATGTAAAACTATTTATTCTATTTCTGTATTTTATCACAATGTGCTGTGTACTTTTTTGATCTTTGTGATCGAAATAAAGTTAATGAATGAATGAATGATTGGCTGTTTATGAACATTGTACACTCAAAAATAGGGTGCATGTTACTTTCTTTAAAAAGCATGTTTTTTATTGGTTATTAAAAAATGTTTGAAAGGTACAGTAGATAGGATAAGGTAATATTTTGCAAAAGTCAACCACACCTGGTGTTTGCATTTGTAACCTTGTGTGCTGAACTTGAAAATATGGTGAACTTGTGACCTGCCTGTTCAGTTGAATGTTGCAGAAACTGTTCCTATGGAAACTGGGATTAAGCAGAATGGGGGAAGGGTTGAATCGTAACTGTGGTTTTAAAATATGGAATTGTCATTTATATATAAGTGAAATGTTATTAAAGTAAGATTTCCCAAATCAGTACTATGTTTAGAAGTGGTGTGTTCTTAAAAAATAATGCTAGTATTATTAGTGATACGTTTTTGAACTCCCGTATGGATTCGCGGCTCCATCGCAATGGTACACGGTGGAGTCGCGACTCCAGAAAATTCCAGAACCAGTTTGTGCACTTTTAGAAGTCAGTTGGTAGGGGTTAATATGTCTAACCAATAGAAATGTATTTTACAATTTTAAATAATTTAGGAAGCAATGTGATTTGTTACTTACATTTATTTGTATGGAGAAAGAGAGGGAAAGTTTGCCATTACTGGTTTTACCTTGTTGAGAGTGGTGCATTACATTGATTGTGTGCATAAGAAAATCTTTTATGAGCTTCTGATATTTCATACTCTACAAAACTATTTGGAAGGTGAGTTACAAATTTGTGAGGTGTATTATGTATTAGCTTTATTTTCAAACTTTAAAAATTATTCAAGAACTGTGATGTTTGAAATATATTAAATGTACAGATGTGTATTGTAGTTTTTTTTATTGTACTTAAATGTTGTTTGAAATAGATTGTGTATAGTAATATGTGTATTTTGGAAGATGGATTAGCGATTATGGTAGTTTGTATTAGTGTGTGGAAATGTATAATTGAAGTATACCGCATAATTTTAGGTGTTGCTTTCAAATTGGAAGTGCACTCTGTCAAGTTTTAAGGTGTGCATGGACTTGTGACTGAAGTATGTCTCTACTTGCATATGTATTCTCATATATCTTATACATTTGAAGATGCACGATGTATAACAAAGAGGTGTTGTTGCTTTGTATGTGGCTAGGCTCAAGACTGTGAGTAGTAGTAGATTGGTGAAGTTGCAGCACAAAAGTGTGGTTTAAAACATGTTGACATAAGGTATTAGTGATTAGGCTACTTTTTATAAGTCTCTAGATCGGTACAGTTGAAATGAATATGGCACATTACAATGCAATGTAATACAGCATGTGCCATTACAACGCGGTAGTTACAACGACTGCGTTGTTAGTACACGATGTATTACATCGCAAGTCTTTACAACGACTTCTACTAGGGGGCGCGCTGGACTTAGGAATAGTATTATTTACCATTCCTACTCCAGTTTGCGCAACAGTAGGGAAGGTGTTGGAAATTTATTTCCAATACCTCAGCGCCCCCTAGTGGAATTAGTTGTAAAGACTTGCGATGTCATTACATCGCATACTAACAATGCGGTCGATGTAACGATCGCGTTGTAAAGATATCGCGGTGTAATGACTGCGTTGTAAAGGTCGTTTCCCATTGAAATATGCCACATAAATTTTGGTGTTTGCTTGAAATGGGAAGTGTGTTCTGTGAATTTTTCAGGTGTGCAGAGTGTTGTGATTGAAGAAAGTCTTTACTAGGAGATATATTCTGATATGTGTTATGTATCTGAAGATGCTAGATGTATAAAACACATGAATGCATCTATTTGTGTATTTCTTTTATATATGATGCTGCTAGCAAAAGGTACAGACATATGCATGCATGCTTTCAGGAATATGGTGAGACTTACAGCTGAGAAATGTGAAGCGTTGCTGCTTTGTATTTGGCTAGGTGTAACACTCTAAGTAGCTGTAGATTGGTAAAGCTGCAGCACAAAAGTGAGGTTTAAGACATGTTTGCAGAGAGATTAGTTATTAGGCTAATTTGTATGAGTCTGTGGAAAGCTATACTTCAAATATACCGCATCATTTTCAGTGTCTGTATGAAATTTGAAGTGTAGTCTGTGAAGTTTTAAGATGTGGATGGTGTTGTGACTGAGGTATGTCTCTACTTGCACATGTATTATGGTACGTGTTAAGTGTCTGAAGATGATAGACATATAAAACACGGGTATACATCTATCTGTATATTTCTTTTATATATGATGCTGCTAGCAAAAGGTACAGACATATGCATGCATGCTTTCAGGAATATGGTGAGACTTACAGCAGAGACATGTGAAGGGTTGCTGCTTTGTTTTTGGCTATGCTCAATACCTGAGTAGTAGTAGAATAGTGAAGCAGCAGCAGTAGAAAAGTGCTGTTTAAGATATGTTGGGTGAGGAATTAGTGATTATGGTACTTTATAAGAGTCTGTATAAAACTTCACTTGAATTATGCCGCATAAATCTAGGTTTGTGTTTGAAATGTTAAGTGTAGTCTGTCAAGTTTTAAGGCCTTTATGGCCTTGTGAGTCAGGTATGTCTCTACTTGCACATGTATTCTGATATGTGTTATGCTTTTGGCAATAGGTACAGATACAAGCATGCATGCTTTTAGGAATATGGTGAGACTTATGGCAGAGACATGTGATAGGTTGCTGCTTTATATTTGGCTAGGCCCAACATTCTGAGTATTCGTAGAATGGTGAAGCTGCAGCACAAAAGTGAGTTTTAAGACATGTTGGCAGAGGAATTAGTGATTAGGCTACTTTCTATGAGTCTGGGGAAATGTACACTTGAAGTACACCGCAGAAATGTAGGTGTCTCTTTCAAATGTAAAGTGCAGTATGTCAAGTTTTAAGTTTAAGGTCTGCATGTTCTTGGGATTGATCTATGTCTATACTTGCACATGTATTCTCATATGTGCTATGCATCTGAAGATGCTAGACGTATAAAATACAGGTATACATCTTTTTGTTTATTTCTTTTATATATGATGATGATTTCAAAAGGTAGAAACATATACATGCATGCTTTCAGGAATATGGTGAGACTTACAGGTGAGTCATGTAATAGACTGCTGCTTTATATTTGGCTAGGCCCAACACTCTAAGTAGTTGCAGAATGGTGAAGGTGTAGTACAAAAGTGAGTTTTAAGACATGTTAGGAAACCGATTAGTGATTATGCTAGTTTGTATGAGTGTGTGAAAAGGTATATTTAAAGTACGACGCATAAATGTAGGTGTCTGTTTGAAATGTGAAGTGTAGTCTCTCAAGTATTAAGGTCTGCATGGTCTTGTGATTGGTGTATGTCTCTACTTGCATATGTATTCTCATATGTGGTATGCATCTGAAGATGCTAGACGTATAAAACATATATATATATATCTCTATTTGTATATTTCTTTTATATATGGTAGTACTAGTAAAAGGTACAGACAAATGCATACATGCTTTCAGGAATATGGTGAGATTTATAACAGACTCATGTGTATGTTTGATGCTTTATATTTGGGTAGGCCCAACACTCTGAGTAGTTACAGAATGGTGAAGGTGTGGTACAAAAGTGTACACCATGTCATAAACCTCACTTTTGTGCTGCAATTTCACTATTCTGCGACTACTCAGGATGTTGGGCCTAGTCAAATATAAAGCAGCAACCCATCACATGTCTCAGCTGTAAGTCTCCAATCACCCAGGCACTACCGATGCACTCATCCATGCGCTGAGGCACTATGCATGCACTTCTTCAATCAGCCAGGCACTACCCTTGCAGTCATGCAATCACTCAGGCACTACGCATGCACTCCTTTAATAACCCAGACACTACCCCTGTACTCATGCAATCACCCAGGCACTACCCATGCACTCATGCAATAACCCAGGCACTACCCTTGCACTCCTCCAATCACCCAGGCACTATCCATGCACTCCTCCAATCACCCAGCCACTACCCATGCACTTATACAATCACCCAGGCACTACCTACACACTCATGCAATCACCCAGGCACTACCTATGCACTCATTCAATAACCCAGGCACTATCCATGCACTCCTCCAATCACCCAGGTACTACCCATGCACTCATGCAATCACTCAGGCACTACCCATGTGCTCATACATGCACGCAGGCACTTCTCCTGCACTCATGCAATTACACAAGTACTACCCATGCAGTCTTACAATCATCTAGGCACTACCCATGCACTCATGCAATCACCCAGGTACTACTCATGCACCCCTACAATCACCCAGGCACTACCCATGCACTCCATCATGCACCCAGGCACTACCCATGCATTCCTCCATGTACCCAGGCACTACCCATGCACTCATCCAATCACCTAGACATTACCCCTGCACTTGTGCAATCACCCAGGCATTACCCATGCACTCCTTCAATCACCCAGCCACTACCCATGCACTTATAAAATCACCCAGGCACTACCTATGCACTCCTCCAATCACCCAGGCACTACCCCTGCACTCATGCAATCACCCAGGCACTACCTATGCACTCATGCAATAACCCAGGCACTACCCTTGCACTCCTTCAATCAACCAGGCACTATCCATGCACTCCTCCAATCACCAGCCACTACCCATGCACTTATAAAATCACCCAGGTACTACACATGCACTCCTCCAATCACCCAGGCACTACCCATGCACTCCTCCAATCACCCAGGCACTACCCATGCACTCCTCCATGCACCCAGGCATTACCCATGCACTCCTCCAATCACCCAGACAGTACCCCTACACTCATGAAATCACCCAGGCATTACCTATGCACTCCTTCAATCACTCAGGCAGTACCCATGCACTCCTCCAATCAAACAGACATTACCCCTTCACTCAGGCACTATCCAAGCACTCATTCATGCACCCAGTCACTACTCCCACACTCATTCCATTTACCCATGCACTCATAAAATCACCCAGGCAGTACGTATGCATTCATGCAATCAGCCAGTCACTATCCATCCTCTCCTCCAATTACCCAGGCACTACCCTTGCACTCATACAATCACCCAGGCATTACTGTTGCACTCATCCATTCACCTAGGCAATACTCCAATCACCCAGGCACTACCCCTGCACTCATGCAATCACTCAGGCACTATCCAAGCACTCATTCATGCACCCAGTCACTACTCCCACACTCATTCCATTTACCCATGCACTCATAAAATCACCCAGGCAGTACATATGCATTCATGCAATCAGCCAGTCACTATCCATCCTCTCCTCCAATTACCCAGGCACTACCCTTGCACTCATACAATCACCCAGGCATTACTGTTGCACTCATCCATTCACCTAGGCAATACTCATGCACTCACCTATGCATTCAGGCACTATTCATGCACTGATCCATGCACTCAAGCTCTACCTCTGCACTCATGCAATTAGCCAGTCACTATCCATCCTCTCCTTCAATTACCCAGCCACTACCCTTGCACTCATACAATCACCCAGGCACTACCCATGGAGTCATTCAATCACTCAGGCACACCCATCACATGTCTCAGCTGTAGGTCTGACCATATTCCTGAAACGATGTATTCATATGTCTGTACCTTTCGCTAGCAACTTCATATATAAAAGTAATATACATATAGAGGTGTACCTGTGTTTTATATGTCTGTCAACTTCACATGCATGACACGTATCAAAATGCATGTGCAAGTTGAGACATACCTCAGTCACAAGACTAGAAAGGCTTTAAAACTTGACAGACTGCTATTCAAATTTCAAACACACATCTAGCTTTATGTGGCATACTCCAAGTGAACTTTTACAGACTCTTACAAAGTACCATAATCACTAATTTCTCAACCAACCTATCTTAAACATCACCTTTCTACTGCTGCTGCTTCACTATTCTACTACTACTCAGGTATTGATCATAGCTAAGAGCAAATCAGCAACCCTTCACATGTTTCTGCTGTAATTCTCCCCATATTTCTAAAAGCATACATGTATGTATCTGTACCTTTTGCTAGTGACACCATATATAAAAGAAGCATGGAAATGGATGTATACCTGTGTTTTACACATCTAGCATCTTCAGATGGATAATACATATCAGAATATATGTGTAAACAGAGATATACTTCAGTCAGAACACCATGGAGACCTTAAAACTTGAGAGACTGCACTTCATATTTGAAACAGACAACTACATTTATGTGGTGTACTTTGGCTGTACCTTTCCTCACAAACAAACTAGCCTAATCACTAATCCATTTCCTAACATGTCTTAAACCTCACTTTTGTGCTGGAGCTTCACCATTCTGTGACTACTTATGGTGTTGGGCCTAGCCAAATATAAAGCAGAAATGTATCACATTTCTCAGCTGTAAGTCTCTCCATATTCCTGAAAGCATGCATGCATATGTCTGTACCTTTTGCTAGCAGCATCATATATAAAAGAAATATCCAACTAGATGTATACTTGTGTTTTATACGTCTAGCATATTCAGATGCATAATACGTATCAGAATACATGTGCAAGTAGAGACATACCTTAGTCACAACACCATGCAAACCTTAAAACTTGACAGATTGCACTTCACATTTGAAGCAGATAATGAACATTATGCAGTATATTTGAAGTGTAGCTTTTCACAGACTCATACAAACTAGCGTAATAAGTAATTAATCTCCTAACATGCCTTAAACCTCACTTTTGTGCTGCTGCTTCACTATTCTACGACTACATAGGGTGTTGGGCCTAGCCAAATATAAAGCAGCAACCCTTCAAATATCTCTGCTGTAAGTCTCACCATCTTCCTGAAAGCATGCATGCATATGTCTGTACCTTTTGTTAGTAGCATCATATATCAAAGAAACATACAAATAGATGTATACCTGTGTTTTATGTGTCTAGCATGTTCAGATACATAAGACATATCACAATACATGTGCAAGTACATACATACCTCAATCAGAAGATCATGTAGGGGCATATTAGCAAGACCCACGTTAAAATTATCGCCGTTTTAGCGGCAGGAAACTGCCGCTAAAACGGCGATAATGGGCTTGCTAATATGCGTTATAGAATTCCAATAGAAGCCCATGTTAGATGTGCAGGACATCTAACCTGGGCTTCTATTGAATTCCATAACGCATATTAGCAAGCCCATTATCGCCGCTTTAGCGGCAGTTTCCTGCCGCTAACACGGCGATATTTAACGTGGGTCTGCTAATATGCCCCAAGCACTTCTAAAACTTGAGAGACTGCACTTTATGTTTCAAAGAGAGACCTAGATGTATTCAGCACACTTGAAGTGAACTTTTCCAGAGATTCTTACAAAGTACCATAATCACTAATTCTTCACCCAACATATCTTAAACATTACATTTCTGGTGCAGCTGCTTTACCATTCTACTACTAGTTAGGTATTGAGCATAGCCAAAAACAAAGCAGCAACCTTTCACATGTCTCTGGTGTAAGTCTCATCATCTTCCTGAAACCATGCATGCATGTGTCTGTACCTTTTGCTAGTGCATCATATATAAAAGAGGCATACAAATAGATGTATAAATGTGTTTTACACATGTAGCATCTTCAGATGGATAACACATATCAGAATACATGAGTAAGTAGAGACATATCTACATAGACACTTACATTTATGCGGCTTACAAACATATGCATGCATGCTTTCAGGAAGATGTTGAGACTTACAGCATAGACATGTGATGGGTTGCTGCTTTATATTTGTCTGTGGAAAGGTATGCTTGAAATACACAACATGATTTTAGGTCTCTAGTTGAAATGAGAAGTGCAGCTTCTTAAGTTTTAAGGTGTGCATGGTCTTGTGACTGAGGTATGTCTGTACTTGCAGATGTATTTTCATATGTGTTATGCATCTGCAGATGCTAGATGTATAACATACAGGTATACATCTATTTGTATGTTTCTTTTATATATGGTGGCACTAGGGAAAGGCACTGACACATGCATCCATGCTTTTAAAAATATGGGGAGACTGACAACAGAGATATGTGAAGGGTTGCTGCTTTGTATTTTGCTAGGCTCTACATCTGAGTAGTAGTAGAATGGTGAAGCAGCAGGAGCAGAAAAGTGATGTTTAAGATATGTTGGGTGAGGAATTAGTGATTATGGTGCTTTATAAGAGTCCGTGTAAAACTTCACTTGAAGTATGCCACATAAATCTAGGTGTTTGTTTGAAATGTTAAGTGTAGTCTGTCAAGTTTTAAGGTCTGCATGGTCCTGTGATTATTGTATGTCTCTACTTGCATATGTATTCTCATATGTGTTATGCATCTGAAGATGCTAGAGGTTTAAAAGAGAGATATATCTCTATTTGTATGTTTCCATTATATATGGTAGTACTAGTAAAAGGTACAGACACATGCATCCATGCTTTCAGGAGTATGGTGAGATTTATAACAGACTCGTGTGACGGTTTGATGCTTTATATGTGGGTAACCCCAACACCCTGAGTAGTTACAGAATAGAGAAGCTGTAGTACAAAAGTGTACACCATGTCATAAACCTCACTTTTGTGCTGCAATTTCACTATTCTGTGACTACTCAGAAAGTTGGGCCTAGTCAAATATAAAGCAGCAACCCATCACAGGTCTCAGCTGTAAATCTCCAATCACCCAGGCACTACCCATGCACTCATCCATGCACTGAGGCACTATGTATGCAGGCCTTCATTCAGCCAGGCACTAGCTCTGCACTCATGCAATCACTCAGGCACTACCCATGCACTCCTTCAACCCAGGAACTACCCCTATACTCATGCAAATACACAGGCACTACCTATGCACTCCTCCAATTGCCCAGGCGCTACCCGTGCACTCATGAAATCACCCAGGCAGTACCTATGCACTCCTCCAATCACCCAGGCACTACCCATGCACTTCTCCAATCACCCAGGCAGTACCCATGCACTGATGCAATCACTCAGGCACTACTTATGCACTCATTCATGCACTCAACCAGTACCCCTGCACTCATGCAATCACCCAAGCACTACCCATGCACTCCTCCATGCACCCAGGCACTACCCATGCACTCCTCCATGCACCCAGGCCCTACCCATGCACTCCTCCAATCACCCAGACATTACCTCTGCACTCATGCAATCACCCAGGCATTACCCATGCACTCTTTCAATCACTCAGGCAGGATCCATGCACTCCTCCAATCACCCAGGCACTACCCCTGCACTCATGCAATCACTCAGGCACTATCCATGCACTCACCCATGCACTCAGTCACTACTCCCGCACTCATTCCATTTACCCATGCACTCATTAAATCACCCAGGCAGTACATATGCATTCATGCAATCAGCCAGTCACAATCCATCCTCTCCTCCAATTACCCAGGCACTACCCTTACACTCTTACAATCACCCAGGTACTACTGTTGCACTCATCCATTCACCTAGGCACTACTCATGCACTCATCTATGTATTCAGGCACTATTCATGCACTTATCCATGCACTCAAACTCTACCTCTGCACTCATGCAATTAGTCAGTCACTATCCATTCTCTCCTCCAATTACCCACCTACTACCCTTGTACTCATACAATCACCCAGGCACTACCCTTGGAGTCATGCAATCACTCAGGCACACCCATCACGTCTCAGCTGTAAGTCTCATCATATTCCTGAAACCATGTATACATATGTGTGTACCTTTTGCTAGCAACTTCAAATATAAAAGTAATATACAAATAGATGTATACCTGTGTTTTATACGTCTATCAACTTCACATGCATGACACGTATCAAAATGCATGTGCAAGTAGAGACACACCTCAGTCACAAGACTATAAAGGCTTTAAAACTTGATAGACTGTACTTCACATTTCAAACCCCCACCTAGATTTACGTGGCATACTTGAAGTTAACTTTTCCACAGACTCTTACAAAGTACCATAATCAAAGTACCATAATCAATAATTTCTCACCCAACTTATCTTAAACATCACTTTACTACTGCTGCTGCTTCACTATTCTACTACTACCCAGGTATTGAGCATAGCTAAGAGCAAAGCAGCAACCCTTCACATGTCTCTGCTGTAAGTCTCCCCATATTTCTAAAAGCATGCATGTATGTATCTGTACCTTTTGCTAGTGACACCATATATAAAAGAAGCATAGAAATGAATGTATACCTGTGTTTTACACATATAACATCTTCAGATGTATAAAACATATCAGAATACATGTGTAAACAGAGACATACTTCAGTCACAAGACCATGGAGACCTTAAACCTTGAGAGACTGCATTTCATATTTCAGAGAGACAACTACATTTATGCGGTGTTCTTTAAGTGTATCTTTCCACACACTCATACAAACTAGCCTAATCACTAATCTGTTTCCTAACATGTGTTAAACCTCACTTTTGTGCTGGAGCTTCACCATTCTGCGACTACTTATGGTGTTGGGCCTAGCTAAATATAAAGCAGCAATCCTTCACATGTCTCTGCTGTAAGTCTTACCATATTCCTGAAAGCATGCATGCATATGTCTGTAGCTTTTGCTAGCAGCATCATATATAAAAGAAATATCCAAATAGATGTATACTTGTGTTTTACACGTCTAGCATCTTCAGATGCATAATACGTATCAGAATACATGTGCAAGTAGAGACATACCTTAGTCACAACACCATGAAGACCTTAAAACGTGAGACAGCACTTTACATTTGAAGCAGATAATGAAAATTATGAGGTATAGTTGAAGTGTAGCTTTCCACAGACTCATACAAAGTAGCGAAATAACTAATCTATCTCCTAACATGCCTTAAACCTCACTTTTGTGCTGCTGCTTCACCATTGTACGACTACATAGGATGTTGGGCCTAGCCAAATATAAAGCAGCAATTCTTCACATGTCTCTGCTGTAATTCTCACCATCTTCCTGAAAGCATGTATGAATATGTCTGTAGCTTTTGCTAGCAGCATCATATATAAAAGAAATATTCAAATATATGTATACTTGTGTTTTGTACATTGGCAGAGGGATTAGTGATTAGGCTACTTTGTATGTTTCTTTTATATATGATTCCACTAGCAGAAGGCACAGAGACATGCATACATGCTTTCAGGAATATGTTTAGATTTACAACAGAGTCATGTGAAGGTTTGCTGCTTTATATTTGGGTATGCCCAACATGTTGAGTAGTCGGAGATTGGTGAAGCTGCAGCACAAAAGTGAGGTTAAAGACATGTTGGCAGATGCTTTCGTGATTAGGGTACTTTGTATGAGTCTGTGAAAAAACACAAGTATAGAACTATTTTTAAATTTGTTTTATATATGGTGTCACTAGCAAAAAGTACAGACATATGTATGGATGATTTCTGGAATATGGTGAGACTTACAACAGAGACATGTTAAGGGTTGCTGTTTTATATTTGGGTAAGCTCAACACTTTAGGTGTTATTTTGAATTAGGAACACCTGTCTGTGAAGTTTAATGGACTTTATGGTGTTGTGAATGATGTATATGTCTACTTATATATCTATTGTTTGATGTATTATACTTTTGAACCTGATTGATTTGGGTAGTAGTAGAGAAATCCTTTAGTTCTGCTCTGCCATTCTGTTGTGGAGGTTGTGATATCTTCTAAATGAAGCAATTGTGCAGTGTCTGACATAGCTTTGCAATGCAATTAAACGTATTTCTTTATTTATAGATGAGAATATTTCTATATAAGTACTTTAATAATATAAATTTATTTTTAGAAACTATTTAAACTTTTCTTTTTTTCAGATATTCACCATTATTAGTAAGAAAGATTGAGTATGGCAAGAAAATATCAAAAGAAAAGACAAGAAAAAAAAACAGTACTCTTTAAAGGAGAGAGAAAAGCAGAAATTAGATGAAGTACAACATGTGACATTGAAGAAAAAGACTTCTGGTAAGAGAACTAAAGAATTTGTTAAACAACTTTTAAAGAACGTAATGAATTTTCAAAATGTGGAAAAGTCAAAGAAAAGTTATACAACCAATCAGAAAGAAACAAAAATAGGACATATTAATGGAAAATCAAGTTATGGGAAAATAATCAATTTTGAAAGAAGGATGAAAGAATATAAAGACATTAGGAAGAGAATGTATAAAAGTAGAGTACTACAAAATGTTTTGGAAGATAGTAAAAGATATAAAAAAGATCAGCAGCTTACAAGAAAAAACTACAGATTGAAAGTGTAGTAGAAAAAGCTTTTGAATTGAAAAGAACAGTATTTATATTGGTATTGAAGAGAATGAAAACAATGCACTTTATGAAGGAGAAAAGCAAAAGAAAAAGACTGGTTAATAGAAGTAACTTTTGCAAAAAAAATTCGGGTGAATGAAAGCACACTTCTAGTACTGAGCCTTTTTTTTAATGAAGAAAGCTATTTTCAACAAAATACATTAGTTCATGCAGTTGATACCAGTGGTCATTGTTATGAGATAAAAGATGGTTGTCCAATTGAAAAAGAAAAGATGGGGGCATATTAGCAAGACCCACGTTAAAATTATCGCCGTTTTAGCGGCAGGAAACTATTTTGGAGATTTTCAATACAAAAGTTTCGGAAATGTGAACAATTAGTGTATGGATTATTGTTTGTGCTAATTCATTAGAAACAAGTAGTTTATATATTTGTTGTCTATATTATACGAGATGTAAATGAGGGTGTATATTATACAAAATGTAGTTGAGAGAAATAAAAGACCTAATGCAGTTGAAGAATGTAATTAAGAATCTGTAGATAGGTAAACACATAGTTACACATGTTCTAAATAATGCTCAACGCTGATTTTTTTTTTTTTTTTACATTCTCATTGATTATTTTTTTCCCCCGCTGATGTATGATGATACTACATTGAAATCACTGTGTATGGTGAAATTCAGTAGAATCTAAAAACAGCAAAAAAGGGAAACTGAAAATGTTTTGTAATTCTAAAATTATGTTGTGTTCTTAAAAGTATAATATTATATTCGATAACAGTTTATCTTCTTCGTTTTTACAGAAGGTAATGGTGAAGTTTGAAAAGATTTTAAATTCAGTTTACAACAAAACTACTGTAAAATAGTTCCACTGAGTTTTGTATCTACATTAGTAAAAAAGGTAAGGAGAAATAATGTAATATGCATGATAATGTGAAATAATGTTTAGAGCGACTTTTACTGCACTCATCCATTCCCTCAAACACTACCCATGCACTCATCTGTGTACTCAGGCACTATTCCCACACTCATTCAATTTACCCAGGCACTACCCATGTACTGGTACAATCACCCAGGCACTACCCATGCACTCATGCAATCACTCACACACTATCTATGTACTTATCCATGCACTCAGGCACTACCTCTGTACTCATGCAATCACCCAGGCACTACCCATATACTCATCCATGTACTCAAGCACTACCCTTGAATTCTGGCATTTACTCAGGCATTACACATGCACTCCTCCAATCACCAAGGCAGTAGCTATGCACTCATGCAATCACCCAGGCACTACCCAGGCACTCATCCATTCTGTCAAATACTACCCATGCACTCATCCATGCCCTAAGGTACTACTCCTGCACTCATTCAATCACCCAGACACTACCCATGCACTCCTCCAATCATCTAAGCACTACCCATGCATTCATGAAATCACTTAGGCACTACCCATGCACTCATCCATCCACTCAGGCACTGTCCCTGCACTCATGGAAACATCCAAGCAGTACTCATGCACTCCTGCAATCACCCAGACACTACCCATGCACTCATGCAATCACCCAGGCAGTACCCATGCACTCATTCATACAATAAGGCACTATGCATGCACTCATGTAATCTCACAGGCGGCACTACCCATGCACTCATCCAATCACTCAGGCAGTCCTCCAATGACCAAAGTTCTACCCATGCAATGATAAAATCACTCAGGCACTTCTCATGCACTCATCCAAGCAGTCAGGCATTACTCCTGCACTCTTGCAATCACTCAGACAGTACACATGCACTCCTCCAAACACCCAGGCAGTAGTCATGCACTCATGCAATCACCTAGGCACTACCCATGCACTCATCCATTCTCTCAAATACTAACTATGTACTCATCCATGCCCTGAGGCGCTTCCCCAGCACTCATCCAATCACACAGGCACTACCCATGCACTCCTTCAATTGCCCAGACACTACCCATGCACTCCTTCAATTGCCCAGACACTACCCATGCACTCCTCCAATCAACCAGGCTCTACCCATGCACTCATGCAAACAGTCAGACACTACCTATGTACTCATCCATACACTTAGGCACTACCCCTGCACTCTTGTAATCACTCAGGCAGTACACATGCACTCCTCCAATTATCCAGGCAGTAGCCATGCACTCATGCAATTACCCATGCACTACCCATGCACTCATCCATTCTCTCAAACAGTACTAATGCACTCATCCATGCCCTGAGACGCTTCCCCTGCACTCACCCAATCATACAGGCATTGCCCATGCACTCCTTCAATCACCCAGACACTACCCATGCACTCCTTCAATCACCCAAGCATTAGCCATGCACTCCTCCAGTCAACCAGGCACTACCCATGCACGCATGCAAATAGCCAGACACTACCTATGCACTGATCCATGTATTCAGGGACTACCCCTGCACTCTTGCAATCACTCAGGCAGTACACATACACTCCTCCAATTACCCAGGCAGTAGCCATACACTCATGCAATCACTCAGACACTACCCATGCACTCCTTCAATAACCCAGGCACTACCCATGCACTCATGTAATCACACAGGTACTACCCATGCACTCCTCTAAAATGCAGGCACTACCCATGTACTCATAAAATCACCCAGACACTACCCATGTACTCCTCTAATCACCCAGGCACTACCCCTGCACTCATGCAATCACCCAGGCACTACCTTTGCACTCCTCCAATCACTCAAGCAGTTCTATTGCAGTCATGCAATCACTGAAGCAGTGCTGTTAAACTCTACTATTCACCCAAGCAGTACCTGTGCACTCCTCCAATTACCCAGCCATTGCCCTTCCACTCATGCAATCACCTAGGCACTACCTATGCATTCCTCCAATCACCCAAGTACTACTCATGCACTCACGCAATAACCCAGGCACTACCCTTGCACTTCTCCAATCACCCAGGGACTACCTATGCACTCATTCATGTATTGAGGCAGTATGTATGTACTCCTTTAATCAGCCAGGCACTACCTCTGTACTCATGCAATCACTCAGACACTACCCATGCACTCCTTCAATAACCCAGGCACTACCTATGCACTCATGTAATCACCCAGGCACTACCCATGCACTCATCTAAACACTCAGGCACTACCCATGTACTCATAAAATCACCCTGATACTACCCATGCACTCCTCTAATCACCCAGGCACTACCCCTGCACTCATGCAACCACCCAGGCACTACCTATGCCCTCCTCCAATCACCCATGCACTACTTGTGCACTCATGCAATCACCCAGGCACTACTCTTGCACCCCTCCAATCACTCAAGCAGTTCTATTGCAGTCATGCAATCACTCAAGCAGTACTGTTACACTCATCTATTCACCCAGGCAGTACCTATGCACTCCTCCAATTACCCAGCCACTACCCTTCCACTCAAGCAATCATGCAGGCACTACCCATGCACTCATCCATTCACCCAGGCACTACTCCCGTACTCATGCAATCACCCAGGTACTACCCATACACTCCTCCAATGACCCAGGCACTATCAATGCACTCTTCCATGCACCCAGCCACTACTCATGTACTCATCCAATAAGCCAGACACTGTCCATGCACTCCTGTAAGCACCCAGGTACTACTCCTGCACTCATGCAGTCACCCGAGCACTACCTATACACTCATCCAATAACCCAGGCACTACCCCTGCACTCATGCAAACACCGAGGCACTACCCATGAACTCTTTAAATCACTCAGGCACTACTGTTGCACTCATTTATTCACTCAGATACTACTCATGCACTCATCTATGCACTCAGGCACTACTGTTGCAGTCAACCATTCAGCCAGGCATTATCCATGCACTCCTCCAATCACTGAGGCACTACCCCTGCACTCATGCAATCACCCAGGCACTACTCATGCATTCATTCAATAACTCAGGCACTACTGTTGCACTCATCCATTCAACCAGGCACTAGTGATGCACTCATCTAGGCACTCAGGCACCAACTATACACTCATCCATTCCCTAAACACTATCTATACAGTCATGTATGCACTCAGGTACTACTCATACAATGTTACAATCAGCCACTACCCCTACACTCATGTAATCAGCCACATACTACCCCTGCACACATGCATTCACTCAGGCACTACCTGTACACTCCTCCAAACACCCAGGCACTACCCATGCACTGATGCAATCACCCAGGCACTACTGTTACACTCATCCATTCACCCACTCAGTACCCATGCACTCATCTATACACTCAGGCACTACCCATGCACTCCTTCAATCACTCAGGCACTACCTCTGAACTCATGTAATCACCCAGGCACTACCCCTGCACTCATGAAATCACTGAGGTACTACCTATGCACTCATACAATCATTCAGGTGCTACCTATACACTCATACATGTACTCAGCCACTACCCCTACACTCATGCAATCATTTGGGCAGTACTCATGCACTCCTCCAATCATCCAGGCACTACCCATGCACTCATACAATCACCCAGGCACTACCCATGCACTCATCCATGCACTCAGGCACTACCCCTGCACTCATGCAATCACTCAGGCACTACTTATGCACTCCTCCAATTACACAGGGACTACCCTTGCACTCATTGAATCGCCAAGGTACTACCCATGCACTCATGCAATAACCCAGGCACTACCTTTGCCCTCCTCCAATCACCCAAGCACTACCCATGCACTCATTCATGTCCTGAGGCCCTATGTATGCACTCCTTCAATCACCCAGAGACTACCCCTGCACTCATTCAATCACTCAAGCACTACCCATGTTTTCCTTCAATAACCCAGGCACTACTCATGCACTCATGTAATCAGCCAGGCACTACCCATGCACTGCTCCAAACACACAGGCACTAACCATGCACTCATAAAATCACCCAGGCACTTCCCATGCACTCCTCTAATCACCCAGGCATTACTCCTGCACTCATGCAATCACCCAGGCACTACCCTTGCACTCCTCCAATTTCCCTGGCACTACCCATGCACTCATTCATGGACTCAGGCAGTACCCTTGCACTTATGCAATCACCCTGGCAGTACCCATGCACTCTTCCAATCACCCAGGCGCTACCCATGCACTCATTTATGCACTTAGGCACTATGTATGCACTCCTTAAATCACCCAGGGACTACCCCTGCACTCATACAATCACTCAGACACTACCCATGTACTCCTTCAATCACCAAGGCACTACCCCTGTATTCATGCAATCACACAGGTATTACCATTGACTCCTCCAATCACCCAGGCACTACACATGCACTCTTCCAATCACTTAAGTACTACCGATGCACACATGCAATCACCCAGGCACTACCCATGCACTCATCTAATCACCCAGGGACTATCCATGTACTCCTCAAATCACCCAGGTACTACCCATGCACTCCTTAAATCACTCAGGCACTACTGTTCCACTCATGTATTTACCCAGCCACTACTCATGCACTCATCGATGCACCCAGGCACTACTGTTGCACTCAATCATTCAGCCAGGCATTATCCATGCACACCTGCAATCACTGAGGCACTATTCCTGCACTCATGCAATCACCCAGGCACTACCTATGCATTCATTCAATAATTAAAGCACTAACCCTGCACTCATGCAATCACCCAGGTGCTACTCATGCACTCCTTATATCACCCAAGCATTGCCCATGCACTCCTTCATGCACCCAGGCACTACCCATAGACTCATGCAATCACTCAGGCACTACCCATGCACTCCTCCAATCACCAAGGCAATACCCATGCACTCATCCATGCACTCAGGCACTACCCCTGCACTCCTCCAAACACACAGGCACTACCCCTGTACTCATGAAATCACTCAAGCACTACTCATGCAGTCCTCCAATCTTTCAGGCACTCCCCATGCACTCATACAATCACCCAGGCACTACCCATGCACTCCTCGTATCACCCAGGCAGTACCCATGCACTCCTCCAATCACCCAGGTACTACCCATCCACTCATACAATCACGCTGGACTACCCATGCACTCATCTATACATTCAGGCACTACTCCTGCACTCATGCACACTCTCAAGCAGTATACATCCACTCCTCCAATCACCCATGCACTACCCATGCACTTCTCCATGCACCCAGGCACTACCCATACACTCATGCAATCACTCAAGCACTACCCATGCACTAATCCATGCACTCAAGCAGTACCCCTGCAGTCATGCAATCACTTGGACAGTACACATGCCCTCCTTTAATCACCCAGGTACTACCCATGCACTCATCCATGCACTCAGGCAGTAGACCTGCACTCATTCATGCACTCAGGCAGTACCCCTGCAGTCATGCAATCACGCAAGCACTACCCATGCAGTCCTTCAATCATGCAGGCACTACCCCCTGCACTCATGCAATCATCCACGTACTACCCATGCTTTCCTCCAATCACCCAGGCACTACCCATGTACTCCTCCTATCACCCAGGCACTACCTATGCACTCATGCAATCACCCAGGCATTACCCATGCACTCATATATGCACTCAGGCACAAACCCTGCACTCATGCAATCACTTGGGCAGTACAAATGTACTCCTCCAATCACCCAGGTACTACCCATGCACTCATACAATCACCCATGTACTACAAAGCACTCCTCTAATCACCCAGGCACTACCCATGCACTCCTCCAATCACACAGGCACTTTCCATGCACTCATATAATCACTCAGGCACTACCCATGCACTCATCCATGCATTCAGGCACTACCCATGCACTCATCCATGCACTTTCCCTGCACTCATGCAATCACTTGGCCAGTACACATGCACTCCTCCAATCACCGAGGCACTACCCATGCACTCTTGCAATCACCCAGGCACTACCCATGCACTCATCCATGCACTCAGGCACTACCATTACACTCTTGCAATCACCGAAGGACTACCCATGCCCTCATGCAATCACTCAGGCAGTACGCATGCACTTCTCCAATCACCCAGGCACTACACATGCACTCATGCAATCACACATGCACTACCCTTGCACTTCTCCATATATTACACTTGCCGCAATTCATACAACACATAGAAGTTTGTCTATTTTTTAACCAAATAGGCGGTTCTAGCAAGAACCATTTTTTTTCTTCTTTTTTTCTTTTAAAAGTTTTTTGTGTTTTTTTAACTCTCTTTTGTATTTTTTTGGTGTTTTTTAAAAACAAAATGAAAAAATCAACAGAATGAATGGAGAAAACTTTTGAAACATTTTGCAATTAAGAAGTCATTGCAAAAACAAACAAAAAATATAATTAACAATGGTGGTTTTTTGCAGCAACCACAATAGCATCCACTGATTGCTCTCCGTAGCAAAGAACTTTTTTGCATTTAATGCAACACTGCTCAAGTCCAGCAAACTCAGGTACGATATGGGTTCTTTGAGTTGTGGAAGAACCTGACGAGGTGCTAGGCCCTGCAACTTGATCGTCTTGTGAAGTCTGTTTTTGAAGCTCACGACGATGTTGTTTTCGTGCAAGACAATGTGGATGCATTGTCTGCAGGTGTTTAAGCATCGATGATGTGCCACACGAGTATTTTTTTTCAGATCCATGTGAGAAGACCTTTTCGCAGATAGTGCACGTGACCTTGCATGCGTTGACCTTCTTTTCACCAGCAGGTATTGAAAAAAAAGCCCATACGATGCTCTCGTATCTCTGCTTCACTTGTTCTTCCAAGCCTTCTTCTTCTTCTCCAGGAAGCTGTTGAGGTGGATTTGAAGAAGCCATTTTTTGCTGATGTTAAAAAAAACACCAAAAAAATGCAAAAAAGAAGAGCAGAAAACACAAGAGCTGTGTCTCTGTAGATGTTCTTGGAAGAATGAAAAATTTGGTTGGGGTCCTGCAAGTACTAGAATAAAAAGCTTCTTAACCAATGAAATGCTTTCTTTTGAAGTCACATGGGATTCGCACACCCGACGCACAACCAGCGTGCACCAGACGCGATTCCCCAAAAATATATTTAACAATAATATATCTTTATTCCAGTTACAAATATACAATATTTATAATTGTGTATATTAATCTCTTGGTATAATATATATAATAAAGTTATATACATATACTTTTAAAACAAAATAACTTGTGGTGGCTTCGCGTACCTGATGCGTACCTTGCGCGCGCTGCATCGCCGAGTTGGCGATGCAGCGCGCAAGGTAAATAGTTTTATTTATTTATTAACCTACTTTACTCGTGGACGTCGTATGTCCGACTCCACTACCCCCCACCCTGCCCCTCCCCAGCCCACCTCACCGCCCGCAGCACTCCCACTGCGAGCCGCCACTGGGTAACAGGAGGGCTTGTTGCCCCCCAAGGACCCTCTGAAGCCAAGGGGATTTCATCCCCCAACCAGCAGTGCACCAGGAGGTGCGTTTGCAGAGTGGTGGAGAAAGGGGGCTGGGCCTTTGGCAACTTTCCGGTATTTTTATATAAAATATTTTTGATTTTTTCGGGGAGGGTGGGTTGAGTCAATGCTTTTGTTTTTTGTAGCCTCTTTAGCCCAATTAACATAGCTGTGGCCCACAATCCACACTCTAAGCATTTTGTAGGAAGGAGGAGTAGAACACAGGACAGGTCTGCAGCTGAATATTACAGTAGGTATGATGAAAGACAGTGAAAATGCATGTGTGCTGGTGGTTCGAAATAAACTCAAAATTTGATTGGATGAAGGGAGTATGCAGGTGAATAAAAGTAGGTTGCATTTGGAAATGATTAGTAAATAGATGTTTCATTGGGCCTGGTAAATAAAAAAAAATTCATAGCGAGTTGGATATGCTTTAGAGTATGTGCAGTAAACCACACCTGCTGTAGTTCATTTTGTAACTAGAAGACCTTCTGGTGTGTCTTACTGGTTCTAATAGGTTTCTATGGAGAATCTGCAGAGGGTGTATTGGGGGAAGGGTGTTAAAGAAACAGGAATTAATTTTAACAAATTGGAGAGGTTTAAGTTCATAATTTTATAATGTAGGTAAGATTCACTAGTGAGGATGTCCCAAGAAAGTGTAGTATAGTGATAGAAATATAAAAGTATTAAGGAAAGTAGGTTTTTCGACTCCTGTTTTTTTCGCAACTGCATCGTGATCGTTGTGATTACGTCACGATTTTTGACATAAAGGCATGCATTTTCGGCAACCTGCAAACAGGAGTGAAAGGATAATACACAGTACCCATTCAGAGATGAGGTTACAAGAATGAAATATGAAATCAATGTTTTTATTCACTGACTTTTGCAGTATCAGGCAATGCAAAGTTCAGAAGATTGCCATTTATGGTTGCTTTGTATGAGAGTGGTGTGCCATTCTTGCGCTAAGTTTTTACAAACCCTAAGAATATTGCATCTACCTAATAAGAGAAAAAAAAACGATTTTACCATCAAACTCAATCTTCTGGTATGTTGATTAAATATTTTTGTAAGTTGAAAAACTGATTAATACGGTATATAATTATGTCATATTGTAAAAAGATTTTTTGAAATATATATAATTATTTAAAAAAAGATGATATATGAATGAAATCGTAAGTTTTTTTATATATATATTAATAGGTAAGTAAGACATAGTTTGTCTCAGGTGCAGATCAGATGTCTGTCAAGTTAGTTTGGAATGTGTTTCCATTGAGGTCAATGTTGCATCTGTATTGCTTACTGCTTTCTGGAAGTGGTAGGAGAAAAAACTGCACAATAATGGTTAAACCTATATGTAATCTTGTAGTATATCATATCAAAGTTTTATATGTGTATATATGATGTGCTGCTTATAACTAATGCTTTTATTTGAATTCTGGGAGTTGTAGTCTTATTTGTTCCATTATAAAAGATGAATACAATACTCTGTTTTGAAAGTGGAAATTATGCACCAAAGCTGTATATGAATTATGAATCTGAATTGATCTGTGCATGAAGGTTTATTTATAGGGCTGTCTTATCAGTTAAAACTGCTACACTATGTATACATTTTTCTTAAACCATATATAATTGAACATTGAGGTAGGCTGTAGCTAGGCCATAGTGCAGGGAGCTATTCGCTTAAAAAGTAAAAGATGCACTTTGATGTTTCAGTAAGCTATATGCACTCATAGAAACCTATGTGCCCAATTATACATCCAGCCCGCACCCAGATTTAAATCCATGATACCTAAATAGAAAAGCAGAGAAACACTGAAATACCTTGTGAGGTAATTAGAGAAGGATGCAAAGATTCACTCACACAGACAGGCACAAATTATATATATTCTGTGGCAATGAAGTCAGTTTTTTTTACACACTTCAATAACCCAATTTTCACTAGTACACCCAGGAGGCAATCTATGCAGGCCCTTCCGAGGGCCGTACTGGCCGTATCGGGCACTGGGCATTTTCCTGGTGGGCCGGAAGGCTGGGGCCGGTTTTGGACCGGTGGGGGCTGGTTTTGGTACAGAGGGCCGGTTTTGCAGCAGTGGTGCAATATCAGCCCCCTGTATCAAAAGAAGCAGCAGTGTTTCCCACCAGCTCCCCCGTGCCCAGTCTGACTTAATTGCCAGGGCCGGTTTGCATTCCCAGCCCGGCCCTGGCACTTACAGACACATTTAGACAATCACATATCACATAAAGAGAGGCAGTAAAATAATTACATACATATGGAATCACAGCCCCAGATAGGAACTGAAAAACTCATTCAGATATCTGCTAAACAACTGACACTTTTAAGTTTACCATGCAGACAAGTTGTCTTTGCATTTTGTCTCACGTCTGGTATACTTATGCTTGGCCATATAGCTTTACTGGTAGAGTTGTCCTTTCACTTAAAACTGCTAGACAAGAGGGGGCGTGGATAGCAGCCGAAGCAAATGGCCGCTGCCTAAGGAGTCTCCGTTACCCAGCCAACTCCCCAACGATCCGGCCAGTAATCCGTGGGCATTAGTGACCCCGAAAGCAATGAACTAAGGGTCGGAAGAGACAGAGACTCCGATGCGCCTGGTGCGACTCCCGCAAAACACACCCCGGCAGCGCAACACCGAGGAGAAGGCGTGCGGCCTTTAATTAAAACTGAAGCCGGGGACTGAAGTTGGTCTCGACCCGACTGCACCGAGCGCTGGCACCCGGCTGAACACAGCAGCAGTTGTTGCATTGGTGCCAAAGAAGGCAAAACACGACCTGCACCAATAAGCACTCACTCCGATACGGAAAAGGAAAGCTTGCAGCAGGGGGCCGACGTAACGCCGGTCTACAGTGACGATCGAGAAACAGCGCAATCGCCATCACGGAAGGGACCGGCCGTCCAGTTGGTGAACGGCACCACACAACCCCGGCAGCGAACCCGGGACTCGGAGGTAGGATAAGACGGACCGCAGTTGCAGGCACCTACCGATCACTGCTCACAGCTGAGGGAAGATCAATACGGTGACGCAGCTGACATTAGGAGCGGCCGGGTGCGGCAAAACCTTTCCTGACACAGTGAGCACCAAGCGAGCGGCAAGAGACACCCTAGATCGGCGCCGATCCACATAGCATAACCCCTATGCCCGGATCCACCTACTGGGCCCCCCCAGGGAATCGTAGGTCACCTTAACTCCCCCCCCGCCAGCAAGGGGAACTGCGCATCGTGTGTGGACAGCATCGGGTCATTAAGAAAGCCTTATGACCACGACCAGACCGGACTGCTATAATTTAAAGGCCCCACAGTCGCGAGGCAGCAAAGTCACTGCAGACAAAAAGAAACAGAAGACAGCACAGCCCTGCCTCACCCTTATGGACAAGTTCGGTAGCTGCTAGTTAGCAAAGGAAACAACAGGCAGGCCGCCCTGATTCCTATATCAACGCAGTTAAGAGACTTTGGACACTGAATTACCCCTCGGCCCAACTGCCCCTCTGAGTTGGAAGGCGCCATGGGAGGAAGGGGACAGCGCTCAGTACAAAGCAACCGCCTAGACAAATACACCTTTGTTAAGGAGCAGCAGGACACATCGGGTGACGCCCCGAGCTCGGCTACTGGCAAGCAAGCTGAAAAACCAAAGGAGGTCACCCTGCAAGATGTGATGACCACCCTTCAACAAATGCAAACCTCCATAGGTGCCATATCTTGTGACATCACACTGCTAAGAGCCCATGTATCAAAAATAAACACAAGAGTGACAGAGGTTGAAACCACCACGGCGGCCCTATCGACGGACACAGCAGCGCTGCAACAGCAAGTACGGCATCTTGAGCAAGTGACCAAGCAGATGGCTGAGAAACTCGACGATCAGGAAGGGCGCTCTCGGCGCAACAACGTCCGCTTAGTAGGGGTACCAGAAAGCGTCAAGGGACCAGCACTTGATTTCTTTGTGGAGGAACTGATCCAAACGCAACTCAAACCTCGCGGTCTCTCCAGATTCTTCTCGGTGGAAAGAGCCCACCGTGTACCGGGCGGGCGACCCAAGCCAGGGACCCCCCGCGACCTATCCTGGCACGACTTTTTAACTTCCGGGACCGGGATGCGATCCTACAGTCGGCCCGAGTCGGTCCCCCTTTGAGAATAGACAACAGCGATGTGACACTGTACCCAGACTACACGGCGGCGGTTACTAGACAGCGGCGAAATTTTTTGGAAGTCAAACGAGAGCTACGAAAGAGGGAACTGAAATATGCAATGCTTTTCCCAGCAAAGCTCAGGGTTGAAGCGGAAGGGAAGAGCTGGTTTTCGCGACGCCGGAGGAGGCCCATGACTGGCTGGAGGGGTGGCGCCCGGCCACGGGGGGTAACCGTCAAGGAGCAAAGTATAGACAGCAACGTTCTCAAACAGGCCGACCCCCAGGAACAGAGATCATGACAGCGACCAACATCGAGACTGTGCCTGGCAGTGACATAGAATGACATACTTGTTGAGGTGTCTGGCGCAAAGGGATGGGCCTGGGGCGCCCCCGCAGGGCTCTGCCTCATGCCAGGGGAGTGGAAATAGTGGCCGCACGATGCTCTATCTGAGCAATGGGACCTGAACCGAAAAAGGGAAAAAAAAAAAAGGTGCAAGCTGTACGCCCTGGACAATATGGACACACTTGGGGACAGGCGGAGGGCATGGGACGACTCCTCCCCCCTTTACGCAAGTACAAAGTTATGGGGTTAAAGCACTCTGCTAAGTTGGGGTGGCGGGTAGTTTTGAGTCCGCTATGCAGGGAGGCAGGGAGGGGGGTGGGGGGATGGGGTCAGTTATATGGGTTTATTTTGGTTATGATTACAATTTTAATGTTTGGTGCTACAGGTCAGATTAAAGTAGATGACAGAAGAAGAGACGAGCTCCCAGTTATCCACGACAGACTAGCCGTTAATAATCACTATGGCAGACACGACCCTAGAAGACAGTGACACTGGCCTCCGGACACAGACTTCTCATGAGTCTGGCCCCCCGCTGAAAATACTCTCGTGGAATGTCAACGGCCTGGGGGACAAAATCAAACGAGGTCTGGTCTTACAATACCTTAGACGTAAAAATCCTACGGTCGCACTCCTCCAAGAATCTCACCTGCAGGGAACGACCGTAAAGGCTCTCGATAGATGGGGGTTTAGCATGGCAGTTCACTCCGACTTCACTTCCGGGTCCAGAGGGGTGGGGATCCTAATAAACAGGCGATTCCCCTTGATAATAACTGGAACACACAAGGATGATCAGGGAAGGTTTGCAGCAATCACATGCCAATGGGATGGTAGACTATATAATATTGTGTCAGTATATATCCCGCCGATGCTACACCAGAATGCTTTTTCAGAGCTGGGGAAATTTCTACTCGCACTCCCAGATGGAGAACTCATTATGGGAGGCGACTTTAATGCCGTCATGGATACATCCGTAGACCGACAGCCCCCTAGGGATCCGGGAGGGACCAATCGCAAATTGAACGGATTTATAGAGGCGATGGGACTATTGGATGTCTGGAGAATCAGACACCCGACGGGGCGACAATATACATTCCACTCCGGAGTACATAATAGTCTCTCCAGAATAGACTACGCCTTCACCTTAGCCACAGGAATGTTGGGAATGACTGAGATCACACACTTGCCCAGGGGAATATCGGACCACTCACCGATACTTATTGCATATGCACCCTTTAGCCCCCGGAACCAGCGGACATTCCCAATTCGCCCGGGGTATCTCAAAAATCGTACAATACGAAAGGGCCTCATTAAGGCGACGAAGTGCTATTTTAAAGAAAATCAGCACTCGGTCCCCTCCCCAACGATTCTATGGGAGGCATACAAGACAGTCCTCCGCGGGCAGGCAATCCCCTTAATAGTGGGACAGAGACGGGAACGACAAAGCCACGTAGATCAATTGGAACAGGAAGTAGCGAAGGCAGAGGCTGCGCATGCGGCAGACGCCACTACAGAAGCGACACACAGGTTACACCTGGCACAACAGGAATACACAGCTTATACAAGGGGGGAAGCCGTTGCTAAGCTAACCACCACGCAACACACTGTCTACGAACAGGGTGATAAAGCAGGGCGACTACTTGCCTGGCTGGGGAGAAAGGAAAAGGGGCGTAACTGGATAGCACAGATCAGATTAGAAGACGGGCATATAGTAACTGCACCGCAACAAATTGCAGAAGCACTGGCAGCACATTATACGACAGTATATACACCAATAGCCACTGCGACTGGGGAAGATAATCTCAAATTTCTTCGTGACATACGCATGCCCAAGCTCACCCCAGAGGCAGTACACGCCTTGGAGGCGGACATTACCCCAGAAGAACTCACGCAGGCAATTAGAGCATTACATGCAGGAAAAGCAATGGGACCCAATGGAATCCCGGTTGAGTTCTACAAGTATGCAGCCCCCCAGCTGGTGCCACACCTATTGGCCATGTACGAGGATAGCTTGGAAACAGGGATCCTGCCAAGAGATCAACGTCTCGCAACTATAGTTGCGATACCCAAACCGGGCAAGCCAGCGCAGGAGTGCACGTCCTACAGACCGATCTCTTTGATCAACGCAGAAGCAAAAATACTCGCAAAGGCGCTAGCCACCAGACTGCAACCCCACCTAGCTGCGGTGATCCATCCGGATCAATCGGGCTTTATGCCCAACCGCAATACAGCGCAAAATCTAAGAAGATTGCATGGGGTGATGGAACGTAGGTCGACCATAGCGGAGGACGCAGTGATAATATCAATTGACGCACGAATGGCATTTGATTTAGTTGAGTGGCCTTTCCTTTTTGCAGCCTTGGAACACCTAGGTTTCGGGCCAAAATTTTGTGCATGGATCCAACTATTATATACTCAACCGATAGCACAAGTAGTGGTTAACGGCCTTATATCAAAAGAATTCCCACTAGGGAGAGGGACACGGCAGGGCTGTCCATTGTCGCCACTCTTATTTGCAATGGTACTTGAGCCTCTGGCAGCATGGATCAGGTGGGACCCAGTGATATGTGGCCTACGATGGGCAATCGACTGGGAAGACCGTATATCGTTATATGCGGACGACATTTTATTATACTTAGCATCCCCAGCGCTCTCCCTTAATCGCCTTTTAGATATATGTGCGGCCTATGGACGAGTATCTGGCTATACCATTAACTGGGAAAAGTCACTCCTCTATGTTTTACACGGCCCCCCGCCACAGCTCCCACGAGGATGCACCCTACAGGTAGCAACCACCGGCCTTAAGTACCTCGGGATATTCATAACGCATGACCGCGTACTCTTCACTGAACAAAATCTGACGCAGCCCTTGAGGAGATTCAAAAGTGATGTCGCACATTGGCGCTCGCTGCCGTTGACCTTACTGGGGCGAGCTGCCCTTTTTAAAATGGTGGCGCTCCCTAGGTTTTTATATGCGCTACAAAATACACCATTCCCTGTCCCCCGGGAATACTTTGCAGCGATAAATGCCGAAATAACAACGCTGCTTTGGGACGGAAAAACTTCCCGTATAGCTATGTATAAACTTACTAGAAGCTGGTACGACGGCGGCATCGCCCTCCCCGACATTAAAATTTACTATTGGGCTTCCCAGCTGGTGGCAATTAACTACTGGCTCCATGCCCCCAGGGGGACCCAGCGTATCGAATGGACAGACATCTACTGGCCCCTTCTGGGATCATGGGAGCGCTTTACAACAAAAAGAAAAGGCATAACCTCACGGGCCCAACAGCCCACACGCTACACGTATGGTTCGAGGCACAAAGAGCCTTAGGCTGGGAAGGAGTAGTCACGCAAGCCATGCCTATGTGGGATACGAAGAGACTAGGTATGTTGCGCAATACCAAAGGCTTTAGCAAGTGGGACTTGATAGGGATCTCGACAGTAGGGGATCTTTGGAAGAAAGGACAAATAGTCACGTTCGCCCATTTACAGGCCACTTATGGATTAGCACCGACAGAGCTATTTCGCTATACTCAGGTCCGACACGCGCTCCAAACCCTGCTGCCGCCGGGAACACGACCTGAAGAAGCATCCCCACTAGAGGACAGACTCTTGACGGCCCATCTCCACAAAAAGGCGATCTCACAAACCTACAAGAAAACAGTAAATAATCGCCCAGACCCCACAGCGGCGTTGAAGGCAAAATGGGAACTAGAACTGGGAGACATAGACAACGCTGACTGGCGGGAGGCACTGGCATCCCCTAAAGAGGCTTCCATACCGTCGCGACTTCGACTAGTGCAATTAAAAGTCCTGCACCGCACATACTATACCAGGACACTACTACACAGAATACCCCGAGCGGATACGCCGCTCTGCCTTAGGAACTGCGGGGAAGTGGGTACATTTTATCATACCATATGGCTATGTCCAGAGACGACACGCTATTGGAAGGCGGTGATGCGTACACTCTCCCAGGTCACGACTATCACAGTTCTACCAGACCCGAGATGCTGTCTCCTCAACATCTGGGACCCTACGGATTTGGGTGCCACAGCTCAGGACTGGGTCACCCTGGGAATGACAGTGGCAAAACGAAACATTGCACAAAAATGGGGTTCCAGTCTTAGCCCTACCCTTGATCAATGGTGCAGGGACATGGATTTAGCAATGATGGCGGAAAAGTCAGTTTATATACATAGAGGGTGCCCCAAGAAATGGACAAAGATTTGGGGAAGATGGAACACTTATCGGGGTGATATTTGTGAGCCCCCCAATGGATGAATCCGAGACTGATAGTAGTGACTAACTGCATTGTGGGAAAGGATATATTTTTGTATATGGGCGGGTCGCGGGTGATAATTAAAAGGAGCTAATGAATCTATGAATGCCACCTGAGACCGTTTCTGTATAATATTGTGTTTTTAATCTGTGCACCAATGAAAACTAGATTGTCAATGTAGCATTAAACAAACTGTTAATAAAAAGATTTAATAAAAAAAAAAAAACTGCTAGACAAGGTGTAAGCTGTTCTTTTACCACATTTAAGTGAACACTGAGGTAGGCTGTAGGAAGGCCATATCACAGAGAACTATTTGCTTAAAAGTAAACGATGCAGTTTGTAGTTTCAGTGAGCTATGTGCACTCATAGAAAGCTATGTGTCAAATTATACATCCATCCTGACTTAAATCCGAGATCCCTAAGTAGAAAAGCAGACAGACACTGAAACACCTAGTGAGATAGTTAGAGAAGCTTGCAAAGATTCAGTCACATAGACAGGCACAACTGATATGTATCTTCTGGTAGTAAAGGCAGTTTCTTATACACTTAAATAACCCAATATTCACTAGTACCCCCGGGAGACAATCTATGCAGGTCCTTACAGACATATTTAGACAATCTCATATCACATAAAGAGAGGCAGGGATTTAGTAAAATATTTATATACACATGGAATTACAGTCAAAGATAGGAACTTAAACACTCATTCAGATATCTGCTAAACAGCAAGTTTACCATGCAGACACGTAGCCCTTGCATTATGTTTCAGGCCTGGAATACGTGAGCTTAGGCATGTAGTTTTACTGGTAGAGCTGTCTTATCACTTAAAACTGCTATACATGGTGTAAACTGTTCTTGTACCAGTTATAAGTGAACAGTAAGGTAGGCTGTAGCTACGCCGTAGTGCATGGAGCTACTCGCCTAAAAAGTAAAAGATGTAGTTTGATGTTTCAAATAGCTATATGCATTCATAGAAACTTATCTGCCCATTATACATCCAGCCTACACCCAGACTTACATCTTACATACCTAAGTAGAAAAGCAGACAGACACCGAAACACCTAGTGAGATAGTTAGAGAAGCATGCAAAGATTCAGTCACACAGACAGGCACAACCTTTATGTATCTTTTGGTAATAAAGGCAGTTTCTTACATACTTAAATAACCCAATATTCACTAGTACACCCAGGAGGCAATCTATGCAGGCCCTTACAAACATATGTAGACAATCACATATCACATAAAGAGAGACAGTGATTTAGTAAAAGATTTATATACACATGGAATCACAGTCTCAGATAGGAACTTAAACACTCATTCAGATATCTGCTAAACATCTGACACTTTCAAGTCTACCATGCAGACACATAGCTCTTGCATTATGTTTCAGGCCTGGCATAAGTGAGCTTGGGAATGTAGTTTTACTGGTAGAGCTGACTTATCACTTAAAACTGCTAGACAAGGTGTAAACCGTTGTTGGACCAGATATAAGTGAACAGTGAGGTAGGCTATAGCTATGCCATAGCGCAGGGAGGTATTCGCTTAAAAAGTAAAAGATGTAGTTTGATGTTTCAAAGCGCTATATGCAGTCATAGAAACGTATCTGCCCATTCCACATCCAGCCTATACCCAGACTTAAATCTGGCATACCTAAGTAGAAAAGCAGACAGAGACTGAAACACCCAGTGAGGTAGTTAAAGAAGCATGAAAAGATTTACTCTCACATACAGTTACAACTGATATGTATGTTGTGCTAGTGAAGGCAGTTTCACACACTTAAATAACCCAATATTTTACAGAAACATTTAGAGGATCATAGATATCACAAAGAGAGACAGCTATTTACAAACAAACTTACATACTCATGGAATATCAGCTCCTCATAGGGACTCACACTGTTATTGAAAAAACTTACACATTCAAGTCTGACATGTAAAGTCCTTCTCAAGTATTAATCTACTCTTCTATGACATATGGCTGTCCCCTGAGGTAGGCTGTAGTTAGTCAATAGGGTATGCTCCTTTAACTTAATGTCTGTTTAAGTAGGTGTACGGGTGAGTGAGTAGGTGTGTGAGTAACTCTATGGGTGAGTAAGTGTGTGTGTGGGTAGCTGTACGAGCAACCTCTCACTCACCTATATATATAACTGAGCAGTAAGGTAGGTTGTTGCTAGTTGACACGATGGGTGCTAGACACTTAAAAATGAACACATCTAGTCTGAAGATTGTCTAAGCTATATATCCTCATGTAAACAAGAGGTGTAAATAGTTAAAATATTTAATGTGATACTATATAATTAGGTGATGAATGTACTTTTCTATTTTTGTTTTCAGACATCAATATCTAGTTATCTACACAGAATTATCATGCCAACAAAAAGTCAGAGAAGAAAGAAGCAGTAGCAAATCGAGCATCTCCTTAGAACTAAGAAACAAAGTGGGCAAAATGCAGAAAAGATGGTCAAAGAGAAAAGGCTTGCTGGTAAGGGGACAAATACATTTCTTAAAGTTGTTTCAGCGCAACTGGAAAAAGTGCAAAAAGAAGTAAAGAAAAGGAAAACAATAACGCCAAGTACTAAAGCACAAAAAGTCTCTGATGTAAAAAATAAGAAGTCATTGAAAAAATGGAGAGTCTTTAAGCAGAAGACAGAAGCAGTTCAAAGAAATCAGAAGTAGAATGTTCCGTACTAGAGTAGTTCACAACTTTTTAGCATCTATGAAAAAGTATAAAAGAAGAACACAAGCACTCAGACAGAAGGAATATGTTGATGTGTTGATAAGGCGTCTGCTCTGAAGGGAAAACTATTTTTCTTAGTTTTACACAGAATGAAGATGTAGACACCTGCTTTTCTTTGGTGATACCAAATGCTTGAAATTCGTTCCTTAGGCCCTGCTAAGTTAACACACAAGTCACTGCACAAAATGGTTGTACGTTGCCATTTTGTCTTTAAGCAAAGCTGCTACTGTAATGCAAGGCTTGCACAACAAAGAACCGAAATAGAAATGCTTAGCTACAGATATTTTAGCATATTGCACACTTCAGCATATTATATTGCGAAATAGTGTTGTCTATGAGTAGACAGAGACATAAGAAAATACTTGTTAATAGAAGTAACCTTTGCAAAGTGTTTAGTGGTGAATGGATACATACTTCAAGTACTGAGCCTTTCTTTAATGAAGAAGGCTATTTCCAAGACAACACATTAGTGCATGCAGTTGATGAATCTGGACGATGTTATGAGATGAAATATTGCATTCATGTTCCAAAAGAAGTAGTGGTACCTAGAAATGTTGAGGAAGAGATTGCTGAAGAGATGTAAGGAGGACGTAGACTGGCCCCTATGTACAAATGGAATTGTAGTACTGTTTGTAGTATTCATCAACAATCAATTGATATAGTAAGAAATTTCCCCCTATGTGTGCTTCCAGAAGTTTGAAACTGAAAATACGTACTTTGCAAGGATTAGATCCATGCAACGTAAGAAAGCATACTAATTTACAAGGACACTCACTAGCTTGTCTGCCAAAAAGAGTGTATCAAAGCAGCTTTCATCATTTTAGAATGATAGGTGTACACCATTCAATAATGAGAACTTTTGTTAGAAGTCTTTACTATGTAATCCTGCTCTATGTTTAGGAGAAAAGGCTTGTGATGATGTTGAATTGCATTTTTTGGGGACCAAAACAGCAGTGCAGGGAAAATTAAGAGCAGGTAACAACAGGAGTTGCGGAAGAGAACTGAAGTATTACTGTTGCTAATTTTGAAAAAGAGATTAGAAACTTCAATGCAGTTTGTTCAGAACAACCAAACTGTGCTTGTATATGTTGTCGACGCACTCACTACAAGAATCAAACTCATATGGTTGATTTGTACATTAAAACTGAAAAAGAAAATAATGATAAGTGGCGTGAATTTGCTGTTTACTCATTTGTAGAGGGAAGATTTGACTTGTCCACCTGACAAACAAAGGGTGGTAGGGCAGGTGGAGGGAACGTGGGAGGGGGAGCATTAAAGGGGGAGCGCGGGGGGATGCTGGGGGTTAGTGATAATACATTTGTTTTTTAAACTTACCTGAAGCCGCCGGCTGCCTCCCACCTCCTGCCCTCTTCCTGTTCCCAGCAGCCCCTGGGACAGACTCCCATACAATACCTGTGCTGCAGAGCAGTGCGGGGATTGGTCTAAATGGGCTGGAAAAACGCTTCGCTCTGTATGTTCTTTAGGATAGTCCCATCATGTACATACCGATTACATACATTGTGTCCCATCCACACGACATAACGGTCCTAAACACAGGTAACCTTTTACCTAGTAGCTTACTTCTGTCTCTTCGACAACCAGGCTCTCAATATCCTATCTTAATCCCTGTACCTGACGTACATAAACATGTCTCCAGGCACAGTAGATTTATTCTGTATAAGGGTCACCACTTTTTTCATCCAAGGCCAACAGCCAGCTGTGCATGAGTGTTTTTGTTTAGAAAAGGATTAGCAAAGGATTAGTGAATGTTATAAAAACATATTGATTCTGGAAAATCCCTTGAGTGACCACTTCAGTATAAAAGACCCTCACTCCCCCTTACAGAACACAGAGGAGAATTCCTTCCAGGCTGGACCGAGACTCTGCAGGCTGATCCTTCGACAGGCAGAGACCTGACATCCCTTGCGGGGTGCCATCCTCAACGCAGAGACGGGGTCCTTCATTCAGAACCATCAGGTGAGGGGTTAGTACTTCCCCGGGGGATTCTTGGCTCCATTAGGCTCCATTAGGATCTATCCTGACATTTATATACACAGGCTTCACCCATATACCTAGGCTAGGTACATTTAGGTAGGCTACGCATCGAAGGAGTACGCCAATGCTATTGTTTTATATAATATGCTTTTATTCATCTTATCAGCACTATGGTAGAAATGTATCTACTTTTTACAATATTGGTACTAGCGATTACATTTGTCTGCTTCTGTCTTTTGATTGTCGCAGCTAACATGTTTCATACTAGACTGATGCTTGACCAATAAATAATTATTGAAACCGTTCCAATCGTCATTCTATGTATTCTGAGAAAAGTAAGCATGAGTGACTGAGTGAAAGATACTGTATTGTTTCCACGATAATGAAATGAAATGAAATTTGTACTTGTAAAGCGCACTGTTACCCTAGGGTGTCCTGGCACTGTACGCATACCGCTGTGGAACCCTTCCTGTCTTTTCCCTGTGAAATGTCCACTCCTGGGCACCCCCAAAGTGAAGCCAGGCATCCCAGCGCTGGTGGGGCCGTTGTGGAGATTAAGCAAGCTATTGCCCAGAGTTGCAGAGTGGGACCCATGATTAGAATAGGCACCGAGGCGAGAATTATCAGGTCTGAGGAAATTGAGCCCAAGATCCACCGAGGCGGGAATTGAACCCTGGTCCCGGGCCAGATCTCTGCATCAGGGTCTGCCGCTCTAACCATTGAGCCACACTTCTCCACCTGAGGAATCAGGGTTGTCATGTTCAGTGGTTGCCAGAAACTACAAACACCACTGTAGAATACAGTGGGGTGGTAGTGGCACTGTAGAGCTAGCTGGTCTAACGGCTGACTCATCCTGTGGGGGTGTCCAGAGTCTGTCTGCACACCAAGCTCTCAGTTTAGGTCATCCAAAACTAGCAGGTCCTGGGGGGTCCTAGGAACTACACAACAGCTCAGACCAGGGAGTCTGTGGGGTTTCTCCAGCCTGGCTGTTCAATGCAGCCGGCTGGAGAAATCTAAGTGTGCATGTGTGTTTGGCCGGCCTGAGATGGCCGGCCAAACACATATGCGCACTTTGGGAGTGCACATCATACTCCTCCTCCCCCTTCCGATGCTTGGGTTCCCACCCCTCCCTACAGTGCTGGCTCAGAGCCGGCAAATGAAAAATAAAACAATGCTAGAGCATCATTTTATTTTTCATTGGCTGGCTCTGAGCCAGGCATTGGGGTGACGCTCCTCCGCCATTGCGTTAAAGCCGCCACTGCCGACAAGTTGTATGTAAGTACTGCTATAATACGTTAGAGGAAAACTAAATGGCTGCTAGAGCAGTACACAACAATTTAGAAATAGTATCTGTTCCAGAGGAACTTAAAGATTTGAATGTATATGACTCCATATTAATACAGTCTATACATCCATTTCAAGCTTTAGTACGTATGGAGCCAAAGACAGGGAAATTACCTACAACTGAGTTCCAGAAAGGTCTCAGAGGTAGAGTTGTAAACTTGCCATTAGATTTGAAGGAAAATATTGAAACTATAAGGGTACAGAGTAATTTGGAAGAGGGACTTGTAAATCTAGTAAATGGTGTCCCAACCAAGAGTAAAAAGATATTGCCAGAGTTAGTACATGTTGGTAAAGTAAAAAATGCAACTTCATATCTGGTACAAAATAACATATATAATAAAAATGAAGAAAATCTTCAAGATATCACACATCTGGAGGACAATACATCATCATCACAGGTCAGATAGAAAAAGTGGATCGGTTCAGAGTAGAAGAAATTTATGAACATTACAGCATACATCTTCTACATTCAAAAGACTTTGTGGGTGATGCTATTGATGTATATCAACTAAAAAAAGCCAAAGGAAGTCCATTAAGTGTATGGGAAAGACGTTTAGAAGCTCACTGTTTTCCTCATCTCTTTCCTACAGGAGTAAGTGGTCACTATGATGATCGGTCTGTACAAATACCTGCGGAGGAGTACAGATCTACTAGATTTTATTCAGAGGATCCTAGATTTCGTCAATGTATCCCATATATGTTTCATCTATTATTTGAAAGTGATTTTTCTGCATTGTGTTATGCTGTAAGTCACATTTTGAAAACAGGACTGAATTTGCAAAATTATCTGCAAGACAATTTGTGGAGTAAATTCAGGGAAAAGAAGAACAACTGGAATACTTGATTAATTTCATGGCATGTCAACGTGACACCAATCATTCTTGGTATTGTCATCAAGGTGAACTAAATTGCATGTTGAGAAATTTAGTAGCACTTACATGGTTTTTAACACTCAGTTGTGCTGAGTACGCATGAGATGACCTTCTTCAATTCTTATGTGAGGCAAGTTCAAATATAAAAGACATTGATCTAAAGACACAAGGAGAACTCTGCTCATTGGACCCTGCAAACGTTTGCAGATATTTTCACCACAGATTTAAAGCCATTTTGGCTTTTATCTGCAATAAAAGTAATACACCTCTTGGTGAAGTGACTGATTTCTTTTGGCGCAAAGAATACCAAGTCAGAGGTGCTCCACATATTCACATGCTATTATGGGTAAAAAATGCCCCTAAGTTTGGAACAGACACTGATGAGTCTGTGTTGTCTTTCATAGAGCAGTATGTCACTTGCATCATCCCAAAGGAGAATGATGATAAAATGTTAAGACAACACGTTCTACAATTCCAAAATCATAGGTGTGGGAAATACTGTCGTAGAAATTATACATTAAAAGGAACATTTTATACAAGATATTGTTTTGGATTTCCACGACCTCTGATCTCAGAAGGAAAAGTTAACAGCTTTTTGTCTGCAGTCAGACACACTCTCAAACGGAAATCACCGAAGAACTCAGAAGAGTAAAAGCTTCAAAAAACATTAATGACTACAATCCTGTCATTTTGAAGATGTGGAATGCGAATTTGGATCTACAGTTTCTTGCAGACAATTCAATTGCTGTTGCTCGGTATGTCACCTCTTACATAACAAAGTCAGAGAAAACAGAGATGAAGGAAAAATGTGAGGATATTTCAGCAGAAAAGACACTTACAAAGAAATTGTACAGTTTTAGTTTGAAAATGCTTTCTCACAGAGAGATAGAGTCCTATGAATGTGCAGACTGGTTAAGCTCAGCTAGTTTGTTTTCTAAATCTAGAAGCGTTCTATGGGTCAGTTTAGGGCTTGCTAATACTCGTAACAGAGAAGTAAAGTATTTTCCTGAAATTCAACATCTTGCTGAATTCGAGCTACATAGTACAGATATTCTGAAGACTAACATGCTGGATACATACTATCCAAGAAGGAGTCCTCATCTAGAAAGAACGTGTCTGTATGAAATACTTCAACATTATACATACAGAAATAATGTTAGTGATAACATAGAAGAAGGAAAATTTGCTGTTGATGGATGTGAAATATGTTTGGCCAGATATAACAAAGGAAATTTAATCAACCATCGAAAGTTAAGTTGCCAAACTGCGGACAAAAGAACGTTTTTCTATCTAGCCCTGTTGCAGTTGTTTAAGCCATGGCAAACTGAAATCGAGCTACTTGGAGAGTTTGACTATTACGAAGTCTCTTTAAATGCTGTGAAAGACACTATTGAGGGCTCTGTGTTTCCAGTGTATCTTCAAATGTTGAGAGATGAAATTCAACAAGAAGAAACAAATGCTGCTGAGATAGCAAGAGAGAGTTCTCAGAGTAGTCAAAGTTCAGTAGCTGGAAGTCAAGATACTCCTGGACAGCCAATCATTCAAAATGAATCTGCAATTGCCATGAGTGAGGTGGAGAATGCAATGCAGCAAGCAAGACAGAAAACAGTGGATTTAGAACAAGTAATTCAGCAATTGAATACAGATCAGAAAGACATTTTTGATGAAGTGAAAGATAAAAAAGAACATGGATTTCAGCTTGAGAAGAAAGAGTGTGTCTGTTCTACATATAAACCAGTTCTATGGTACATAAGTGGTCAAGCAGGAACTGGAAAAAGCTTCTAGATTAAAGTACAGAAGAGAACAGATTCCTATTTGTCGTGTGTAGTTACTGCACCAACAGGCTTAGCTGCACATACTATTAAAGGAGTTACCCTTCATTGATTATTATTGCTGCCTGTTGAACACGACAACAAATTTGAATACAACAAATTATCCAGTGATGATTGTCATGAAGGGGCAAGAGTATTAAAGAAATTAAAGCTACTAATTATTGATGAAGTCAGCATGGTGTTTAACCTAATGTTAGCTATTATATATTTAGGAAAGCAGCAAATATTAAAAACTGATTATGACCTCCTTTTTGGGGGAAAACACTTAATAGTCTTTGGAGATCTGCTACAACTAACTCCAGTAAAAGGAAAACCTGTATTTAAAGCACTACTACACAATGAAACTAGGAATTCAATAGGAAGTATTGGAAATGTAAACATTTGGGAAAACTTTGAATACAAAGAGTTAATTAGAAATATGTGTCAAGCATCAGATATGCAATATGGAGATATACTAAAGGACATAAGAGTGGGAGTGCTCACAAAAGAAGGAGCGAGACCACTACAAACCTGTCTCATCAAAAAATGTGTTTCCAACTAATGTTTCAGCTGCAGAAGTAATGTATGATTTTCTAAAGGAAGAGAAGTCTATTATTTGTTTGATGCTAACCCTTGAGGAGTGTAGTAAATTCAATTAAAAATTACAGCAACTGGAAAAAGAAGAGATCATCGAAATTATAGCAAATGATAACACATCAAGGAGTTACAGTGCTATTAACAAAAAAACTGCAATCAAAATTGGATAGTTTAAAAAAGTCTGTGCCAAAAACTACAATTTTACAAAAAGACTTATGTATCTGTAAAATTTGTCATGTAATGTTAGGTCGTAATTTAAATGCTGAAGAAGGACTATTGAATGGTGCAATTGGTAAAATTATCAAATATATTTATTATCCTAACAGAAATTACGTGGAATACTTAGGCATAAAATTTGATGATATTGGTGAAGTTAAGCAGATTGGTAGATGCGTTGAACGTTTCCTGCTCTGAATTTTTTTTTATATGTGCAGCGAATGCAGTTTCCAGTGTCTTTAGCATATGCACTAACTGTCCACAAATCACAAGGTTTAAGTGTAGATACAGCACTTGTTAATATTGGTAGCAGTGTATTCAAAGAAGGGATGTCATATGTAGCTTTGTCGCGAATTAGAACATTATCTGGTTTATTTCCAATTTATTTAGATGAGAAGAAAGTAAGGGCTGACGTAAGGGAGTATAATCGGTTAAGATGTCAATATGCTCCTCATTTAGGCCAATATCCTGTGTGCGAAAAACTGATAAAGTATCGAAAGTGTAAAGTATCAAAGCAGTCTAGCAGAGGTCAACAGAAAGATGAAGAAAAGAGAAACGACAAGGTGCAAATAAAAGAAAACTACAACACAATGAGGAATTGGAAGGCTATCACTTTGATAACAAATCTGGAGTGAATTGTTATGCAAATGTAGTGTTAAATGGACTGTACCATTTGCCTCATTTTATACATTCTATTAAAGAAAAAGTAGTTAAAAGAATGTCTTCACAACTATGTAGTTTACTTGAAGAACTAAGAAGTGACAGAAGTGTTATACATTCTGCAATAAGAATACTTACAGATGAGCCTACTGGATCAGTAGTGTTTTCTCAAAATCTTCAGCAGGATGCTCAAGAATTTTTAATGGTAATGCTAGGAGTATTAGAAGAAGAAGATGTGAATATTAATGAATTATTTGGTTTAAGTTATAAATGGAACCTTAACGTGAAGATTGTGAACTCACCTCTAGTACTGAAATCAATTCAGAGCGATTCCTCTACTTGACATTACCAGATTGTAAAGCTGTGAGCCTTTGAAAATTTAACAAAAAATGCCCATCAAGATATGATCTGTCCAAACTGCAGGTCAGAGCTTAGGTCTATGTTGTTACTTCAAAGGTATGAAAAATATATCATAGTTATGCTACAACATTGCAGAGTGGATGGTAGTAAATTAGAAACTGAAATACCAAACTTCATAGCTGGACAAATTTCCATTTCAAAAAGAACTTTCAGAACTATAGCAAACACATTTCATGAAGGAGTTAATATAAAGTCAGGACACTACACAATATATTTACGATGTGAAAGAGGATGGACAGAGCGCAACGACATACAAATGACACTCAAAGCAAGACTACCAAAAAAATTACCAAACTCATATCTTCTATTTCTAGAACTGAAGTTTTAAGGACTATTTAGGATAAAAAAATCTAGTCCTGTGTTGACATGTATATGAATTAGTCAGTCAGTCAGTCAAAGATCTTTATTCGGCTGAATACCAGCCATAAAAGAATATATCTTAAAAACGACATTTCAAAAGAATAAACACATTAAAATTTGACCAACATAATCAATGCACAAGGAATCATTTTCCAACAATATTCCGGAGCCATACAGCAGTAGAAATGTGGCAGGAGATTCTGGAAATAAGATAATATACTAAAGCCGACTGAGGCACTGCGATTCCATACTGTTTCCAGCAGATTATCCTGGAACAGCGACTTGACTGGAGGATCGCTTTCCGTAAGATAGAAATAAAAGGTCTTATTGGACCTAGGCTAATTATCACCCATTACTCTTGTGGTGTGCGATTACCTTCATCATCTACCTTTAATTCCTAAGGAGAGATACTCACCTACTGAGCCCTGACAAAGTTCTCATGTCACCTACCCTGTGAGAATTTGATTGAAAATAAAGATTCATTTGAAAAACTAAAATTCTGGCTTCCGGGACTTCATCACCTGACGCACGCCCAACCCCTCTATCTTGCTTATGATCTGACTCACAGAGGCATCATCTGACGGCTGGTGTAAGGGCTTGTTGCGTAAGGGACGTGATAACATTGAAATTGATGTGAGGTGCAGAAATAACAGTCCGCCGTCAAAGTATCTCTGTAAAGCAGTAGAAATGTACTTATAAATCATCAGACAGGTAAATTCATCGTTTAAAAGGAGTAAATAATGTAATGCAGGCCGACACTTTCTTATATTTAAAGTTCTTATCAGTGGTATTAAAAAAGCACGTCTTGGATTGGTATAAAGTTTACAAAAAAACATAAAATGCAGAGTGTTCTGTGTGGACTCTGAATCGCATGGACACAATTCTAGTTTCACATCACAATGTGCATCTCGTGGGTATGAGACCAAAAGATGAGAGATACCCATCCTAAACCTGATCAAATAAAACATTGTGGCATGATTAAAGTAAAAGAAAAGGTAACGCTCGGTACCTAGGGAGCTGACTAGGTGCGAGTGTTCGACAACCCTTTTTTTACCAACTCTTTACTATCTCTAACTTGATACAAATAGGAGAGAAAGTCTCTTTTGAGCTTGGCTGTTGGGATTTTAGCTATATTTCCAGGGGTATCAAAACAGTCAAACAGTCCCAGCTTCCCCAATTGATCTTGTATGTGGGTAATCCAAGGGATTTTTCTCACGCGGTCCAACTTCAGACAATCCGAGATTATAGCGCGGTTCAGAACTGTTTCCTCTTTTTCCCAAGTATTGTGCCATAGCATCAAGGGTGCTAGTTGCATACGAAAAGACAATGGGATTACACCCAATTCATTATGACAAATAGTAGCAGCGGTGCTTTTAGGGGCTGTCAGCACTCGTTTCAAAAACATGTTCTCAGCTCTCTGTAAGCCCAAGGTATTTGAACAACCCCAAACTCCGGCACCATACAAAATAACAGCGCATGTGCGTGCTTTATAGATGTCTATAATAGCTTTTATGGGCCGGGAGCCTAGTTTTTTGGTAAATCTAAAAATGGCCTCAGCATTTTGATTAAAACCTCCAATCCTTGCCTCAACTAGATTCGTCCAGGAGTTTTTTTGATGATAAAGGATACCTAAATAAGAAAAAGTTGGCACATGAAGCAATTTTTCATTATTTATATAAAAAGGTTTTGTTTTCAGGGGAGATTTGCCTACCACCATGACATGTGATTTTAAAACATTTGTTTTTAGTCCAAGGTCACTCATAAAATTGTTAAAACTAGTTAAAAGCCTTTGCAACCTCACCCCGGTTCTGGACATTAAAACACAATCATCTGCATATAATAACACGGGGAGGGACCTGCGGCCTATCAGGGGAGCGTCTACATTTCCGATTCTGATATGACTTTCTAAGTCATTTATATATAAGCAAAATAAAATAGGGGCAAGAACGCAACCCTGACGGACCCCATGGTCCATCTTTATCGGAGAGGATGGTTCACCGCCTACTCCATAACGCAATCTCCCCGTTACTCCCATGGATTATATTTTTCTGAGACATTATTCGGCCTATTAGGGGTATTGGCTACAGTAATCTATTAGAAATAAAAGACTGTGGGAAAGGAATTTATAAAACATCAGAGGAGTACATTCAGTTAATACAGAAAAAAAGTAAATGTAGGTACTATTATACCAGCAGCCTTATCTTGTATATAAAAAGTCTCTTCACCACTAAAAAAATGACTCCTTTTGTTTCTGCAACAACAACTTCTAGATACTACAGTGTGTTACGTTTTTTGTACATGGACCAAAACATTTTAGACATTATTTGGCCTAACAGGTTTGATGTTTACAAAAGGATATACAAAAATGAAGAATGCTTCATAATTGCTGGATATTTTGTACCAGATATAAAAAAAATAGAAACATTTTTAACATATAGCTGCTTTAATTAAGATAATAACCAATCACCATGCCACTATTAAGAAACTTGTAGTGCGTCGAAGCCACAGTATCACATATTTGTAATGATGTACTGTGCACATTTAGGTTTTTACAATCCATTGATAGTTTTTTTCCCACTATTTGATGATGATGCTTCGTACAGACCACTGTTAAAAAGTGAAGAAGTATGAAAGCTGAAAACAGTAACAAATATTAAAATATGTTTCTATGTTGTACTAAAGTTTTGAAAAACAATTATAGTATCTTGTTTTGCTTGCTTAATGGTAAAATGAAATCCTAATATATTGTTCTTTGTTTATTTCTTTCACAGTGGTTCCAGATCGAGATATATTCCATGTGTCACTACACTTGCACTCATTGAATGACTCAGGTAGTACCCATATACTAAACCAATCATCTGCATAGTAACTATGCACAGATCCAATCACCTAGGCACTACCCATACACTCATTCAGTCAAACAGGCAGTATTCTTGTACTCATCCAGTCACAAAGGCACTAACCAAGCACTTATCCAATCACTCTGGCACTACCTATACACTCATCCAGTCATCCTGGCACTACACATACACTCTTCCAATCACCCAGCCACTACCCATGCACTCATGCAATCACCCAGGCACTACATATAAACTCATCCAATCATCTTGGCACTACACATACACTCATACAATCACCCAGCCACTACCCATGCAATCATGCAATCACCCAGGCACTACCCATACACTCATCCAATCACCCCAGCATTACCCATGCACTTATCCAATCATCTTAGCAGTACCCATGCACTCACCCAATCATACAGCCACTTTCTATACACTCATCCAATCATCCTGTCACTGCCCTTACACTCATCCAATCACCCAGGCACTCCCATACACTCATCCAATCACTCTGGCTGTACCCATACACTCATCTAATCACGCAAGCACTACCCCAGCACTCATGCAATCATCCAGGCACTACTCATGCACTCATACAATCAGCGAGGTACTACCCATGCTCTCATCCAAACACCCAGGGACTACCCATACACTGATCCAATCATACAGGTTCTACCCATACACTCATCCAATCACCCAGGCACTACCCAGGTACTCATTCAATCATCCTGCTACTACACATACACTCATGCAATCATCCAGGCACTACCCATACACTCATCCAATCAACCGGACAATACTCATGCACTCATCCAATCACCCAGGTACTATGCATGCAGTCATCCTATCAACCAGGCACTACCCATGCACTTATCCAATCACCCTTGCACTACCCATGCACTTATCCAATCAAGCAGGTGCTACCCATGCACACATCCAATCACCCTAGGATTATCCATACACTCATCCAATCACACAGGCAGTACCCATGCACTCATCCAATCACCCAGGCACTATCCATGCATTCATCCAATCACCCTGGCACTACCCATACACTCATCCAATCACCCAGGCAGTACCCATGCACTCATACAATCACTCAGACACTACCCATGCATTAATCTAATCATCCATCCACTACCCATACACTCATGCAATCACCCAGGCACTACTCATACACTCATCCAATTACCCTGGCACTACCCATACAGTCATCCAATCACCCAGACCCTACCCATGTATTTATTCAATCACCCAGGCACAACCCTGCATTCATTTAATCACCCAGACACTATCGAGGTAGTCATCCAATCACCCTGGCACTATCCATACACTCATCCAATAACACAGATACTATGCATGTACTCTTCCAATCAACCAAGCACTGCCCATGCACTCATCCAATCACCCTCACACTACCCATGCACTCATGCAAACAACCAGCCACTGCTCATGCACTCATTGAATCATCCATGCACTACACATGCACTCATCTAATTACCCAGGTACTACTCATGCACTTAGGCAAACAACCATGCACTCATCTATTCACTCAGGCACTACCCATACAGTCATGCTATCACTCAGTCACTGCACTGAAGCTTATTCATTCACCCAGGCATTGCAATTGCAGTCATCTAATCACTCAGACACTACACTTGCACTCATCCATTCACCCAGGCACTACACTTATACTTATGCACTCATCTAATCATCCATGTACAACCGATGCAGACATACAATTACCCAGGCACTACCCATAGACTTATAGAATCACACAGACACTACTCTTGCATTCATTCTAACATCCACAACCACTTATGCACTCATTCAATCATCCATGCATTTCTCATGTACTCATTCTAACATCCATGCAGCGCTGATGCACTTATTTATTCATTCAACATATCTTTTTTTAACCAGAAAAGGCAGTTCTAAAAAGAACCATTTTTTTTTCTTTTTTTGATACAGATTTTTTTAAAGTTTTTCTTAATTTTTTACTTTTTTGTCTTTTAAAAAAATAAAATGTCAACAACAATGACATAACTGTAAGCACCGACTAAAAACATTGAAGTGCTGTAATAATAAAGCATTAAACAAATTAACAACTATGGGTTTTCACATTCTGCAAAATGACATCTAGAAACTGCTCTCCAGCTGCTACGATGGTGTTGCAGTCCATGCAGAAGGTAGCAAAACATTTCAGGTCTGCTGAAATTTCGCTGCATCTCTTTTGCACTTCAGGTGAAACTTTGTCGCCAACAGCAGGGGCTGGATGTCTGGAGGCTGATGATCCCTCTCCTTCTCTCTCTCTCTCTGTGCAAGTTGCCTCTTTGTGTTTTGCTGTACCTCAAGATAATGTCTTCTCACACAAGCTGCACCTCAGCAATTTAGCTGTGGTCTTCGATTCACCTGATGGAATTGTTTTTTCATTGTGGTTCTTCGTCCGAAGAGTCTTCTTGTGCAGCTTGAACCTAGTGCTCTTGAACAACGTCGACCACTTGAAGGTCTTCCTCTGGTTGTGCAGATGGTGTTTTATTTTTCAGAAAATTGCCAAAAAAGGGAAAAAAACTGCACAATTTGCAACAAGAATTTGAGGCATCTCCTAAAATGAACCAGCCAGTACCTGGAAAGTTCAAGAAGAGAGAACTGGGTGTGTACTTCCTTTCATAAAGGAAACCCTGTAAACCAATCAAATGTCTTTATTTCTCAGTCACACGCTAGTTGCAAGTACCGGTGTCGTCGCGACATCCAGCTTCGCCGCGAAAACAAAAGGTTCTTTTAAAAAAGTGCTCTTTTTGAAAACTACCAAACAAAATAAAGTTAAAACAATATATTACTGCACAGGTACAAACAAATTTTATAGAAACATGTCTATATATGTGTTTTACACTTTGGCAAACATACGCGGTAGTCGCGGCTATCGGCGACCCCTCAACTTCTGGTATCACTGCGAACTTGAACATGTATTTTAAAACGACTTTTTTTTAACAAATACATAAAAAAGAGAAAATTAAATCAATATCTTACTAAACAGCTAGAGTAAAACTTAATAAAATAAAATGTCTATATATGTATTTTGTACTCTGTCAAAAACACTCAGTAGTCACAACTGCCAACGTCATTGCGGCTTCTGATGTCATCACGAACAAGGGAAATGTATTTGAAATCGACTTCTTTCGATAAATACCTACAAAAGAGAAACTTAAATCAATATTTTACTAAACAGGTAGAGACAAACTTAGGGCCCTATTACAATGCCGTTGGAAAAGGCTCTGACCGTTGTTCGGAGCCTTCTGACCGCATCGTAATATGCCGGTCAGATTCCTTTCCGACACCTCATTACGATGGAGGCGGTCGGAAAGGAATCTAAATGGTCATTCCGACTGGCTTCCGATGGGCTCGAAGAGCCCGTCCGCCAGTTGGAATGCGGACAGAAATTCCAAGGGCGGCTCTTTCCGCCTGTGGGGTTGCGATTTCAGGTTTCAGCAGCCTTTCCGTGCCAGCCTTTCCGACACAAAAAGGCTGTCGGAATTTGACTTTGGGGGCCCCCAGCTGTGATCCCTTGGGTGCACGGCCTCCGGTTGGAGGCCATGTTGATCCCTGCACCCCGCAGCAGGCACCATGAGGTGCCTACCACGGGGTGCAGGGATGAACTGCACCTCCTATTCTATAAGGAGAGCATGCATTCCAGCCAGTTTACTGCCGGAATACATGCTCTCATTGTAAAGTATAGGAATGCGACCGAACAGTGTTTGGTCGCATCCTAATTAGTCAGTCGGGACCGCCGGCTGAGTGTCAGCAGAGGAAACTCCACCCGACATCGTAATAGGACTCTTAATGTAAAATATGTCTATGTATGTGTTTCGCACTCTGCCAAAAACAAGCACTAGCTGACACTACTGACGTCCAGGGTGGACCTGGCTTGGCAGTTTGGGCTGGACTGTTCCCATGAGCAGCAGGGTCAAGACTGATTTGCATATGGCTGGGTTCAAGCTGGGGTGGCGTGGTGAGCAAAGAAATGATGGATTAAACTGTTTGCATTGTTCAGTATTCTGTCCATCATCTGTGTTTTGTTTGCTTTATATTACTGGCAGAAATGGGATGAAAACATATGCCTGAAGAGAGATTGCTTGCTGTGTGTGGACAGGGAGACATGACTTAAGAGAAATGAGATAGGTGAAATGTAAATTGTATTGATCTCGCCAGGCTTGACATTTTTTTGCTTGAAAAAGGCAGGCCACATGACTGGATGAGGCATCCATATGCTGTCCCGCCAAGCATATTAGGAGTTTCCTCTCCACCAGGGTTTTCATGGCAGTTCCTCCTGCATGAGAACCCTGGTGGAGAGGAATGAAGGAGGCCATTCAGGGCCTACTGGTGCCTCTGTGCCCTGTGGATGCGCACAAGGGGCACAACATGTGCCCCCCTGTGTGCATGCACACCAATTCCTGCACGGCATGGACTTTTCAGTCCATGCCATGTATGAACTGTTTTTGGTGTTCCCTTTGCGGGCCCGTTTTTTTAGGCACCACAATGGGAATGCCAAAAAAAAGCCGCCAGACAGGAGGAAACTCCTAATCTGGTGGGCGGCCCGACCACAGCTTTGGCAGTGCGGCGGTGGGGCACACCCGGTGTTACACCGCCAAAGTCGTAATTGGGCCCATAGTCATAGGTGTAAATCAATGAACATGTAGATCTGCACATGTAGATTTACTTTTGTGAATAGCCCCCATTTACTTCAAATGTACCAATGTTTCCCCTTCTGAGCCACGTAAAATATGTGCACTCAATACACATGTTGATGCTTACTGCACCTCATACCTAAATTAGTTGTGTGTTTTAAGTGTTGCTATCCTGCTGTGTTAATAATGCTTGCTCGCAATTTTTTGGGGATGACTTATGACTTGAACTGAACTGTTTTCCTTCCCCAGTACTTGTAAATTCTAGAATAATAGCATGTTTTAAAAACAGGCTACACTAATTGACTCATTTTGCTTGCCAAACTAGTTATTACTAAAAAATAACATCCAGTAAATTAGAAACTCCAAAAATAAAACAGGAAATACTGGAGAGTTGCCTGAGTTGTAAAATGCTGACGCTCATGAACATAAACTATTAAAAAGGAGAGGGCCGAGCGAAGAAAAATAAATCGCAGCGAACCTACACTTAATTTATGAAAGCAACATACAGAATCTTTCTTGCACTGCAATTTGGTCCTGCTGGAATGATTGTGGAGTACTTGGCGTGATCATTCATATTAATTATCTGATTATCCGGATCTTGAAATAAAGAGTTAGAAGCCATACTACAGGAACACCGCGGGTCAAGAACTGCATTGTAAGCAATAGCTTAGTTAAAATCTTCTATAAAAACTCCTCACATCAGTAGTATATTTCTATTTAATTTTCATTTTCTAACACTGTTACTCTTGTGTTTGCACAGAGAATTAAACAGTCGCCTAATAAGACAATGTGTAACCATTATAGTTACATGGAATATGACAAAGAATATTAAATGAAAATTAAACAACTTTAGCAGTAATGGAGGATGATAGAGACAAAACCCAACCCTCTATAATGCTAGAAAAGTAACCACCAAATTAGCTGCCAGGAACTGCTCCACAATACAGGGGTAATAATACATTGCATAACTAGATGTTGATGTGCAACTCCAAATTTTCTGCTTACACCTGTATTTACACTAGAAAATCATGTCTTTTGCACGTGTGACCAGAGTTTAAGTTTGCAGATACCTTTGACAATCAAGCTCGTCATTTATTATTCGAAACCTCTTTTTTGCCATCACATTTCAGATTATTGTAGTTTTTGAACACGATTAGCTCCATGCAACGTGCTCGAAAATGTATACAAATTACACAAACTGTCCAAGTGGCGTTAATGTGCACCAAACTGGTACTTAGCACCTTATTGCATGTTGTTAGAAACTTCACTTTTGTTCAATGCCATTTTGAGGTGTGTTATGCTGCAGAGAGGCAGCAGAAATCAATATTTGTATTTGATCTGTGCCGTCGAAATATGAGCATTGTGTTCTGCAGTCACAATAAAGCTCTGACCACTGTAAAAAAGTAAGGGGACAATATAGCACACTATGGGGCATATGTACAAGGACTGGTGATAACTATCGCTAACGCTAGTTAGCAGCAGTATTTTTATCGCCGCTTACCGCTGAAAACTATCGCCATGTTAGCGGCGTATTTACAAGCCGTCGCTACATGGCGATAGTATCAGGGATCGGCGGTGAAAACTGCCGCTAAAATTAGTGCGATGGCGATAGGAATTCCGGCGTTAGTAGGCGAAAACTACAGATAGGCACATTAGCGGCAAAAAAAACTCACGTTAGTCAGCCCAACGTGAGGTTTTTTTTGCCTCTAATGCAAAAAATAGCCTATCTGCAACCTCCAATAGAAAATAGGCATAAAAACCAAAAAAATGCAGAATGTAGCAGCCAGGGCCAAGTGCAGTAAACGTCAACAACCCCTGCAAGCCACCCAACATCCAGGATGACCAGGATGAGAGCCTGGATGCCTCGCTGGACCTGCGTCTGGAGCCTGGATGCCTCGCTGGACCTGCGTCTGGAGCCTGGAGTGGGATGCAGAGGAGCTGTGGAGTCGATGAGCCGTGGCGGTAGACATTGAGGCGCGATGATCGCCTGTACCTGGTGGTGAAGTCTGGCAGGTCGCATGGAGACACGTTGCTGACCTGTGTGAGAAGACCGCCTTGCGCACCTTGGAGATGTTAATGGTAGAGGCGCTCCTGCCACCAACGTAGGGAGGTCTGCATCGCATACTATGATCCACCACTACACCGGGGTGCACGGAGGGGATTACCAACGGTGGGTGCCGCCTCTCTGCATCACAGGCCGGATGATGTTGGGCTGGCCGGACGCTGTGGAAAGTGAGGCCCCTGAGCTGCGCCGAACTTGTGTGGCGGGAGCGCTGCAATTTCACGCCTAAGGGGGCCCTGCTGCATCAGCTGCATCGTTAGGTTCACCAGCGGACTTGGCGGCGACTGCTGTACCAAGACTTGTGAAATCACACCTGGCTGAGGCTCCTGCTGGCTGAGTCACAGATTTGGGGAGAGTGCAGTGGATTGCGCCACAGTGTCAATGTCCAGGTAAGGAGAAGGTGGGACGCGTAGCGCAGAAGGCCCGAGGTTGAGTCGCCCAGGCCTAGCACACGTAGATGACGCACCCCGAGTGGCGGCTCATCCGCTATGGCGGAAGAGCGTCGCCCCACTGCTTTCAAGCAGTGCAGAAGAGGAACAACCATCACATGATGATAACTTACTGATGTATTCGTGCTATGTTTCCTTTGCGGGTGGGAGGGTGGGTAGGACTGCTCCAAGCACGCAGCAGGGCATGGGCGGATTGCCATGCCCACTCAAGTGCGCAGTGACTGTTTGGTCGGCCCGCTCAGGCCGCACAAAGCAGTCATGCGCACTGTCCTGTTCGCAATGCAGGCTGCATTACAGCCTGCATGGAGAACATGCCCACACCTTCAGTCCCTGTCTGAACGCCTTGTCCCGGCGCCAATGACCAATCCCAACGCCGCATTGCAGCGTTGTGATTGGCTTAGGAGAGGAAGCCTGGCTGCCTACTTCCTGTTCCTGGAAGCAGACTCAGGAGAGCAGGAGCAACGAAGACACGGGATCCGGCCTCGAGGTAAGATTTCTCCCATTTAAATATTTACAACACCCGCTCACACACACACCCCCGCCTCCACACCCCATCCAGTGTTCTTTCCGGCGTTTCCCACCTCCCAGCTGTCCATTCCCCCCCGCAGCACTTCCCAATGGCGGCCACTGTGCGGCCAGGCGCAGCAGGGTTACCACTGGTGTGCCAAAGGTATATATGGAGTTACGACGCATACCATTATATTGCATTCCATTACAATGCATACTAATACTAGGCATATTGCAACAGTAGGGAAGGTGTTGGATTGCGGAGATGTAAACATTACTATTCCCACTTCAGTGAGTGCAACCCTAAAACTGACCCTTGCACCCCAAAGCAAACACTGACCCCTAAAATTCATCTTTGAGCCCCCAAAAGACACCCTAAAAATCATATTTGACCCAAATGCACACCCCAATTTTCATATTTGACCCAAATGCACACCCCAATTTTAATTTTTGACACAATGGCGCACCCCAATTTTCATTATTGACCCCAAAACACACCCCAAATTTCAGATTTTACCCCATAATACACCCCACATTTCATCTCCGACAGCCAAAACCTATACCCACCCTAAAAAACTAAAAATACCCCATTACTGACCTCATAATGCGTTGTAATGGAATGTGATGTGAAGGCACCTGCATTGTTGGATTCGTGTTGTAAAGGCATTGCGATGTAATTCCTGTGTTGTAATGGACGTCTCCCATGCCAAAGGCAAGCCATATGCAAGCCTGTCTGCGTCCGTCTGCCCCTGGACGGTGCTCAGCACCAAGGACCCTTCCTCTCGGACACTCCACCCCTACGGCGCCAGCACCTGCCTCGCCAACAACCCTGGACGCCACATCGCCTGCCAGGACCAACATCTGCTCCGGACCGGACATAGCCATCGCCATCACTGACGGCTACTAAATCACCCGCAAGGACCACCCCGACCGTCCAGGAGGAGGCATTGCTATCACCTACAGAAGCACAATCTGACTTACCACGCACTCTAATGACCCAATGGTGACCATGGAACACCTCAACTTCCAGATCCGGACCAACCCCAACCCCATCCTCTGCGGCACCCTCATCTGCAGGCCCCCCGGGCCATGGACACCCGTTCTCCGATACCATTGTAGACCTCATTGCACACCAGGCTCTCCCATCCACCGACGACATCCTACTCGGTGAACTCAAGTTCCACCTGGACAACCCCAGTGACCAGAACACTATCCCCTCCTGGGGTAGCTCCCCAACATCAGACCCAAGCAGCTAGTCACCGCAGCAAGCCACATAGCAGGACCCACGGTCGAGCACGTCTCCTCCGCCATCGGGACCTTCAACTACAGCCACACCACCGGACTCTCCTGGACTGACCATCATTGTATACATCACGGCTTCACCATGCCCACCATACACAACCGCCATCATTGCCCCCCTCGCAGCTGGATCCAGGCCACCGAAGTACGTCTCGTCAACTCCCTCATCACCACCACTCTGCCAACGCTTACAGACGATGACACCGCAGCGCGCAACCGCCACCAATGGCTCTCCAACTGCGCCAACACCCAGGCACCCCTCAAGAATGGCACTGCGTCAGTACCTTACGCCTGCACGATGGCAGGTGTAAGGGTGATACAGTGCCACAGGGATAGGCTGGCCCCATGCATTGCTGGAGTTGCGTCATGGTTGTGACGCGACTGCAGCAATGGGTGACTTTAGCGCAGACAGATACGTCAGGATTCCAGACGTATCTGTCATTACTTGCGTCATGGAGCGCTGTCCAGTACATACAGCGCATCTGTGGTGTCGCAAGAAGGGGGTAGTGAAAAGTGTTGCAACGCTGTCTTCTCGCAGCGCTGCAACACTTTTCATGAGTGAGGCCCTGGAATGCGCACTGTCTTATTGATGGTGCGCAGTCCTGCCCTGTAGTTTTGTCACAGGGCAGCGCAGCTACATTGCTTGCAGTGCGGTCCAGCAACAAAACCTGCTGAAATGGGCCCAAAGGGTTATCTCCATTTTTAAGACCAGCTATTTTCTGGTCTTTAAAAAACTGCCTCTAACTGCAGTTAGAGGCAGTTTTTTGTCCTCCATACTTAAGGAATCCCCTTGTAAATATCGTGAAGTGGGGTTAGTGGCCGTTTTGCACGGGAACGCCTCCCTTGCATGTCATTATCGTAAGTGGCGATCTTTATAATGGACGTTTTTGCCGGAAAACTGCCGCTAACAGAGGTTAGTGACAGCTTGTGAATACGGCGATAAAAATATCGCCGCATTTGTGGCGGAAAAGTGCCGCTAATGCGGCATTAACTCCTTGTACATATGCTCCTATGTACATTATATACATTCTGTAACATGATCCTAAATAGAACCCAAGCAGTTTAGGTACTCCTGAATTCACATATTACATGCTTCCGAAAACATAATGGAGGCAGCTTACATGCTCACAATCTCTGGCCCATTACTTCAACAGATTGCGGTCGTGGCCAAAATGTGCCCTGGCAAGAAGTAATGACATATTTTGTGCTCTAAACATCTCTTATGAATTGATTTTTTAGCGGATGTCGGAGGTTACAATTTAGGTTTCCTAATCATATTTCATAAGGGCCTACTGCTGTTTTCTTAAATTGCACTGGCTTCTTGTAGAAATAATTGTTTACGTTTCTACCACTGCGATTAAATTATTGAACGCATTCAAATTTTTGCCTCATTTTATAACTGTTTTGGTAGATTTGAAAAGCATTATCGCTTACAATGGCAAAGTCTGTATATATTTGTAGTTCGGTCACTATTTCATTGTTTGTTTTGTAAATGGGCTGGGATTTTCAAAAGTACAACTCAAACATATTTGCAGGAGTATGATGTATTGCATGTAATGCACAGAATAAATATGATTATTTCTACATTCACCTCATTCATTTGGTGTGGTGGCAAAATAGTGGCAAGATAGTATTCTTGAAAAAAATTGATGTTAAATAGTGTGAGGAACCACTTTGTTCTGTGAAGGGAAATGGAGCTGGTGCTGGAAAGGGAGTGGAAGAAGAAGGCAAGTAGTTGTATAATAGCCACAGTGAACATGTATTACAAATTTGCTTTTTCATATATGCTTATATCCTTGTTAGTTCTCAGACTTTTGCAAAGTCATGTAGAAACACGTACACAGCAGTATAAACTTCAGTGACGTCCGTGTCAGTCCTTCATTTCTGTTAGTGAGATCTTGGGAGAAACCCCCTGTAGTCAAACTTTCGTCAAGGTAGGTGTGCTGCCTGGAAAAATCTCCAACTCTCACCGCATGATCTCGCTAATTCAGGCGATTCGCTCAGTGGAACTCGATTATGAAGAGAGTGTGAAGTAGGGAAACCCTATGTTGGAAAGAACATATCCCATATATACCTAAGTCAAGTTCGAAGGGTGGGTATTACGTTTTGGGATCATGAGGGTCCTGATGAATGCCGGAGTGACCCGACACTGTGGGCATGATTACAGCGGCAGAAACATGTCCACACCTTTGCAGTAAGGAGGGGTAAAGGAATCCTAATCTTCTCCTATCATCACCATCCTTCACGTTTTTAACCTAGCCGGATGGCCCAGGAATACAGTTTTTTTGATGGGGACACATCCAAGCTAGTTTTAACCTTCACTGGCTGCACTGTTCTTTGGTGATCCCAAAACCTATTGTTAGTATTGTTTCCCCTTCCTTTTTGCCCCACCCCAGGCGTTGGTCTGCGCAGGGGTGTCATTTAGCAAGCCCTATGAGGAAGCATGTCACAATGTTGTGAGTGAGGGCAGTATTTACTCACTGAGCACATGCCACTATCAATATACACGTTCCTACTCCTTTTTGTGTGTTATAGTTATTGACTTGGGAAGTCAGAGTAGGGATGTTACCTCTCCCCCCTTCTTGTTGTGTGATTTCTTTTTACTGTTAACACAACCAAAAAATGGTTTGTCTGTGTAGGACACAACTGAATGATCTGGTGGGCCTTCTCACTACGGCTGTCGAAATATGTCTTCAAATATCTGGGGGTATATATCATAGATAACAAGGGGAGGCCCAGGGAAAGGAATATCCCACATCAGGTCTCTAGACTACAGACTTACATTGGATTCTGATCCACTCTTCCTTTGTCTCTTATGGGTAAGCCAACAGATTTAAAATAGCATCATAGCCATGACTTCTATTCCAGGTGCAACACTACTCATTCAAAATTCTACGTACCTTCTTTACTGAGATAACATCAATCATACGAGCCTTTCTTTCGGCATGTGGGATGCCACAAATCACACTGAGCAAATGCTACACATCAGCATATCACAGGGACATAGGCGCAACTGACGTGCAATCCTATTGTAGAGCGGCATATCTTTCTGTGATAGACTGTTGGTTATACTATCCCCAATCAGACTCGGCCTTTGCCACTGAGCGATGGACCACTGGCAATATACATTTTTGTTCACACCTTATAGGAAGCCCACCTTCCGCAATTATTATCCTCGACGAGATTAGTTCTGGAACTATGGCCTGCAGCCCTCAGGGGTATGGGAAGGTGCAAACTCCTTAGCCGGGAAACCCCCCCTGTTGGGGAAGATGATAAACAGTAAGGTTACGACCCTTGAGGGATTATGGGATGGGACTTGATAGGTGTTTTTACCTTGGGGGATGTGATGGAATGGACCAGCATTGTTTCCTTTGAGCACCTACAGAACTTCTTCGGTATGCATAAACAGCAGCTCTTTAACTACTTCACTACTTTCAACTCTATACCATCCTCCAGCCCCATATCTGAAATTTGACTAAAACTCCCTGAATACAACCCCTTAGAGGCCTGACTGCTTAGAGGGCCGATCCGACATAAACAAATCTTAATCTATCAAACTCTCATAAACAACTCACCTGATATATTTTATATCTTGCAGGCTGCATGGGAAAGGGACCTTGGCGATCTTTCAGATGAGGAGTGGTGGGATGACAGAATGGCACCTAGAATGATAGCCAACACCATGCAGTGTTGAGTGATTCAATTACAGATACTGAATGCAGTCTACTTCACTCGCTCTAGATTACAGTGTTTTGCATAGTTATCCTTCCCTACCTGAATTAGATCAGTGGGAAATTTCCTCCACACTATCTAATCCTGCCCAGTGATCTGACAATTATGTGGTGGGGAGTTGAGGACAATAGGAGGGATGCTACATGTCAGCTGAAAAGGAAAGATAAAAAGAAAGACAAAACCATGAAGAAATTATTCAGGGGCTGATTGGACCCCCAAGAGAAAAACTGGAGAGGGGATATGATGGAATGTGTAAAGACCTTACCTGCTATAGTTGATGGAAAAGAGCAGGATAAAGTCAAAAATAAGAAAAAGAAAGACGTGGAGTCAGATGAATATGTTTATGACCAAATAATAAGTGAAGAATGGAGGCAACCCAGTCTGTTATAAGGGTTGATAAGGATGCTGGGGGAGATACTGGAATTGCAAAGCCCCTGATGGGATTGTACCAAGTGCACCGACAGAAGTTGCAACCAGCGTAGAAGTGCCTAGTACAAGTGGAGGCTGGGTACTGGAAGCTCAGGTACAGGTTCCTCCTGTGAGAACAGTGCTGATAGTGCCACCATCTAAAGAAATTTGTATTGGAATTATAAACACAAAATTTTGAGACATGTTGCAAGGAAATTTGGAATCAAACAGATTATTGAATTACAATGATGAGGAAATGAGATATTTTATAAAAAATGCAGCTAGATGTGCTAATGAAGCACATGACAAATTGGACGTTTTCGCTGATGAGTTAGAAGTAGACATTAGCAAATGAAAAATGTAAAGTGGAATTATAAAATGGATTTAATTCAAAATAAGCTTTAACAGAAGGGCCTGATTACTTTAAGAGGTCATATTGAATATTCAATTGAAAAAACAAGAGACTGGAATAATTTGAAGAAATACCAAGAAAAATGGAAGTAAGGGACAGCAAATTATAGGAAAATTAAAGGGACTGAGGTAAAGGCAATGAATATTGGAAGTGATTCAGAAGCAGGGACAACTTAGGTAGTAGAATCCCCTTTAAGGTAAGCACATGGAGGGAATTTGGTGCATGTTCAAGTACAAGGGCTGATTTGAATGCTTTTACGCATAAGTTTCCAAAATTGTGAGTGGATCCAGCAAAGTGGCATGAGGAAATACACTGGTTGACACACATTCCCCTGTGTTATGGACTGATTTTACTATGTGATTTGAGATTGAAGCCCCTGGACATCTGTGGTTAGAGTTAAAGGTTGTTACCGGATGGCCAACACAAGAATCAGCTAGGCTTGGTCCTAATAATGCACCAGCAGCAAAGATAGCAGATAAATACAAGGCTGTGATTGAGCATCTGAAAAAGTGAGTTCCTGAAAGGTTATAAATTGGGAGAAGATTTGGAGAACAACACAGGAACCTATCATGAGAGGTTGATGAATGTTTACAAGAAACATAGCGAGTTTGAAAAACGCAGAAAAGAATGGCTCTAGTGGTTTTGTTTCTGATTTTTTTAATGGATTGAGAGTAGTAATCATATTCAATAAATTGAATTGTGTTGACAAATGAAGAGCGTTGATCAGATCTTAATGAAGAATAGTAGTGACTATTTTGAAACAAGTTGTTGGAGAAAATAATGTTCACTCAGACAAAACAGTTTGATAAAGGATTGTTCTTTCAAATGGGCTCAACTATGAAGTTTGTACAGAATGGAAAAAATGGAGTGAGCCACTGAATGCATGGTGGAGGTGATGGAATGAATTCAATTGTTGAAATGTTAAAAAAGAATAAAATGTGTCATTATTGTGGGAGGATTGGACATTGGAAAAGAGAATATAGACAAAATCTTAATAGGGTCCAAGTAAATATGGAACAAGTCTAAGCCTGGGCGTAGTTCGCGAAGTAGCACTACGCAAAGCTACGCAAAGTGCAGTTCGCACTACGCGATCTACGCGTAGCACTACGCGAACTGCGTAGTGCACTGTTCGCAATGATTGCACAGTGCCGGATGCTTGTCCGCACTGTGCAATCATTGAAAACGGCATCTTGCACAGTGCGAGCTGTCTTTTACTGCCGCTCGAGTAGATTTTTACTCGAGCGGCAGCTTTCTCAACGCGGACTGGTAGTTTCTCATCGCGAGCGGTCGCGAGCATACGCGACTCACTCGCAATGAGAAGCCTGACTTCCCGCGTTGAGAATCTCGCCGGGAGGTTTATTTTCCACGCTCGCGATCGGCAACTTGATGTTGCTGATCGCGAGCGAGAAAAGTCTCGCCGGGATGTCATTTTGCTTGCTCGCGGTCGCCAACCTGACGTTGAGGACCGCGAGCAAGCATAAATGACCGCTGCACCACGCTACGCTACGCGTGTTTGCACTGTGCTACGTGCAATTCGCGTTGTGCGAAGTAGCGCAAACTTCGCAAACTACGCGAGCGTAGCGTAGTGCTTTGCCCAGGGTTAAACAAGTCCACCATCCTCAAAGAGACAATATGATGTGGAATATACAAAATTTAGAGCAAAATATGTAGAATGAGAAATAAGTTTGACTGTCTATGCCAACAGCTCTGGTAATGCAACAACACAAGTGAAATAAGTTGCCATATAATGCAGGGTACCAACAAAATACAGTGATTTTGAATGATGAGAGAGCAGGAAGTAGTTCACAATGATGGTGCCTGGGGGGGAGAAGAATTGCTTGCTTGGTGCAGCCCTGGTGGTAGACCAGAGTAGCCTATATATTGATGAAGAAGTCAATGGCTACCCTGTTTCATTCCTGATTGATATTAGGATCAGCAATATACACATTTTGCAATTAGCTACAGCAGATGTTCCCATCAAACTAGGACAGATGCAGAATAAATATCAGGTGATATTATGTGGTTTGAGCCCTGTAAGGTTGCTTGTAAGGGACGTTCTTTGTAAGATGATATATGTAATATATTGCCCACCAGATGGTGTTGCGATTGAAAAGCAAGATGAGGATTCAGTTTTTTAAATTAATTCAGAAGACATAAGAGTTAAGTTGTACACAGCCTTGACAAAAGATGACCTGCCTCTGGATTTAAGACATACTGTTAGATACGAGGTATGGGATTACACTAGCAAAGAAATAGGACTGATTGAAAGAGCAGAACAGGTGAAAATAAAGATTAAACCAGATGCAATATTTCCTTGAACTAGACAGTTTAGTCTTGCAAATGTGACTGAGGAAGGAAATAGCCCAGTAATCAAACAAATTATTGAGCAGGGAATTCTCCAAGAAGTGCTTGGTAGTCTTTGCAATTCTATAGTGATGGGAATTAAAAAGCTGAATGGCAAATGGAGGATCGTGCAATATCCCCAAACAATAAATAAAATGTTTGCTTCCTGTTGTAGGTGGTTCGGAATCCAGCAGTAATATTGTTTCAAATTCCATCAGAATGGTATACAGTCATTGACTTATACCAAGTGCTCTTCTCATTCCCATTACAGGCAAATTTACAGTTCCTTTTCACATTTCGATTTTTGAATGAAATTCTTGTGTGGTATAGAATCCTACATGGCCATACTGAGAGTCCTTACATTTTCACTCAGATACTGAAGAAAGATTTAGAAAGTCCAAAATAACCATGTAATTCAGTACTAGTTCAATATATTGATGACTTGTTAATAGCATCTAAGACATAAGAGGGCTGTAAACTAGATACCATTGCCTCATTAAATCATCTAGCTGAAATTGGGCATAATTTTCTCAGACTAACATGTATTATTGTGAAAAAATGTCATTTATCTGAGACACAACATTAAAATGGGTGTAAGGTAAGTATTTAAAGAACGTGTTTCTGCAATTCTGAAAATGAAAATGAGTACACCGACTACCCAGAGAGAGGTTTGGATGTTTCTTAGAATCATTGGTTACTGCTGTCAGTGAATTCCAAACTTTTCCTTGATTGACATGCAATGATGTGCAGGATCTGATACAATTTGATGAAGTGTTCTTATGCATTTAACAAATTGAAAGAGAGTTTGTGTCATGCACCTGCACTCAGGATGCCTGATTACAATATGATGTTTTTCCTATTTTGACACAAAAAAGATGGATGTGAACTTTCAACTCCCACCCAGGCACACTGAGGACTTATGCGCCTAGAGGCGTATGTTTCAGGTGCATTGGATTCAGCAGCTGTAAGTCTTCCAGGTTGTTTGAAAACAGTTGCAGCAGTTTGTTTGGCTATTGAGCTAAGTGAAGGGATTGTGATGGGCCATTAACTGTCTCTGTCCCTCATTCAGTCGAGATCCTTTTACCAAGGACAAGAATACAGCACATAATGAACAGTAGATTGATGCTTTATGAGCAAACTATTCTTGCAGCAGAGAACATTTCCATTCGGAGATTTAATGTTTTGAAATCAACAACACTCCTTCCAAGTTCAGACAAGGTTTGTGAAGACAGGGAAGAGAAAAATGATGGTGAGTTTGAGCATGACTATATAGAGGTGACCGAATTATGCACAAAACCAAGATCGGACATAAAAGAAGTTTCATTGGAACTTGCATATCTGACATTATTTGTTGATGGTTCTTGGTTGAGAGACCAATATGGAAGATTGAAAGCTGCTTATGCAATATGCTCTATCACAGAAATGGTTCACTGACACAGTATCAAAACTATAAATATCGTGACACCAAAATATTGTGTCAAAAATATTGTTTTTCTATACTTATAATAGTAAGTACAAAAACATCCCCTCAAAATATAATTTTACACTAATATCGAAAAATATAGACAAAAATATAATTTATAATATAAATGTAGTTTAAATAAATACAACTTAAATATATTAACATATACCATTAATATAATGTAAACTAAATATGTTTAAATAATATTTAAAAATATATATAAATATTTACTAATTTAAACAAACACACACACATATATTTATATATATATCAAACTGTGTATGTTTATATACACATATATAATGTAAAACTACAGTCTGTGAAACAGTAGGGAAAGCTTTGGACTCAGGAGGGGTAACATTTACTATTCCCACTCCAATATGTGCAACAGTAGGGAATGTCTTGAACTCAGAAGGGGTAAAATGTACAATTCCTACTCCATTGGGTGAAGCAGTAGGGGAAGCATTGGATTCAGAAGGGGTAACATTTACTTTTGGCACTCCAGTCTGTGTAACAATCGGGAAAGCGTTAAACTCAGGAGGCATTACATTTACTATTCATACTCCAGTGGATGAAACAGTAGGGAAAGCTTTGGACTCAGGAGGGGTAAAATTTACTATTCCCACTCTAGTCAGTGCAACAGTAGAGAGAGAGTAGTTAACTTCAATCAAATAACATATTTTAACCACTCTATTAAATAACAAAAATGTGAATATTTAAGTTGTGAAATTATGTGTTTATAATTAATTTACTTCCCACCCTGTACCCCTACAAACCACACAACCCGCACATAAAACTACTTAAAAAAGACATTTATTACACAATTTACATAATTATCAATTTAATAAATAATAAGTAATTACATATTAATTATAATTAATTTACTTCCTACCCTGTTCCCTTTCACACCCCACAACCCACACCTAAAACTTAACTTAAAAAATAAATTAATTACACAATTTATATAATTATCGATATTACATAATGCAATTTACATAATTAATAATAATTAAAAATTAATTATTAATTCATTATAACAAGTGTATTTCCCACAACTGCACCCCTAAGAACCCCACAACTGTTATGACACTAAAAAGTACAATAGACAAATTAAATTTAAAAACAATAAAAAATGTACAAACTATATAAAAAACAATAACAATAATTAAAAAACAATATATAACATATACAATTAAAATATAAACTAAAATACATAAAAATAATTAAAAAACCATATCATTAACAAATATATTTTTGTAAATGATATTAACATAGATATATTTAACATTGTTATTAACAACATAGATATTTTTGTAAACAATATTAATAACATAGATATTTTTGACATCAATATTACTTACCCTAGAAAATCGATATTCTTGTGAATGATATTCATGCGTCACAATATTTGTGGATCACAATAATAAAAATTCAATATTTCTGCATCTCAATATTTTTTATATTTTTGACATCAATATTACTTTCCCTAGAAAATCGATATTCTTGTGAATGATATTCATGCATCACGATATTTGTGGATCACAATATTAAAAATTCAATATTTCTGCATCTCAATATTTTTTACTCTATATGTTTTCTGAATACCCACAGAAATGCTTGAAGTGTCCCCCTTGCCAAATGTGACATCAGCACAAGTAGCAGAATTGATTGCCTTAATGAGATCTTGCTGTGTGTCAGAAAATTTGAGAGTGTCAATCTACACAACCTGTCAATATGGTTTTGCTGTTGTTCATGATTATGGACAACTGTCACCAATAACTGGATTTATGACATCATCGGGAGTTCCAATCAAAAATAGTATGCATATTTTGGATTTGTTGGGTGTGAGTCAGAAATCAAAAGAAGTGCTTGTGTGTATGTACACAGCTCATAGGGTTTGCAAAGAGATGGTCATGTTAGGAAATAGATATGTAGATAAGATGGGCAAGATACTGTGCCCTACAGGAAGAGTAATTTGTTCCAGAAAATGAAATGGTGATTTCCCAAATGATACAGAACAGAGTTCAAATAATATAAATTGTTTTTTAATTAATTCAATGCAAACATCTTTGACTGAACTAAGAGACTTGCAGGAGGATTCGCCTGAAATTGAGAAAAGGAAATGGGAAAAATTGGGCTATAAAAGATTTACCAGGATTTGCATGTAAATTCAGAGCTAAATTATGTCCTTCCAGACTCAGGGCCTCATTACGATGTCGGTCGGACCGACCATCCAACCTCCGACCAGTTCGGGCTGGATCCAAACTGGAATGGCATGGTGAGCAAACAAACAATGAATTTAGGCCCAGATTTCTGTACTGAGGGTGAATATTTGACATTGTTCAGCATTAAGTTCATCAATTTTTCTTTTTGCATTTTTTGCCCTAAGTGGGACAGGTATGCCCAGATTGGGTCCTGTGCTCTCCATGCCACTGGAGTCAAGCTAGCCTGGCTGATGAGGGGTGATACCCCCAAATCGGTCCCAGGATGCTTGTTTCTAGTCCAGGTAGGATTTGGCATAGCAGTTTTGGGCTGAACTAGTCCCATGCAGTGCAGGATCAAGACTGATTTTCATATGGCTGGGTCCAAACTGGAATGCTATGGTGAGCAAGGAAAGTATGGCTTTAAGCCCATGTCTCTGTACTGGGGGTGAATGTTTGACATTGTTTAGCATTCGGTCCATCAATTGTTATTTTTGCATTAAATAATCAGGGCAAAAAAACTATTACGGTTATGAGTCACATTAGCAAATCAGAAGATCTATTCACAAGAATGAAAGCAGACTTTATTGAAAAGCCACAATATAATGGCTTGAAATATATCTTGGTAATACTTTGCCTGTTCTTCAGATAGGAAGAAGCATTTCCCTCAAGAAGAACAGATAACCTTACAGTTGTCAAATTATTGTTGAGGGAGGTGAGTCTGAGATTTGGCCTCCCAACTTCTATTGAGATAGTCGTGGTGCATACTTCAAGAAGGAATCGTTACAAATTATCTGCATAGCTTAGGCAGAGATTTCATTGTAGTTATAGACCACAATCCTCAAGGGTAGCAGAAGATACGAAGAGCACTCTCAAGAATATACTAGCAAAAGTCTGTACTTCAACTGATCTGAAGTGGCCTGGTGCTCTTCCAATTGTTTTGATGAATATAAGAAGTATTCCAGACAGGAAGACAGGCTTGTCTCCCACAAAATTTTGAAGGGCAGGGCAATAAGACTTGCATTTGTACCTTCAGCTGCACTAGTTTCAATAACTGATGATATTGTTCTAGATTATTGTAGAGATCTGGCTGATAAGGAAAAATCTGTCTCTCATCAGGTGAATATGTCTACTGAGGACTACAAGGATACACCCTGTGTGAGAATTGTGGTTGCTGGATGACTGGTATGTGAACCATAGTCAAGCAACAACCACAGTCCCTTACAGGGTGAACCACTAAAAGGCACTAAATTAACCTGTGCTTAACCCTGGGTAGCTTGGCACACACATAGTCAGGCGTATCTTAGAGGCAATGTTTAAAGCATTTATGCAGCACAAAAACAGTAATAAAGTGAAAACAAAAAACAAGAAAAATCCCAAACCAGATTAGAAAAATAGATCATATTTAAAAAAAATTATTTGATACCAAAACAACAAAAATCCAATAGGTAGAACTGAAGATATTGATTTTAGAAGAATTAAGTGAAAATAGCACCAAAAAGCACTAAGCACCAACAAGGGATATCTGTCCGCCCTGGACTGGGACATAGTCAAACGTTCAGGCCGACCATGATGGAGTGCGAGACGGCTACAGGGAACAGGTTGGGCCCGCTAAGCAAAAGTACCTTGGTCTGGGCTGATTCAATGTCAAAGACGCTGTAGATGAAGAGGTTGCGGAGCTGAGAGGGCATTCTGCGATGATGCACTGTTCCTAGCGGTACAACAGCGGCAATGCCTCAGCTTCGATGCAATGTGAAGTTTCATCTTCGATGTCGATGCTGTCGTCGAGAGAGATGTGAAGACTTTCCTTCAATAGCACCATGCCGTCATGGTTCCAAAGGAGGAGCGGAGGTTCTGAGCCACGCAAATGCAGCGATTTGTCGGGTCTGGTCCACGCAAACAGGGGTGATGCACTGGTTCTGATCCACGCAGTGGTGAAGATGTGTCAATACTGCCCATGCAGTAGTAGCGGTGCACCGGATCTGTATTCGCAGCAGCGGTGAAGTGTTGAAAAAGCACCTTAGGCTCACGTCCAATCATCCAGGACTGGGACGGCACCACTTGGCAGTGCAGACTCACAGACGGCAGAGCCCAGGTGCAAAAGCAGGATGGCCCTGAGACCTCAGATCAGGAGGCTAGCCAACTAGCCCTTGGAGTCACTCTGAGGTCTGGGTGTCAAGTGATACAGGTCCAGTCCTTCTCACCCAGACCAGAAATCCAGCAGGCAGCAGAGCAAGAAAGTATTTCTTCCAGTGCAGCAGTCCAGCAGACTGACAGTCATTCAGCAGCACATCATTACTTCTTCCTGGCAGACATCTACAGGTCCAGAAGTGTACTGAAGTGGTAGGATCTGATGTCCAGTTCTTGTAAACAGGAGTGTCTTTGAAGTTGGGAAGACTTCCAACAAGGGTCTTTGAAGTGCATAGAAGTCCTCTCTTCCTGCTCTGGCTCCAGACTAACTACAGGGGAGTATGCAGCCCTTTGTGTGTGGACAGAACACAGCCTATTCAGGTGTAAGTGTGAGGTTGTACCCAGCTCCTCCCACCCATCCTCACAGGATGGCCTATCAAGTCATACCTAAGCTCCCATTGTGTGTGGCTGTCTAGAGGGAATGCACAAAGCTCAACTGTCACCCAGCCTAAACATGCTATCGGAGACAGGCTGCAGCCACACAGGGCTAAGAGCAGGAAAATGCCAACTTTCTTAAAAATGAAACAGGTAGAGATGCCTACAAGGGATTCATTCGAAAAATGTTTTTTTTTTAAACTTGATATATCTTCTATAAAGTAACAAAATATGGCACCACAAAATAATTAAATAAAAACTTATAGGATTCGATCAGTACGTAAATTACAATAGCCTGGTGTATCAATAATAATATGATCTATATCCAAAATGCAAAAACTGGGGTTCAAAAACAAGCAATTCTCACATACATTGATAAAAGAGATCACAAATAAATTAAGGATGGAGGTATACTAGTCATCAATGTATGAATACCCAAATCTGCCCTTTGGATTCAGAACTCAAAACAATTTAATTTAGAAATAACTAAAGGGAAGAATGGGTTATATGCTGATGTTTCTGTGTCCGTCGCAGTGTGTCAGTGAGACCATCTTTGGGACCTCAATGAATCTTGTGAGATTCCTCGACCCCTTGGATGGTAGTTGCAAGGTCGAAACAATATATATCAAATGGGTCTCTCAATAATAAACAGAAGTAGACTGAAATTAGAGACTGAGTGACCTCAAATGGAGGAATTTAATTTTATGCGCACATGTTTTTAGCACTGTAGCCGTGGCATTTGTCAGATAGTCTCGCTCAGCATTCCACAAACGTTAGAAGCCTTTCTAAAAGTGGCATCTTCGAAATTGAAACAATATATCCGACTTTGTGATTAAAGAGGATTTATCATTAATATTCCATAGGTACTAAACATGCCAGATCTACCTTCTCTCAATTAGGAATTACAGCTTATTAAATGTAATTAGGAATCCCCAATATTAATCTATGCCTCACATTAGTATAAAACAAATTTGCGGGTTTTTCACTACCAGGACATGTAAACTCAAAAGCACATGTCCTGCAATTTAGTTACACAGCACCCTGCACTATGGACTACCTAGGGCCTACATTAGGGGTGACTTATATGTAATAAAAGAGGAGCTTAAGGCTTGGAAAGGGGTATTAAATGCCAAGTCAATATGGCAGGTTGACACTGCATTCAGGCTACAATGGCAGGCCTGGGACAGGTTTTAAGGTGCTACTTAAGAAGGTGCCACAATATGTATTGAAGGTCCACTTGTAGCCTTTAATTTAGAGGCCCTGGGTTTATGGTTTACCACTCAACAAGGGGCTGACAAGTAAATTAAATATGCCAATTAGCTATATGTTAATAAAACATTGTTTAGGGGAGTAAGGACAAGCCCTTTAGCACCGGTTAGCAGTGGTAAAGTGCACAGAGTGCTAAGGCCAAAACAAATGCATTCAGCAAAAAGGAGGAGGAGGAAGGCAAAAGGTTTGGCGGTGACTATGCAGAGAGGGTCGTGTCCAACACTCTGTCACGGTATGAATGTAGGGTATTGGGTGGTAATCCAAAAAGATGGTAGTGAAGGCTCTTTTCAAGTCATTTTAACAACAACTAGTGCTGTGAAGTGTGCAGGTCTGCTTAGTGAATCCACACTGCTTACATGAAGATTGTAAGTATAGCTGAAGCAATGGATGAGGCGAATGATCAGAGTACGCAGTCTGCTCATCAAGCTCAGAAATAAATCCAGATTCACAGAGTGAATACAGAGGAGGAGAAGATTTTGAATATTTATCTGAAACTAGTGAAGACAAAGTAAAAAGACATGAGAAAAATGTCCGGCAAATGTAAGTTAAGATAAAGAATCTGAAATTCTTGATGTTCAGTTACAGACTGATCGGAGTGAAAAGCTACTACCATGCAAAAGATCAAAGCATGAGTATAAATATGAAGAGGTAGTCTCAAAGCAGTGACAAGTTGTAGTTGAAAATAAAAGTGAAAATGATCCCTTTTCGAAGAAAGAGATTCACTTTGGAGAAAGCAGAAAGAGGCAAATTTGATCAAGGTGCCAGCTCAAGTTTAAATCAGAGCTCAGAAATGGACTCAAGCAAAAGTCAAGAAGAAGATGAAAATTATAAAAATGCTGTTGAAAAAGATAAAGCTGAAGACATTCCAGGAAGGAGAACTAGTAAATGGAAGCACTGTGAGCCAGAAAGAGACTTAACAGACTTTGAGAGACAATTGAATCCAGAAACAAATGAAAGTAAATCACCAGTTGCTAAAAGATTGACCAGTAGCAGAGTTCCAAATCGAAAACATGCCTTGCCTGAGTGGATGTATTTAGCCGCAGTATAGGTAGAAGAAAAAGCAGGTGAAATTGAGGAAGATTATTTCCAAATGAGACGTTAATTATCCTGTTCAAATGAGGAAGATCCATGAAAGAATTACAAATATTTTTGTCTAAGAATCTGAAATAACATCTGAAGTCTAGAAACTCTACAGCAGATTTTTCTTGAATTTTTGAATATGAAACTTATATGAACTTATATGAACTTTTACAGAAAATGAAAAGCTGAATATTGCTCTTTCCTTTCCTTTTTCCCCATTATTCTTTCAAAGAAATAAGAAGAAAAAAATTAATAATTATTTTTCTAAAGAAAATGTTGGTTGAATTTTTTATTTTTGACACAAAAGGTTTTTTTTGGTCTCAAACATGAAGATGGGAAACAGCAGATGTTGTAAAATTGTAGGGATGATTCTGCTAATCATGACATTATTTGCTTTAGTTGCATGTTGGTATGCTTAAGAATTCCTAAAGGGAAATGTTTCAGGTTATATAGATACTTATGTTGAAGTTGAAGCTAATCATGAAGAATTTAAACAAATTATACCAATCGATGAAGAGCATTTAGCTAGTGGTTTTAAGGATAATGTGTATACTAAAATGATTAGAGAGTATGTAAATGTCGTGAAGGTTAGTAACTGCTACGTATGTACTTCCCTTTCCACCTCAGCTCGGGAGGGTTCAACATACGTACAATTAGAGATTTCATACTCATTGCCTTGTAATATCTTTGCAGCTATTTTCAATCATAGCAAACTTCTTTCCCTTAGCTTACTGATTTTAACGTATCTTTAGAGAATTTGTTTATTGATAAGGATTAAAAAACTGTTAAATCTGGTGAGCATTTGAGGGTGATTGCACAAAACAGAGACAATACTAATTTAAAGAAAGATTATTTGTGTTTTCTGAGTAATGAAGAGTGTGTTTTTATTAGAGACTATGAAGAAAGTGGAGTTGAAATAGTGAGAAATTTAGAGGAGCAGAAGATTGCTTTAGAAGAAATAAAAGACAAAGAGTAATTTAGGTTCTCAGGTTTACAACTTCGTTTAATAGTGGGTCAGGAAAGAAAAGGAGGGATGTTTATAGTAAGGCTCAATCCTAGGGAAGAAGGGAAAGTAGAATTTGTAGGTGAAAGTGTGTGTGATAAATCTTATGAGGTTAATGAAGATCTTTTGTCTGGAGGGGAACCTATTATAAGGGGAATTTACTATGTTTGTGGAAGACTGCTCATTTTAACTTGCCGTAGAATTGAGTGGATTCATGTTACTTAACTTTAGTTTTCCCAAAATGTATCATTTAGATGAGTTAGATGAAAAACATGGCATGAGGAAAGATAAAGTAAGTTTTGGTCAAATGGTTTTAGACGTTTTAGGAGCAATTATTACTCCAATGGGTGTATCCATGAATTATGTGAAAATTAGATGATAGTCAAAAGCAGTAGTTGGACTTTTAAATTAGTGAATGTAGAAATGATAGCAATTGGAGCAATGGCCATGCAGAACCATCTTGCCTGTGATATTCTTTTGACAAAAGAAGGAGTTTGTATGGTATTGAAGGAAAGGAGGTGTTGTACTAACATAACTAATTTGACTCATAAGATTAGATTATTGATAGAACCAGGATTACAGGAAGGTGTAGGATCCTGAGGAAGGGAGTTAAGAAGCAGCTTTGGCAAAGTGGGTGAATGGTTAGTTAATATTGATGGTGGTGTTCTTAATTCAGTTTTAACACCTATGATATTTGTGATGATTTGTGCAATTGCTCTTGTTCTCTTACTAAAGTTTTTAGAATGTATAATTAATGTATATATTAGCAGGACTAACAGTTATAATAAATAGGAAAGATAAAAAGGTCAATGGATGTGGAAATGATTTACTACAAGGATCAAATGTATTAACAAGTGAAGAAATTGAAGGGGGATGTTCGATTATTTATGAAGATAAAAGTTTCATCAAACTAATGGCAGATTAATAAAGTTAATTAATGGGCTTATAGTGATTATTAAAAAATAATAAGAGGGGAGAGGTTGTAGAAGGCTTTTTAAATGTGCAATTTTGGGTGACAAATTATTTGTGCAAACTAGATTTTTTTATGATTCATTTGATCGTAAGCAATGAACTAATGATTTTGCACTTAAAATGATATATCGATCTCATTTAGAAGTGTGATAAATAATGTAGAATAGTTATGCTACATTTTCATTGGAAAAAGCAAACACAAGGAGATGATGGATGGGGCGCTGAAACTTTTCAGACACTCAACCCCTGTCACTATTAGATCTGGGTTGAATCCATCATCGTTCTTTACCTCACACGCCACCCCAGTTCAGACCCAGCCATATGCAAATCAGTCTTGACCCTGGTCCTCATGGGAACAGTCCAGCCCGAACTGCCAAGCCAGGTCTTCCCTGGACTGGAAACAAGCATTCTGGGACTGGTCTCAGGGTAACACCCCTCATCAGCCAGGCTAGCTTGAATCCAGTGGCAAAGTGAGCAAGGGACCCACGTCTGGGCATAACCTGCCAATATAGGGCAAACAAAGCAAACACAAAGAGATGATGGGCAGAGCGCTGAAACTTTTCAGACACTCACCTCAGTCAATATTAGATCTATGTTGAATCCATCATCGTTCTTTAGCTCACTTCTCCACCCCAGTTCAGACCCAGCCAGATGCAAATCAGTCTTGACTCTGTTCCACATGGGAACAGTCCAGCCTGAACTGCCAAGTCAGGTCTTCCCTGGACCAGAAACAAGCATCCTAGGACTGGTTTTGGGGTAATACTCCTCATCAGCCAGGCTAGCTTCAATGCAGTGGCAAAGTGAGCAAGGGACCCATGTCTAGGCATACCCTGACAACTTAGAGCGAACAAAGCAAACACCAGGAGACATTTTCATGGGAGACACCATTTCTTTCAAATGGATGAGGTAAATGGTGTTCTGCTGATCTTGCTCCTGAACATTCCCCCTCCCAATCAATGACCTGCTGCAAGTCTTCTCTCCCCAAGGTTTCCACAGAACGCAGAGCATAATGATGTATATGAAATGTGGTATTAGAAAGCATGTATTGTGAATGCCAAAGCTCTGCAAGAACCTACAGAGCTGGACAAATTCCTCAAAATCGAGTGGCTCAACAACATCAAGAAACTGCTGTGTTTGCTGGGGCTACCCGATTTGTGGAATTTCTCTCTGCCTATCTGCCCCCCCCCACAGAAAAAAATCAAAGAACTATATTGGTCTTGGGTTGACAAGAATGCAGCCAATAACACAATCAGGGGTTCACTGACTACTAAATTTATCATGTTCAAGACCTGCAGTGCCCTTGAACTCTATTTATATTTTATTACAGACATCACGGACAGGAAGCTCTACATTCAATTTAGGTTCGGAACTCTGCCCCTTAATACATTTACGGCTAAATGGTCACCTACTGCTGCATCGCTCCTGATATGCCCAGCTTGCAAAGTTTCTAATGAAACTACTGAACATGTCCTATTGCCTGCCTTATTTATATTAGCCCAAGGCTGTCCTGTCTAAAACCAGTCTGCTCTCAGATGGGAACCACAAGACATGATGAAACCTTAGGAATTCTAAGCTCAGACCCTAGGCCATTGTTTGCCTGTGCAGTAGCTACATTCCTAGGAAGGGCATGGTTACTAAGATGCACAGCTATAGCATCACATCTTTAACATCTAGAGCTTACAAAGCTGTTAAAAGCTCTTAAGGAAGGAACTGTCACCACCCACTGTGTTACATACACAAGTCTACACAGGGCGGGAACACCTTCAGTATACAGCAGACCCTAACGAGGTTTTTGTAGAGTGAGTGTGCACCCCAAAACCAGCCTGTTTCTTATTTTCCCCTCCCATTTCACCTTTGACTTCATATTAGTAGGTCAATTAGCACTTTAATTAATCCATCCTGCACTATTTCCTCTTTTTCCTTGGTCAGTGTAATTCAAGACTCCTTGCCTAAACAAAAGTAAGTGCCATCAGATAGGTGCCCATCCTCAAGTTCCCTTAACTATACAGCCAGATGGCTCATGTTTGGGGCTGAGTTACACATGTCAATGTTTGCATTTTTAAATTTGCCATTCTTTTACCGTAAGAAACTGCGTAGTGTGTTTTAAAACAAGATATTTATTAGAATAAACTTGCAGCAGTCTGTACCCCTCAACGATGCCAATTTTTGTCAATTATCTTTTTAAATTTGTAAATATTTCATTATACCCCGTACCACGCTTAGCAATAGATATATAATTGTATGGTGTGCTGTCACTATATGCTTAGTCGTCTCACTCCAGATCTGAGATTAATACATCAACTTTGCACCCTTTACTTTGCACTTTGGCCTCTGCACTTTACATTTTCTTTTGCACCATCTTTCAAGCAAGATGTCTAGTGACAAAAAGCAGACATGTGTTTGATGTGTTGTTAATATTTGCCCAGTTAATCTGTCCTGGCTCAAGACCATTACACCAACTTTGCATTCAATATCGAATCTTTCACCTTTGAGTGAGGCTCGCTTACTTCAAATTGCTTCTGTTCTTGCCAATCACAAGATCCACAGTGTACCTTTATATACTACAGATTAGCTTTATGGCTGATTGCTTCTTAAAATGATGTCTTGTCTGATAAAAGTTTTTCTAACAAATGCATCTGCCAGGTTGTATAAATGTGTCTGTATATATAATATTTTTAAGGAATTTTAATATAATTTTAAGACGTTCTAAATCGTGCAGATTTGGAAACTTTTATGGCTGTGTCACCAAAATAAAATTTGAAATTGTTAATTGTATTGTGAATAAAACTTTTTATTGTGTACCCAATGTATCATTTTGAAGGATTTCCACTGGAATTTCCAATGCAGGTGTGTAGAAGAACATAATTCTGTGAGCTATTGTTAAGAAATGTTTAGTAATATGTTGTACATTGCCGGACTGCAGTTGTTGAGGAAGCAAGTGGAAGATTTATTTTACCGTAAGAAATGAGTTAGTGCTAAGAATCTTTTACAATTCCAAAGTTGTTTCTGATATGCCAATGTGACCTTACCATGATCATTTCATGCTTAATTTGCAGTTTCAGTAATTGATATGCATACATAATGTATAAAATAACCTGGTTTTGAAGGATATGGGGTAACTTTCTATTTTCCTCACAAGACTCTGACTGATTATTTTGAGATTTTCTTTCCTCACTAAGAAAGCTGTCAGTACTCTTTATGAGTTTGACAAGTAGAATTTAGAGAGTTTTTTTTGCTTAACTAGCATTTTTGTTATGATTTATGGTTCTGTAGTCTGTGTCTGAGCCTTAATGGCAAATTATTAATTTCTCTGTAACGTTTTTCTTAACAATTCCGTATAAAATTTTAAGCCTAATTTCTGATCTAGAACTAAATTCTTGAGTGGTAGTCTTTTACTGCTAGATCAATGAGAAGACTCACAGAGCTGAATTGTCTAAAAAAATAATTTGAGGTTCATAAAATATTGGGGTTCAGGAGATTATGGGAGTTCTGCTCCCACAGTGCTAGCATGGCCATTACCACCTGAGCCGAAGTTCACACTGTTACACATTACTGAAGAGTTTGACTACAACAGATATAAGCTAGGCTTTCTCCATATAGGAATCCTAGTGGCAAAGAAAGATATCGCCAGGGAATGGGTAAACATGCCTAGCCCATCTCTGGAGAGGTGGACTAAGGGACTGGGCCACTGTATGTTACTGGAAGAGTCGGCCTATGAATCTAGAGTTTGCCCACAAAAAGATGTCAAGATCCAATCTGATTGTTGTGAGTACAGGGGAATTGTGGTTGAAGGAGAGGGATATCTGGGAATCCTACAAAGTTGAGGAGCAAGAGGATGCTCCACTGGCATGAGATGACTATTTGTGATGCCAGAGAATCTATCTGCCAAGTTACTATCTTTACTGTGATATGGATATGTTTTTTTTTTTCCGTGAGGGATGAGCACAGTTCAATTAAGGGAACGTTAAGTTGTTTTTTTTCTAAAAATGTAATAAATTACATTATTTAAATCAGGGATATGTTTGTAAAGGAACTGGATGGGTAGTATTTTTGGTTATTTATATAAAACATTTTAAATTGAAATTTATTTGTATTCGATTTTCTTAAATTTAGTTTAAAGTTACATATTTATATTAATTGTACATGTTTGATGTACTATTTTAGTGTGTTATGGTAACTTCTTAAAGATATTTGTTTTGTTGCAGGATATAGGATTTATAGAGAAAAAGGGTGGAAGTGTTTTAGAGAGTAATGCTTTTTATTTTGCAAAAAAAGAATTACTATTATTTATTTGAAATGTTATTTAACGTATTACAAAAATATTTTTATAAATCCATTGCAATAGTTTGTTTTAAATGTTTTAATTTAAAAATATTTTTATAATTGTTTAAATGTTTGTTTGAAAATCTTTAAGATGATTTTATTTTTATTTGTTTGGTTTATATTTAAGTTTATTTAAATCATTAATTTCATTTTTTCATTATTTATGTACAGTGTGGATTTTATTATATGAAAATGTTTATGTCAATTAGCAGTGATAACTATTGTAACCACATTTAAAAATACTTTTTGTTATTTGGTATAATATTTTAGAATGTTTTAGAAAAGGAAAAGTATATTTTAAATGCATTTATTAACTTTGTGTCCATTTTTAATTTTTTTTAAAAATATTTATATTTATCATAAATATTTTAATTAGAATTACAAAGAAATTGCTTATTCCCAAAAATGCTTCATTTATATTCTTTTTTTTAAAGTAGGTATACTTTGTATATTCTCTTTAAAGTTTAATAGTTTCTGTAATGTACCTGGAGTGGAATTACAAAATTTAATACGGTCAAAGTCTAACGCTTGCCACACTGTACCTTAGTTGGACATTTGGATAGTACATTTCGCCCCTTCAATGTCTAACGCTCTCTCCTGTGTAGCTTTGATTGGCATCGGAATAATAAATCTACCCCTTTTAAAGATGGACACCTTCCCCAGTTTAGCTTAGATGGGAGTGGGAATACTTAACTTTACCCTTTTGATGTCCCACAGCCTCCCCAATGTACCTTTGATTGGACGAGGAATAGTAAGTTTACTCCCATTATTGTCTTAAACCTTCCCCAATGTAGCATAATCTGGAGTGGGAATAGTAAATAAACCATCTTTAAAATGTATGGGTTTTACTATGTAGGTTGTAGTGTAATGTTATTATATTCTTACAAATAATGCTTAAACATTTTGGGCCTGAATACAATGCCAGTCAGACCGACTTCCACCATCCTGTCAGATGCGGTTGGACCGCTGCGGTCTCTTCAGAAGCGGTTAGTCAGACTCTAGATTGGGATGCATGCGTCCTGTACTCCGACCGACCACTAAAAGACCGCAGACTCCAAGAGCCTTTCTCTGACTGCCGAGATAACGTCGAAGAAAAACAGCATCTATAGTGCAGTACAGGGATCTCCGATCGCCGTCTGGATTACGAAGTGGGTTTCTGGTGACCCGACCGTGGCGGTCCTGTCGACTGCCTCGAGTCATCGGAAACAATGGATTTGGGGTGCATACTCACCCACATCCGCTTCTCTCCAGCAGTCTCTGCTGTGAATCCCTTCCTCTAGGTCCCACCTCCACCTGGGCAGCTGCCCCCGGATGACAACAAATCCAGATAAGTCCTTATGAGGTCCCTATTGACTGGACTGTGTACACTCCAGCAATGGGGTACATGGTGCACAAGGCATATCCCCACGTATGTAAATCATGTGTGTATAATTCACATGTGTTCTGTAATTTTGTATGCATTTGCAATGACATATTCTTGGATATGTGCTCCGTTGTAGATGTGACTGCCGTGGTAGCAGGGGTTGCATCGCAATACGGCAGGAGGAAACTTCCCGGCCTTCACAGTTGAAAACGGCCTGCAAAGACAGCGGTCGGATGGTCGGTCCGACAGGCATAATAATCAGGTCCTATGTTTTGAACATTTGTTTTACTTTGCCACATCTGAATTTTTTTGCACACTTTTACATTTCCCACAGTTTAAATACATTTTTCATTTGTATTTATTTGTCTTTTTCACATACATTGTAATAAAAAACATTATTACATTTGTTTTAATATTTTTGTATCATGTTTATAGATTTCTTTTTATCAAAACATTTCACATATACATTTTACGTTTCACTCTATTATAATGCTTTAATTTTTTTGAAAGAATACATTTTTAAAAAACACGTTTTATTTTTTACATAAACATTTTTGTAATTTTTGGGGAAACGTAGTCTTATTTATTGTATATTAATATGTAGTACAAAATACCAATAATGTTCAATACAATCATACTTTTTCAGTGTAGAAAATGTACATAATTTTGAATACATTTTTCAACAATTTTTCACAATTTCTTCATACATATAATAATTATATTTACACTGCATTTTTATTCCAATTGTTATATATGGATATGTTGTATTTTTACTGCTACCTTGCCTTTTTGGTCTATACATCTCATTTTTGGGTCGTTCAAGGTTCCTGTCGATTCTGGACCCTTGCTGTTGCACTATGGATCAGGTAAAAGTCCTTTTGTGTTATTTTTTGAGTATTTGGTAGTAGGGGGTGTGTGTTTATGTTAGTCTAGTTAGTGGAAGTTAGGGCCATATTTATCAAGGGTTGCAACACTTTTGCACCACTTAACAGGGTGCAAAAGCGACTCAACCCTTGAGATGCCATTTATCAAGCCACGCAAGGCAACCTTGCATGTCCCTGAGTTGCTTGGTAAGTCCATAGAAGCGTTACTCTGCCCCAGGGAGGCATTCCATAGCTGGTGCGTGGGAGTTCCCACATAAAACCCATGGAGTTTTATGCATTTTCAGATTTACTATAAGTGGTAGACCTGGGAATTCACCAAAACTGCTATGCCTCCCCAGGTGAGGCATAACGAGGAGAAATATGTTTATTTCTCCTCAGTTATTTCTCTTTCTATGTGTGCTGCATTCTGCAGCACACATAGAAAGAGGAAAATGCATCAGGGGATGGTTTTGTGCAAGAAGATGCACCTTCCTGCACATAAACAGTTCTTGTAACAATGAAGGCACCCTTGCACCATGGTGAAAGAGTGCCTGCGTTGACGCTAGGCAGCACATTGTGCGCAAGCGCTGGGAAAAGGCAGGAATATGCCATACAATGCTAAGTAAGGTACATTCCTGCCCATTCCCCATCACACAGTGCAGCAAGCTGACTTGCTGTGCTGCATGATATGATGATAAATATTCCGCTCAGTGTTTTGCTCTGGTTTAGTGGTAAAGTGTTAAGTTACAGTTTGAAGTCTTTTGGGGTAGTAAGGTAGGTATTCATATGTTGTGAATGGGTTAATGCAAGCTTTTGTTTTTGATCTTATAAGTACATGTATTTATAGTTAATGATATGTTATTAGTAATGTTTATGGGGTTATTTGTTTTTGAGGGATATATATTAATTAAATGTTTTCAATAATTACATTTTTTATTAGCAGTAATACTTAAACATGCATTACATTTATTTTGCATTTATTCTTAAATATTTGATGTAGTTTTATTTTGAAGAGATGATTGTTGAGGTCTTCATTAATTTGTGTAAGTTATGGGACATGTGCTTGATTTTTGCCTGTTTGAACAAAAGGTTTGCTAGAATTATATGTTTGAAACATAGTTTTGATTTTTTTCTATGATTTATTTTATGTTACTTTTATTTTTGTCTATAATGGTTTTACGTTTTTTTTATTGCAAAGTTATATTTACTTACTTGTGATAGCATGTTTGTGGAATGTGCAGTTTAGAAAGGTGATTCTGTTATTTTTATCTTTGTGTTTTTGGATTTGCTCTGCAGCCATTTCTTTTATTAGGAAATATAAATAATAAGCTTTATATACATTTTTGGCTGTAAGTTTTGCGTTTTTTCTGTTGGTGTTATTTAGTTGTAATTAATTAAGTTTATATTACTTAGATTTTATAATGGGCTTTTTTTGTTGTTGGGATTGTTTTTTTTGTCTGCAGAATCTGGTAGAGTGTCACTTTCCTCTATACTATAACTCATGCCTCCACCATGCACACTTTTCTCATCAAAAGTTTTACAGCAAATGTTGCAGTGATATTATCAATGATGCCATAGAAGATGTCATGAGTGATGTAAATTGTGGGGTAATTAGCAGTGAATGGTGAGGACTTGAGCTATAGTTACCTTAGGGCATGAGATAGAGGGGCATAATTACTAGGAAGTGGCGGAGTGCGACGTTAGCCACCTTGGCTTAATGCCCCTCTCCGCCACTTCCAAAGCAGGGCTGCACCATATTTACAAGGATATGGTGCAGCCCTGCGTTTCCCCCTGCCTAGCGCCAACACAGACACCCTTGCACCATAGTGCAAGGGTGCCTGCGTCAGTGAGGAAGATTGTTTATGTGCAGAAGGTGTCCCTAACCTGCACATGAACAATCTTAAATGGCATTTTGAACCTTCTATGTGTGCTGCTTAATGCAGCAAACATAGAAGTTGCAAAACCTCTTTTTATTGATTGTTTATTTGCAGGAAGGGACACCTTCCTGCACATAAACAATCAATGGCCTTTTGCTGTTTCTATCTGTGCTGCACAACGCAGCACACATGGAAACAGCAAAAACGAGGAGAAATGAAACATTTCTTCTCGTGGGGCCTGTTTAAGACCAGGTTTTCCCTGGTATTAATTTTGGCACTGCCCGATATTTACTCTGCCCTTGTAAATATGGGGCAGCGTCAAAATCAATGGGTGTTGCGGTGGAATGCCCACCACAACACTCATTGCCCACCCCTTTCACGCTAAGTATAGCGTGAAAGGGGGTCTTATTTACAATGCTGTGTTAAGCCACGTTAAGTGGCTTAATGCTGCCTTGTAAATAAGGCGAAGCCCCTATCACCACCACAACGTCACTTTTTGTGATGCTGTGGTGGTGATAGGGGTTTGTAAATATGCCCCATAGTTTCTTGAGATAACTATGACTATAACTGCTGAATTAATATGGTTTTGTGTGTGTAAAATCTGAACCGAACTATAACGTCCCCGTGACCTTTGGTTTTCTAGTAAATTTCTAGGGTTTTTTAAACACTAGTTTCTAACAATAATGTTGCTGTAACCATTGGTTTTTCAGTGGACCTAGAAATATATTGTGCAGGAAGGAGATGGGACCAAAGCCGTAAACTACAAAGTTTCCCCAGACACTAAAATTAGGGAGCCTGGGAACTGCGACAATTCCAGATATTACACCAGAGATAAAGTATGAATGAAAAATGTGTATATTGACATTGCAAATTGTATTGAGACTGACAAGGTTACATGGTTACCTCTGAAAATTGACATGTTTAGGAGACAAAGCCCATTTTAAAGGAATCCATCATTTTGTGTACCTGAATAAATGCATGCAGTATACATCTATCTTTTCCATAGCTGGGTTTGCACTGCAGGCTCTTGATTTGAACTCACAGTCTTTGCAAATGTTACAGTCTGGGAGGCAAGACCACTGTAAAATGCCAGTTTCCTAAATGATAAATAACCCACACTCTACGCCCACAGTTTGCAATGCAAATTAACAGATTATTGTCTAACCTAGGCATGTTGTATTTGATTTCTCCCTTGCTGCTGCTACTCACCGCGTTGGTCTGTGTTTGGGGTCTTTTGTTTTTGAGCCTTGCAAGTTCGGCAAAAGTGTACTTCTGTACCAGCATAACGTTTCACTCAGGAGGCAAAAACTTCCGATAAAGCTGAGGTATGTATGAATGTGCTCGGCCCGTTCTTTTCTCTAGTCTGGTTCTGAACACTGCACGCACCACACGAGCTCCTTCAAAACTTAGCTGAGTTCACATGAGTCACGTGACTGACAGAGCAGACCCCAGGGCACACGTAAATCCATGTATTTTACTACCAAGCTGCAAGAATTTAATCTGCATACAATCCTGAAATGCATGCAGTTAATTCCATCTTGTCTGGTGACACCTGGTAATTGCTCCGCTTTTGTGATATTTTAAAAAATGCATTTATTTGCATTTGCTAAAACGAAGTCCTCTTTTCATCAGGTTTGGACACCTGCAAGGGAATTATGCACATTTCACAGCAACCCGGTTTTTTTCCATTATACTGCTACCTGTCCAGGCATGGGCTAACGTGTTGCCTGAGGCACAGGGCACATCACCGAGAGCTTTCTGAGGTGCGGTGGTCATCAAAGGAGGTATGTGGAATAGTGTTTGAATGATGACAGAGGGCATTCTGTACAATGCACCACCCGCCTAAGTTCAAAACCACCTTCCAACAATGAATGTTGCTGCCTGTTAACTGCTCCCGATTAGCGTACCTTACCTTTCTGCAGTTGCAACCACATCAGCATACACGTCAGGGGAAATCAGTGAATAACATGCCCTCTCTAAGCCATGTTTTACACTACACTGTACAGCTACAGAGAAGCACTTGATAGAAAATTGTTTGAAGCCCCATCAAAACATTCTTATTAATCGAACTGCTGAATGCTGCTGAGTGCAAAACACCAAAATTGAGGTTTTTAAACACGGCTTTATTTTACCTGGGGAACACAGTTTGTTGCAGGGATTTGTAAGAGGACTGGAGAGACTCTGAAGAAAATCGCCTGTGAAGACGCAGCAATATAGCGGGCATCTAACTCCTCCTACAGGGGGGGCAGAACAGAGCCAATTAAATCGGCCTGAGCACTTTCAGTTTCAACACAGGACCGATCTAATCAGCCCTTGGTAAGCACTTGTTTTTTTTTTTATTTTGCCTGGATTTGTGGCTCCTCTGTGAATTTGTGGAAAAATGTAAAGAAAAGAAATGTCTTTGGAACTCAGCGGGTCCCTGAGGGACTCCAACACCAGGCCTATGGGTCAGAGTAATCCTGCACTGCCCCCTTGTCTTTTTTTTATGTTTTTTACTTGCGACTCGGCCGAATCCAAGTTCCAAGAGGGCTGCCAGCACTTCCTGGTAGAAGAGTTGGCAACTAATAAGATTTCATTTTGAGACCTTTCCGATCCACGGAGGATATATATATATATATATATATATATATATATTATCTACTGGCGGTCGCCAGTAGATAGTTATAGTTAGGACCTATTATCCATAGGAAATCAGCGACATTCTATTTGAAATAACTCTTGCGCCGGTTGACGAATCTTCGCGAAAGCTTCCAACTTGTTGGGGCGCTCCGCTCCGCTCCTACCCTGAAAGTCTCGGGTTGATTCGTCAAGCGGGGGCCGAGAAAAAAGGGGGGTCCCAAAACGCGTTTTCCCCATTCATTTTTCCATAGGAACCTTTAGTCGCAGCTAAAGCCCGAACTGCTGAACGGAATTACACCAAATTTGACAAAGAGGTAGCCCTTGGTTCAGTGTCGTGCCTTTTGCTTAAATGGTGTAAATCCGTTCAGTAGTTCCTGAGAAAATCAAAAGTAAAGTCACATATATATCTATGGGCGAGTAGGGTCCGCGTATCCTGAGCGCACCCTACGCGCACCGTCCCGATCACGAGCTGCATGCTAATTGGCTGTCAAGTGGCTGTCAACACTCCAAATCAGGAAGTGTTGGCAGCCATTTTGTCTAACCGAGGGACAGAAACAAGTGCGCAAAGTGCAAAAAGGGGGCAGGGTAGAAACACCCTGACCCCCTAGGTCTGCTCAGGGGGTCCCACAAGGACCCCCTGGGCAGAAAAAAGCATTTTATTTTATTTTTAAACGGCGGGATGCGCTTAGGGTGCGCGGATCCCGCCGATTAAAAAAAAAAGCACAAGAAACAAGTGCGCAAAACGCACAAAGGGGGCAGGGTAGAAACACCCTGACCCCTAGGTCTGCTCAGGGGTCCCACAAGGACCCCTGGGCAGAAAAAGAATTTTTTTTCCAAAATCGGTGGGATGCGCTTAGGGTGCGCGGATCCCACTGATTAAAAAAAACACAAGAAACAAGTGCGCAAAACGCACAAAGGGGGCAGGGTAGAAACACCCTGACCCCTAGGTCTGCTCAGGGGTCCCACAAGGACCCCTGGGCAGAAAAAGCAAAAAAAAAAAAAGACCGGCATCGTGCCGAGGCCCCACCCCCTCCCTGCAGCAGTCTGCAAACGCGCCCCCTGGCGCGTTTAAGAAGGGGAAGTAATTCCCCTTGAATACTGAGGGTCCCTGGGGCCAACTAGCTCACCAGGAACCTCCGGTATGCGCCAGGGGCTGCGTTGCAGAGAGGTGTACAGAGGCCAAGCCCCTTTTACACCTCTCTGCAACGCAGCTCTGTGGCGCTTTTGGAGGTACATGGTGGGCTAGTTGGACTCCAGGGACCCTCAGTATTCAAGGGGACTTAATCCCCCAACTTAAAACATGCCACGGGGCACGTTTGCACAGTGGTGAAGGGAGGGGCGGGGCTTCAGGTGACATGTGTGCAAACAGGCCCCGTGGCGCATTTTAAGATGGGGAATGAAATCCCCTTCAATCCTGAGGGTCCCTGGGGCGAACTAACCCACCACGTACGTCCAGAAGCGCCACAGAGCTGCGTTGCAGAGAGGTGCAAAAGGGCGTGGCCTCTGAACACCTCTCTGCAACGCAGCTCCCTGGCACATACTGGAGGTACAGGGTGGGCTAGTTGGACCCCAGGGACCCTCATGATTCAAGGGGACTTAATCCCCCAACTTAAAACGCGCCACGGGACGCGTTTGCACAGATGTCACCTCAGGCCCCGCCCCCTCCCTTCACCATTGTGCAAATATTCCTCTAAAATCAGCCGAACTACGAATTCCGATTTACTCACCTGTTATCAGGAGAGACCTCAGTCCTGCATCTTTCAGCCCAGTACTGATCCTGAAAAGTAATTTTAACCATACTTACCAGTAACTTGAATTTCCTTCCATAGGATATCATTGACTGGTTTCACTTGGAAATTCTTCTAAGTGTGGAGTTTTGGAACTTTATAATATTCCCCTAAAATCAGCCGAAATACGAATTCCGATTTACTCACCTGTTATCAGGAGAGACCTCAGTGCTGCATCTTTCAGCCCAGTACTGATCCTGAAAAGTAATTTTAACCGTACTTACCAGTAACTTGAATTTCCTTCCATAGGATATCATTGTCTGCTTTTTGCTGAAAAAGTTTCTAAGTGTCGATTTTTGAAACATACAAATATTCCTCTAAAATTAGCCGAACTACGAATTCCGATTTACTCACCTGTTATCAGGAGAGACCTCAGTGCTGCATCTTTCAGCCCAGTACTGATCCTGAAAAGTAATTTTAACCGTACTTACCAGTAACTTGAATTTCCTTCCATAGGATATCATTGACTGGTTTCACATGGAAATTCTTCTAAGTGTGGAGTTTTGGAACTTTATAATATTCCTCTAAAATCAGCCGAAATCCGAATTCCGATTTACTCACCTGTTATCAGGAGAGACCTCAGTGCTGCATCTTTCAGCCCAGTACTGATCCTGAAAAGTAATTTTAACCGTACTTACCAGTAACTTGAATTTCCTTCCATAGGATATCATTACCTGCTTTTGCTGAAAAAGTTTCTAAGTGTCGATTTTTGAAACATACAAATATTCCTCTAAAATCAGTCAAAATACGAATTCCGATTTACTCACCTGTTATCAGGAGAGACCTCAGTGCTGCATCTTTCAGCCCAGTACTGATCCTGAAAAGTAATTTTAACCGTACTTACCAGTAACTTATATTTCCTTCCGTAGGAATCCATTGTCTGGTTTTCAGCAGAAAAGTTTCAAAGTGTTGATTTTCACAAACTACAAATATTCCTTAAAAATCGCCTGTATGACTTAAACGCATTCTTTCAACTGTTTACAGGAGATGCACCAGTGCTGGATCCTGGATCCACCACTGAGTAAGAAAAAGTAACGATAACACTACTTACCTGCTAAGTGAATTTCCTCCCATAGGATAACATTGGTGATTCTATGTGAAAAAGTTTCTAAGTGTCAACTTTTAAAATACAATAATATTCCTTAAAAATCACTACTGTAACCAAAACGCTTTTATTCAACTGTTTACAGGAGATGTCCCAGGACTGAATCTAGGATCCAGTCCTGTGGTTAGAAAAGTAATCCATAAAGTAACTAATTGCATTTAGCTAGAAATTCACATTGAGCTCAATGTTGCATTGTGTTTGAAATTGTGTTGCCCATTGCAACAATTGTAACTACTGTACTTAAAAGTCTATTGCCTATTTGCAAAGTATTTAAACTAAAGTAATTCATTCTGAGAAAGTATATTTTGTAATGTAATGTATAATGTAATTACAATGTAATTTAAAAAATAAAACATCTAAAAATAAATAGTTTAAAAAATGTAGTAAATCAGTATCAAAAAAAATATATAACAATTAATACATTTAAAAATTGTCATTTACAAAACCTTTGAAATTCACTGAAAAAAACCATAGGTTTCAGACATGTTATAGTTAGGAATTAGCATTTAAAAAACCTTTGAAATTCATTGAAAAAACCATAGGTTTCAGGCTTGTTATAGTTAGGAATTAGCATTTTAAAAACCTTTGAAATCCACTGAAAAAACCATAGGTTTCAGGCCTGTTATAGTTAGGGTTTAGCATTTAAAAAACCTTTGAAATTCACTGAAAAAACCATAGGTTTTAGGGAAAGTTATAGTTAGTTGGACATTGCACTCGTACAAAACCCGTGAAATTCCCCCGTTATAGTTAGTTCAGCTAACTATAACTCGCGTCCCCGCAATGCACTGCTGATGACGTCACATATTACATCACTCATGACATGGTCAGTGACATCACTGATGACATCACTGATGACATCTCAAATGACATCACTGATGACATCATCCATGTGAGAATTTAATGCATCTTCTCACACCCTAATATAACTTTTGATACACCGACTCTAAATTACAGACTGCCATTCTCAAAACCATACACACTCCAATACCAATAAGTACATACCCACTCACTGATTCTTAGGTCTACACACACACATCTACTCACTCACCCGTACAGTCACTCATACTTACAGTCACTCAGTACAGGACTATCATATGCACTCATACACCTATATAAACACTCACACAAAGCAACTCATCCATAGAGGTACTCACACACCTAGTCAGTCATGCTAATAATTAATCACACTCCCATTTACTCACCTATACAGTTATACACACCAGCTCACTTACTCATAAAAATACTAGCACATTCTTACGCTCCTATGCAATCACTGATGCAAGCACACACTCATCCATATAGCCACTCTCACAATCACACACTCTCACTTATAGCCATTTATATACTCCAACACACATATATACTGCCTTTCACATATGTAGTTACTCACACATGTACCACTGAGATATACATTCAATCACTAACACACCCATACACACACTCACCCACCCATACAGTCCATCACAGACGCACTCTTGAAACCATGCACCCAGTGAATCACCCACTCACACATCTATGCACAGAGTCACACACACCCCACCCACACAAACACTGAGGCACCCATACAGATACTCAGAGAACCAATCCATAACCCATATAGACACTCATTTAGCTAGTCAGAAACCCATGCAGCTGCTTACACAACAACAGACAGACGGATACAGACATTCACACAGTTTAGTCACTCACCCATGCATCCAGTTAATCACTCACTTATAGACTCAGTCACGCACCTACTAAATCATCCATTCAGACGCTTATACACCCACTCATTCTTCAATATGCCTTTCCCTATATATATTAAACATATTTAAACTTTACACAAACACACAGTCACTGGATGATGTCATCAGTGATGTCATCAGTAATGTCATTTGAGATATCATCAGTGATGTCATCAGTGATGTCACTGACCATGTCATGAGTGATGTAATATGTGACGTCATCAGCAGTGCATTGCGGGGGCGTGAGTTATAGTTAGCTGAACTAACTATAACGGGGAATTTCACAGGTTTTGTACGAGTGCAATGTCCAACTAACTATAACTTTCCCTAAAACCTATGGTTTTTCAGTGAATATATATATGTATATATCCACAAGACGATTCCTCCAAAAAGAAACCCAGGGACACAGCGGGGAAAACCTTTGGGAGCTCTTTAATACTGTTGCTGCAAGGCATAATGCATTTCGGCGTAAAGCCTTCCTCAGATGCCGCCAGCCAAAATGAAGTCCTTTCTCCACCCTCCTTTTGTAATCCTTAGGCCCCTCCCAATGGCAGGAGGTCAATAGGTTCCACCCCACCTGAAAGCTGCTGCAGTCCAATGTCCAAGACTACAGCTCCCAGCATCCCGTGTTGCGGTGAATACTGTGTGGGGCAGGGATTCCTATGCGCAATGCGCTGTTGTGCCAAGCAAAAGCGGGGAGTTTAGTGTTATTGAAAGGCTCCATAGGTAACAGTCAAGAAACCCCTTGGGTCCCCAACGCTCTGCCTAAATTACCAGTTCGAGCAGGGCCGTGGAGAAGGACATAATAGACCCGCTCCTTCGTGAAGTCACAAATAGTCAATGACCACAGACACTTGCCTGGTCTGATAATGAGGCGGTCCTGCAGTTCCGATACCTCGGATGAAAAAGGTTTGCCACACACTGCTTGCAATCCGCAGGACTCTTGTAGAGCGGGTCCCTGTACACGCGTTGCAGGCAAAATTGCCTGACAAAATCCACAAGACGATTCCTCCAAAAAGAAACCCAGGGACACAGCGGGGAAAACCTTTGGGAGCTCTTTAATACTGTTGCTGCAAGGCATAATGCATTCGGCGTAATGCCTTCCTCAGATGCCGCCAGCCAAAATGAAGTCCTTTCTCCACCCTCCTTTTGTAATCCTTAGGACCCTCCCAATGGCAGGAGGTCAACAGGTTCCACCCCACCTGAAAGCTGCTGCAGTCCAATGTCCAAGACTACAGCTCCCAGCATATATATATATATATATATATATATATATATATATATATATATATATATATATTATCTACTGGCGGTCGCCAGTAGATAGTTATAGTTAGGACCTATTTTCCATAGGAAATCCGCAACATTCTATTTGAAATAACGTTGGCGCCAGTTGACGAATCTTCGCGAAAGTTTCCAACTTGTTGGGGCGCTCCGGTCCGCTCCTATCCTGAAAGTCTCGGGGTGATTCGTCAAGCGGGGGCCGAGAAAAAAGGGGGGTCCCAAAACGCGTTTTCCCCATTCATTTTTCCATAGGAACCTTTAGTCGCAGCTACAGCCTGAACTGCTGAATGGAATTACACCAAATTTGGCAAAGAGGTAGCCCTTGGTTCAGTGTCGTGCCTTTTGCTTAAATGGTGTAAATCCGTTCAGTAGTTCCTGAGAAAATCAAAAGTAAAGTCACATAAATATCTATGGCTGAGTAGGGTCCGCGTACCCTCCCGATCACGAGCTGCATGCTAATTGGCTGTCAAGTGGCTGTCAACACTCCAAATCAGGAAGTGTTGGCATCCATTTTGTCCCTCGGTAGAACCGAGGGACAGAAACAAGTGCGCAAAGCGCAAAAGGGGCAGGGTAGAAACACCCTGACCCCTAGGTCTGCTCAGGGGGTCCCACAAGGACCCCTGGGCAGAAAAAGCATTTTTTTAAAAAAAGATCAGCAGGATGCGCTTAGGGTGCGCGGATTCCGCCAAGAAAAAACACAAGAAACAAGTGTGCAAAACGCACAAAGGGGGCAGGGTAGAAACACCCTGACCCCCTAGGTCTGCTCAGGGGGTCCCACAAGGACCCCCTGGGCAGAAAAAAGCATTTTTTTAAAAAAAAAGATCAGCAGGATGCGCTTAGGGTGCGCGGATCCCGCCGATAAAAAAAAAAAATCAAAGCACGGTCTCCCGCGCTTTGATGCTAATTTGCCCCCAGGTGGCCCAAGTCCCGGGGGCATGCGGTGGGTAGGTTTATGTTTTATGTGGGGGGCCTCTAAGGCCCCCCAAGCCCCGGGGACCACCACCCCCCGGGGCTTTAAATAAAACATGGTGCGGGAGGGCTCTCCGCCCTCCCGCAGCCCCGGGGACCGCCACCCCCCGGGGCTTCTTTTTTTAAAAATTAATCACCTGTGTGGGGGTCTCAGAGCCCCCCCACACGCCCGGGTACCACCACCTCCCGGGGCACTTAGAAAACAAATGTGGGGGTCCGTTTCGGACCCCAAAGCCCCAGGGACCACCACCTCCCGGGGCTGTGCAATTGAAGGGAGGGGGCCGCGCGGCCCCCTCCTGGAGCTTGTGGTGGCCCTGGGGAATGCCACCCCCAGGGCCGGCTCCTGCAGTGTCCCGGGGTGCCTACCCCGGGACACTGTAGTTTACTATGACAGGACTGGAGCCTCGCGGCTCCGTCCTGTCATAGCAAACTGCTTTGGATATTGGAAGCAAGAGCAGGGAAACCTGCTCTCGCTTCCAATATCCAAAGACAATAGCTTTCCACATGGGGAGCTGCATGTTAGCAGCTCCCCATGTGGAAAGCAATGCCGGCTCCCGCAGGACGCTGGGAGCCGGCATGGTCCGTGGGGAGTTGGGGTCCCCCACGGACCCCAAAGGATAGGGCCAGCCTCGGGGATGGGGTCCCCAGGGCAAGTAGTGGCCCGGGAGGGGGGCCACGTGGCCCCCCTCCCCAAATTAGAAAAACAAAAAAAATGTAAAAAGGCCCGGGGCCTAAGGAGGCCTGAGGAGGGGGGCAACGCAGCCCCCCTCCATGAAAATAAAAATAAAAAAAAGGTGGCAATGACCCGGAGGATGGGGTCCACGGGCCGAAATTGTCCACGGGAGGGGGGCCCACGCAATCCCCTTCCCGTTCACATTTAAAAAAAAAAAAAAAGGGGTCAGGCCCTGGGGGATGGGGTCCCCAGGGCCCAAAATAATTAAAGAAGGGGGCCACACAGCCCCCTTTAAAAAAAAAAAAATCCAGCATCGCGCCGGAGCCCATGCCCCCTCCTTGTCAGCACTCTGCAAACGCGCCCCTGTCGCGTTTGCAGAGGGGGAACGATTCCCCTTGAATACTGGGGTCCCTGGGGCCAACTAGCCCACCAGGAACCTCCAGTATGTACCAGGGGCTGCGTTGCAGAGAGGTGTTCTGAGGCCATGCCCCTTTTACACCTCTCTGCAACGCAGCTCTGTGGCGCTTAATGGAGGTAGCTGGTGGGCTAGTTGCACCCCAGGGACCCTTGTGCAAATACGAATTCCGATTTACTCACCTGTTATCAGGAGAGACCTCAGTGCTGCATCTTTGAGCCCAGTACTGATCCTCAAAAGTAATTTTAACCGTACTTACCAGTAACTTGAATTTCCTTCCATAGGCTAACATTGACTGGTTTCACTTGGAAAATCTTCTAAGTGTGGAGTTTTGGAACTTTATAATATTCCTCTAAAATCAGCCGAACTACGAAATCTGATTTACTCACCTGTTATCAGGAGAGAACCCAGTGCTACATCTTTTAGCCCAGCACTGACCTTGAAAAGTAATTCTAACCGTACTTACCAGTAACTTGAATTTCCTTCCATAGGCTAACATTGACTGGTTTCACTTGGAAATTCTTCTAAGTGTGGAGTTTTGGAACTTTATAATATTCCTCTAAAATCAGCCGAACTACGAATTCCGATTTACTCACCTGTTATCAGGAGAGAACCCAGTGCTGCATCTTTTAGCCCAGCACTGACCCTGAAAAGTAATTCTATCCGTATTTACCAGTAACTTGTATTTCCTTCCATAGGAATCCATTGTCTGGTTTTCAGCAGAAAAGTTTCAAAGTGTCGATTTTCACAAACTACAAATATTCTTAAAAAATCGCCTGTATGACTTAAACGCATTCTTTCAACTGTTTACAGGAGATGCACCAGTACTGGATCCAGGATCCACCACTGAGTAAGAAAAAGTAACGATAACACTACTTACCTGCTAAGTGAATTTCCTCCCATAGGATAACATTGGTGATTCTATGTGAAAAAGTTTGTGTCAACTTTTAAAATACACTAATATTCCTTAAAAATCACTACTGTAACCAAAACGCTTTTACTCAACTGTTTACAGGAGATGTCCCAGGACTGAATCTAGGATCCAGTCCTGTGGTTAGAAAAGTAATCCATAAAGTAACTAATTGCATTTAACTTGAAATTCACATTGAGCTCAATGTTGCATTGTGTTTGAAATTGTGTTGCCCATTGCAACAACTGTAACTACTGTACTTAAAAGTCTATTGCCTATTTGCAAAGTATTTAAACTAAAGTAATTCATTCTGAGAAAGTATATTTTGTAATGTAATGTATAATGTAATTACAATGTATTTTAAAAAATTAAATATCTCAAAATAAATAGTTTAAAAAAATGTAGTAAATCAGTATCAAAAAAATAAATATAACAATTAATACATTTAAAAATTGTCATTTACAAAACCTTTGAAATTCACAGAAAAAAACCATAGGTTTCAGACATGTTATAGTTAGGAATTAGCATTTAAAAAACCTTTGAAATTCACTGAAAAAACCATAGGTTTCAGGCACGTTATAGTTAGAAATTAGCATTTAAAAAACCTTACAAATTCACTGAAAAAACCATAGGTTTTAGGGACAGTTATAGTTAGTTGGACATTGCACTCGTACAAAACCCGTGAAATTCCCCGTTATAGTTAGTTCAGGTAACTATAACTCGCGCCCCCGCAATGCACTGCTGATGACGTCACATATTACATCACTCATGACATGGTCAGTGACATCACTCATGACATCACTGATGACATCTCAAATGACATCACTGGATTGCCACCTCCCCAGGGCTTTATGCATAATGTGCGGGGGGCACGCAGCCCTGGGGACCACCACCTCCCCCGGGCTTAATTTATATAAGGGTGGGGGGCCCTTGTGGGCCGCCCCAAGCCCTGGTGACCACCACATCGCCGGGGCTTTATTAAAATGGGGTGCGGGGCCTCGCAGGCCCCCCCAAGCCCCGGGGACTGCCACCTACCCGGGGCTTTGACAAATAATTAGTGTGGGGCGGTAGAGTCCCCCCACACTGCCCCATTGACCACCACCTCCCGGGGCATTGAATATGTAAATACGGGGGTCTGTTGCGGACCCCCAGCCCCGGGGACCACCACCTCCCCAGGGATATTTTTACGAAGGGAGGGGGGCTGCGTGGCCCCCCTCCTGGAGCTCACAATGGCACTGGGGACCGTCACTCCCCAGGGCCAGCTCATGCAATGTCCCATGGTGCCCACCCCCGGGACATTGCTGTTTGTATTGCAGGGCAGCAGCACGGCTCCCGCCCTGCTATAGCAAACACTAAACCTGCTCTCGCTTCCAAGAAGCAAAGCAGAATTGCTTTTGGGCAAATGGAGCTGAATATTAGCAGCTCCCCTTGCCCAAAAGTAATGCCGACTCCCGCAGGAGGCGGGGAGCCGGCAGGGACAGTGGGGGCATTGGGGCTCCCCCTGCAGTCCCCAACGCTGAGGCCATTATCTGCCTGAGGAGGGGGGCCACGCGGTCCCCCTCCTTATTCTTTTTTTTTTTAAATGGTGGCAGGCCCCAGGGGATGGGGTCCCTGGGGCCATTATTGGCCTGAGGAGGGGGGCCAAGCGGTCCCCCTCCTTATTATTATTTTTTTTAAATGGTGGCAGGCCCCGGGGGATGGGGTCCCCGGGGCCAATATTGGTCTGAGGAGGGGGGCCACACAGTCCCCCTCCTAATTATTTTTAAAAAATAAATGCTGGCAGGCCTCGGGGGATGGGGTCCCCGGGGCAAATACCGAATAATGGAAGTGGGGCGTTTTTTTTTTCTTTCGAGTTTGGAGTCACAATTCTAACATGGCTCTCAGCGTGGCCCCCCATGTAACGTCACGTTGGATTCGCGAATTCACCCTAAATAAATAATTAAGTAGTATATAATTTAGAAGGTAGTGTTGTATTTGTGAAGTTGTTTTAAAGAGTTACTGTGATTGAAGTTAATGACTAGATTACAATTGAAAGAGTTGTTAAAAATATGTAAAATTAAAAATAATAGTTCAATTTGAAAAGTGTATTGTGTTGTAGTACATTGAATTCATGCTTTTGCAGATTCGCGTCGGGTGCGCAAATCCACCAAAATGTTTAAAAAAAGATGTATGTGTAAAGAAAATGTATATTCACTATTATGTTATAGGGTGGCTCTAAAAAGAGCCCTCGTTTTCATTATGAGTTTGTTGCTGCTACATGTAAGTGCGGATTGTAGGAAGGTGGAATCTGACTATATGGTTGCCCCCACTTTTTTAATGGTGTTTTGCTGGTTTATGACTTAGTTGGACTGGGACCCTGCTATTCAGGGCCCCAGTCTATCTGCTTTCTCTGTAAAATGGTTTCCATGTGCCTTAGGCACATCACTGATTGGAATCTGGAGTGCCCTTATAAGTCCCTAGTATATTGTATACTATGTACCAAGGGCATAGGTACCTCAGAGACCTGCCAGGGGCTGCAGCATGTATTATGCCACCCCTGGAAGGCCATCCAAACTGACACCACAGGTCTGCTACTGCAGCCTGGGTAAGGTGGTGCATGCACCCTTTACTGTGATATAGGTTACCTATATCACTAAATACATACACACATATAAACCTATAAGTCACTCCTAAGGCAGGCCTTATCAATCCTAAAGGCAGAGTGCATGGTTACTATGTGAGAGGGTGCCCCTGCATGAGCAGGGCCCCTCTGCAGCGTTCGGAGACCCTTCTCTGATGCTGTTTGTAGTGCAGCCTGACCATATACTCTTAAGCGCATTATAACCTCGCGTTAAATGCTAACTTTGGAATGGCTGCACCTAAACATGTCGTGTTTGGTGTCAAACATCTTGGAATACTACCCCCACCAATTCTGGCGGCGGGGTAGCATTCCACCCTTCTAGAGGGAAAGACATGTTAACTCTGGCTAGCCCGGTAACTTCTTTCCAGAGCCCTGGCATCACAAAATGGATGCTGCTGCCACAGACACGAGTCTGGCCTCCTGCTGCTGGATGAAACTCCGGCAGGGGAGGCCTGGACAATAGGTTTCCTGTCCCAGGGAGGTGTGACCACCTCCCCAGACAGGATAATGTGTATTGGGGCTGGGCGGGAGCACTTTCGGGTGCTTTGAAGTCCTGCACTGGGGGCACATTTGGTGTCCCTGTGCATACCCCAGTTCAAACCGGATCAGGGGCTGGCAGCCCCTGCTTTGGCGCGAACTGGACAAAGGGAAAGGGGTGTAGCCACCCCTCTGCCCTGACCCACCCATAGGTGGGGCCACAGAGTAGTCCAACCCCTATCCTTAGTATAAGTATAGGAACCCAGTCCTTAGGACTTTAGATTAATCCTGGACGAAACTCTGAAACTGAATCCTGGACCTTTGACGCTCTACTCACGATTAGAGGACAGAAGAATCTCCCTTGGGGTCAAGGAGTGACTCCCCTGCTTGGCAGGCACCAAAGAAGCATCTGTCTGGTTCGCATTTCAAAGCTCCCGTCGGACGCCGAAGACATCGCATCACCAAAGGTGGATTTTCAGACTTCGCCGAGGCTACCCTGAGTTCCCAGCAAAGCTGAGGCCTGTGGCTATCGTGGGTGACTTGAGACCGTGACCCCTGGACACCAAGCACATTTGCAAGTGCATCCTCTTCTGGGTATCCCAAGAAGTCATGCTTTGGGCTCCGAGTAGCCCTAGCCTCCAGCACCACCTGCGTCGAAGATCACTGGCCCCCACTCCACGAGTGTCCTGTAAGCCAGATCCACGTGCAGCGTCACGAGGCTCCTTCGCGGTCGCTAGCCCATTGGCTAGTAGCCCTTAACGAAGGCCAATCCTTTTCTAACTTGGCATCCTGGTTGCTCCAGGCCTTCCCTCACTTACCCTCGCTGGGTGAGTTCCACAGACCTTTCTGGTCTGCACCATCGACGATCTACATCTTCACTGAGACTTGCCGTTGCCAAGGCTTGTTGGGTCCAATCCGGTCGCCGACACCTCAGCACTCGACAGACATCGTGTACCAGCCCGAATCCTGCTCCTGGTCACCGACAACGCCTCCTGGACCTCGTGGCTGAAGAGACAAGATGACCGTCAATGCACCTGAAGCACTCGACATCGGTGGGCATCTGTCCATCTCCTTCCTGGTCACTGGCTAGTGACCCAGACTCTGTCCCCTCTGCTTTCAGGTTCTTCAGAACTCCGATCCACTCTTGGATCCACCCGGACACTTTTCTCTTGGTCGCCAGCAGCACTTTGCAGCAGATCGCCATTCGAATCGACGACGAAACCCGACCCCGAAAGGCACCTATGCACCCGGCTTCCCTGGGTGAGGTAACACGAGTACTCCGGTGCTCCCGTGGGTAGAGACTCTTCAAAGTCCTAGATCTCAAAGGGTTTGGTCCAAGTCCTCTTTTAAGTGTCCCTTTTCTCTAATTTCCCGATCACAACTTTCTCCATAGAAGTCAACGGCGTATCGCGGTTGTGTATTTACACTGCACGCGTCTCCCGTGGGTCCCCTGTGTCACTACCTTGGGTGGTTCCTTGTGGTCCAAGCACTTCTAGAGGCTCTAGGCCTAGTGTCTAGTTCAGTCGTGGTTCTTATACCACTTTATTGGTATATGGTTTGGTACGCTCCTAGGGCCCAAACGTGTATTTGTGCTTTTACTGTGTTTAAATAACTTCTAACTTATGTACTTCGAACTCTAGCCTCATAAAGAGACTAGAGGGGTGTGTTTAGCAATAAATACATATATTTTGAATATATACCTGGTGTGGTGCTCTTTCATTTGATCACTCAAGAGATTATAAACTGGTAAAACAAGCTGCTTTACATTCCTTCAAGACTTAGCCTGAAGGCTGCTCTCCATAGCTACCACTAGGATAGCTTTCAATAAGGTTGTCTTTAACCTATCTCCAATAAGGGGTTGTTTGGACTGGTGCAAGGTGCCCACTATAATTAGTGGACAGCATATACCAGGCCAACTTCTCACATTGGTGTGCAGCGTGTGGGATTCCAGCTTGCTATTGTTTTACCAGATAATCTCAATTGAATTGATCAACTGAAAACCACTAAAGGTACCTAAGGTACATATAATTTAAGCTTAGAATACAGTAAGTTCTACTGAACTTAGAGTTGTGTGTTAAGGGATAGCACAACCCTTTCTACAACTCAAGAGAGTTTAGTAGGCCACACTAGAGTAGGTAGTGCATACACCACACCACACTAGTAATGTCTTTAAGGGTAGGATCTAAAGAATCCTTGCAGGAAGCCATTGAGCTTCCACCCTCCAAATATGATACACTCCCATTCTTGGAATTGAGAGCTTTATGCAACTTGAGAAAAATAAGGACAGGCCAAAGCCCCACCACCCAACACCTCAAGGAGTTCTTGGTGGCTTATGACCTCAGTAAGCCCTTGGGGACTGAAGGGGTAGGAGCTGAGGGTGGGGCAGATGATGAGGATGGGACCAGGGGTACCAATACCCCCAGCCCCCCCTCTGAAACTGGCCAGGAGGGCGACAATGGCCCTGACCTGGATAATCCAATCCCTCCTGAGGAAGATGAAGAGGATGATCAGAATGATGCCCTCTTTGTCCCCCAGGAAGGATTATGAGTGTGCCCAGAAAGTCTAGATCTCCTTCTCAGGAGTCTAACCACTCTGGCACCTCAATAGGGAGCTCTGTCTCATCTCATAGGAGGGAATCCTCTCATGAGAGAAGAAAGAGGCTGGTTCAATATGAGGAAGCTCAGCTTGAAATCAAGAAGAAGCAACTGGCTATAGACAGGGAGTCCCTAGATCTCTTTAGAGAGAGAAGAAAGTTGGGACTAGAGTCCCATGGTGGCAGCAATATCCCTAGAGATAGGGAAAGGTCTTATGACCATAGAAACCTAAACAAGATTGTCCCTCCCTACCAGAGTGGGGATGACATCCACAAATGGATAACTGCACTGGAGAGGGCCTGTAAAGTTCAGAAGGTCCCCCAGAGGCAGTGGGCAGCAATCTTGTGGCTCTCCTTTGCAGACAAAGGTAGAGACAAGCTCCTCACTGTAAGAGAAGAGGATGCTGACAATTACACAGTCTTGAAGAGTGCTCTGATAGATGGGTTTGGCCTAACCACTGAACAGTATAGGTTGAAGTTCAGAGACACCCAAAAGCTCAGACTCAAGACTGGGTTGATTTTGTAGATTGTGCTACAAAGGCTCTGGAAGGTTGGATACATGGCAACAAAGTGCATGACTTTTTAGGATTGTACAATTTGATTATGAGGGAGCAGATCCTTAATAATTGTCAAAACCAGCTTTTGCACCAGTATCTGGTGGACTCTGATCTGACCTCTCCCCGAGAATTGGGAAAGAAGGCAGACAAATGGGTCAGAACCAGAGTAAAAACTAGAAATCAGGGTGGTGACCAGAAGAAAGATTCTACTAAGTCCCAAGAGAAAGGTGGGGATAAATCTAAGGATAAGTCCCCTACAGGGCCCCAAAATTCCTCTTCTGGGGGTGGGTCCCAAACTCCTTCCTCTCCTGAAAAGAAACCATATTGCCATGTCTGTAAAAGGCCTGGGCACTGGAAAACTGATCCCAGTTGCCCCAGGATTGGCAATAAAGAAAATGTTCCTCCCACAACTACTACCACCCCTCCTGGTACTACCAGTAGTAATCCTCCAGTTGGGAGTAGTGCACCCAAAAAGTTGGGTGCTTTTGCAAGAGGAACCGAGGTGAGCCCTAGTTTAGACAGGGACCCCTCAACAGACTCCTCTGACTCTGATGGTGGTATAGGATTTGCCACCTTTAGCATGGGTCCCACAGCGTTGGGCAGGTACAGATTGGAGCCAATAATTAATGGTCAGAAAGCTGTGGCATTTAGGGACACAGGGGCTAGTGTCACCATGGTGGCAGGGAAACTAGTCCCCCCTCACCAGTTTTTACCTGAGTTTAAATACCAGGTGACCAACATTGATGGTGTCAGAACAGATCACCCCATGGCCATAGTCAATCTCAGCTGGGAGGGGGTCACAGGCCCAAAGAGAGTGGCAGTGTTCCCCACCTTACCTGTAGATTGCCTGATGGGCAATGATTTGGAAATTTCAGCCTGGGCTGAAGTTGAACACCAAACCCATCTTAGGATGTTGGGCGTCCCTGTAGAGGTTAGTGGGGCTGTGTTGGCCACAGCCCCAGCCCAAGAATTTGGAGAGATGGAGCCTGAAAGAATGGCCCCTCTCCCCCAAAGAGAGCACAAGGGTTGAAAAAAAGTCTTCTTCCCCCAGACAGTAGGTAAGGGTCAGCCTCCTCAGGGAACTGACCCTACCCCTAGTGAAGGAACTGCCACAGAGGTAGTCAGGCCTGGCCTGGCCACACCCCTGATGGCAGAGGACCCTTCCAAGGTGGTACCCAGTCTGGAGTAGGTAACCTGCCCCTCTCTACCCTGCCTCAGTCAGCCCAGGGCTGCATAGGTCAGGGAGGTCAGTGGACCCCCAGGGCCCCCTGTCCAGAGGAAGCCCCCATCAGCAGATTAGGGGCACCCAGTCTAGTAGCCCTAGCCAGGTGACAATTCCTGTACCCACTGAGGGATCCCCCATACCTTTATGTAGGGACCTCCCCCAGAAGGACTCTGGTAAGCAAGGGCAAACCTGGGACCAGAAGGTTCCAATCCTGCCATGTCCCTCCAGTATTCCATCCAAAGGGACCCAACCCCCAGCTGTAGGCAGCCAAAGGTTGACCCTTAGAGCAAAGTGCAACTCAGTCATGGAAAGACAGGCATACATGGTGACCAGTGATCTGAGGAAGCTGAGGCCAACATTCCTAGGGCCTCACTTCCCTACTCAGACACCTCACCAGCCGTGTACTTTACCTAAGCACACCACAGGTAGTGATTCCCCATGGTGGAGACCCTCTCATACCCTTAGGGTGAGGGATTGCTTAGTGGACCATAAGACAGGGGGCAACCATGCTAGTGCAGGTGCTTCCTTATATGGCCACTTAGTCAATAAAGGCTCAACTGGCCAAGGTTAGCCTTATCTCCTTTCGTTTGGGGGGTTATGTAGGAAGGTGGAATCTGACTATATGGTTGCCCCCACTTTTTAATGGTGTTTTGCTGGTTTATGACTTAGTTGGACTGGGACCCTGCTATTCAGGGCCCCAGTCTATCTGCTTTCTCTGTAAAATGGTTTCCATGTGCCTTAGGCACATCACTGATTGGAATCTGGAGTGCCCTTATAAGTCCCTAGTATATGGTATACTATGTACCAAGGGCATAGGTACCTCAGAGGCCTGCCAGGGGCTGCAGCATGTATTATGCCACCCCTGGAAGGCCATCCAAACTGACACCACAGGTCTGCTACTGCAGCCTGGGTAAGGTGGTGCATGCACTCCTTACTGTGATATAGGTTACCTATATCACTAAATACATACACACATATAAACCTATAAGTCACTCCTAAGGCAGGCCTTATCAATCCTAAAGGCAGAGTGCATGGTTACTATGTGAGAGGGTGCCCCTGCATGAGCAGGGCCCCTCTGCAGCATTCGGAGACCCTTCTCTGATGCTGTTTGTAGTGCATCCTGACCATATACTCTTAAGCGCATTATAACCTCGCGTTAAATGCTAACTTTGGAATGGCTGCACCTAAACATGTCGTGTTTGGTGTCAAACATCTAGGAATACTACCCCCCCGCCAATTCTGGCGGCGGGGGTAGCATTCCACCCTTCTAGAGGGAAAGACATGTTAACTCTGGCTAGCCCGGTAACTTCTTTCCAGAGCCCTGGCATCACAAAATGGATGCTGCTGCCACAGACACGAGTCTGGCCTCCTGCTGCTGGATGAAACTCTGGCAGGGGAGGCCTGGACAATAGGTTTCCTGTCCCAGGGAGGTGTGACCACCTCCCCAGACAGGATAATGTGTATTGGGGCTGGGCAGGAGCACTTTCGGGTGCTTTGAAGTCCTGCACTGGGGGCACATTTGGTGTCCCTAGTGCATACCCCAGTTCAAACCGGATCAGGGGCTGGCAGCCCCTGCTTTGGCGTGAACTGGACAAAGGGAAAGGGGTGTAGCCACCCCTCTGCCCTGACCCACCCATAGGTGGGGCCACAGAGTAGTCCAACCCCTATCCTTAGTATAAGTATAGGAACCCAGTCCTTAGGACTTTAGATTATCCCTGGACGAAACTCTGAAACTGAATCCTGGACCTTCGACGCTCTACTCACGATTAGAGGACAGAAGAATCTCCCTTGGGGTCAAGGAGTGACTCCCCTGCTTGGCAGGCACCAAAGAAGCATCTGTCTGGTTTGCATTTCTGAAGCTCTTGTCGGACGCCGAAGTCATCGCATCACCAGAGGTGGTATCTCAGACTTCACCGAGGCTACCCTGAGTCTCCAGCAAAGTTGAGGCCCGTGGCTATCATAGGTGACTTGAGACCGTGACCCCAGGACACCGAGCACATTTGCAAGTGCATCCTCTTCTGGGTATTCCAAGAAGTCGTGCTTTGGGCTCCGAGTAGCCCTAGCCTCCAGCACCACCTGCACCGAAGATCACTGGCCCCCACTCCACGAGTGTCCTGTAAGCCAGATCCACGTGCGGCATCACGAGGCTCCTTCGCGGTCGCTAGCCCATTGGCTAGTAGCCCTTAACGAAGGCCAATCCTTTTCTAACTTGGCATCCTGGTTGCTCCAGGCCTGCCCTCACTTACCTTCGCTGGGTGAGTTCCACAGACCTTGCTGGTCTGCACCATCGACGATCTACATCTTCACCAAGACTTGCCGTTGCCAAGGCTTGTTGGGTCCAATCCGGTCGCTGACACCTCAGCACTCGACAAACATCGTGTACCAGCCCTAGTCCTGCACCTGGTTGCCGACAACGCCTCCTGGACCTCGTGGCTGAAGAGACAAGATGACCGTCAACACACCTGAAGCACTCGACATCGGTGGGCATCTGTCCATCGCCTTCCTGGTCACTGGCTAGTGACCCAGACACTGTCCCCTCTGCTTTCAGGTTCTTCAGAACTCCGATCCACTCTTGGATCCACCCGGACACTTTTCTCTTGGTCGCCAGCAGCACTTTCCAGCAGATCGCCATTCGAATCGACGACGAAACCCGACCCCGAAAGGCACCTATGCACCCGGCTTCCCTGTACAACACGAGTACTCCGGTGCTCCCGTGGGTAGAGACTCTTCAAAGTCCTAGATCTCAAAGGGTTTGTTCCAAGTCCTCTTTTAAGTGTCCCTTTTCTCTAATTTCCCGATCACGACTTTCTCCATAGAAGTCAACGGCGTATCGCGGTTGTGTATTTACACTGCACGCGTCTCCCGTGGGTCCCCTGTGTCACTACCTTGGGTGGTTCCTTGTGGTCCAAGCACTTCTAGAGGCTCTAGGCCTAGTGTCTAGTTCAGTCGTGGTTCTTATACCACTTTATTGGTATATGGTTTGGTACGCCCCTAGGGCCCAAACGTGTATTTGTGCTATTACTGTGTTTAAATAACTTCTAACTTATGTATTTCGAACTCTAGCCTCATAAAGAGACTAGAGGGTGTGTTTAGCAATAAATACATATATTTTGAATATATACCTGGTGTGGTGCTCTTTCATTTGATCACTCAAGAGATTATAGACTGGTAAAACAAGCTGCTTTACATTCCTTCAAGACTTAGCCTGAAGGCTGCTCTCCATAGCTACCACTAGGATAGCTTTCAATAAGGTTGTCTTTAACCTATCTCCAATAAGGGGTTGTTTGGACTGGTGCAAGGTGCCCACTATAATTAGTGGACAGCATATACCAGGCCAACTTCTCACACGGATGCACAGCTTTAGGTTGTTGAGAAAGACTCTGTTTCCATGATCTGTGAAGTGTACTCCATCACTTCTGTAGATGTCACCCATATCATAACGATTATTGTTGTTATAGATGGAGCCCATCCTATGGTCTCTGAGGTAAGCAGAAACAGCTTTATTGACATTTTTTCTAGCTTTCTGAATCTGTGGACAGAATTGATTTGACCACTTCCATTTCTGTCTTTGGCATATATTAGAGTATACAAAGACAGTCAGAGGTAAGAGCAACATTAATTGTGCAAAGGTGTCCTTCATTAGCATTTCCAGACCTACCACAGCCAATGTGCCTAGGTCATTGCCACCACAGTGCACAATCATGAGGTCAGGGTGTTGGAGATGCAAAAAGGTTTTAACCAAAGGCATCAATTGGTGCCACTTTAATCTTCTCTGTGCAATCCATTTAATATCCACATTCTGCAAAGCTAGGTCTTTGTTAATACCTCTGCGTTCAGCATACCTTTTGCACCAGAAAACATAGCTGTGTCCAACAATCCATACTGTAAGCATCTTGAAGGGATGTCTGGAAGTAATGAAAAGATGTCTGTAGCTGAGGTAGTCAGTTGGTAGAATGAGAGGTATCTAAAATGATGGACAAGATGCAGTTTTTAAAAAAAGTAGAGTATTGATTGGCTGTTTAAGAACATTGTACACTCAAAAATAGGATGCATGTTACTTTCTTTAAAAAGCATGTTCGTTATTGGTTAGTAAAAAATGTTTGAAAGGTACAGTAGATAGGATAAGCTCATATTTTGCAAAAGTCAACAACACCTGCTGTTTGCATTTGTAGCCTTGTGTGCTGAACTTGAAAATATGGTGAACTTGTGACCTGTTTGTTCAGTTGAATGTTCCATGAACTGTTACTATGGAAACTGGCATTAAGCAGAATGGGGGAAGGGTTGACACTTAACTGTGGACTTAAAATGTGAAATTGTAATTTATATATAAGTAATATGTTATTAAAGTATAATTTCCCAAGTCAGTACTATCTAAGTGGAGTGTTGTTAAAAAATAGTGGTATTTTTATTTGTAATATATTTTTGAACTCCCGTATGGATTTGCGGCTCCATCGCGTTGGTGCACGGTGGAGTTGCGACTCCAAAAATCCCAGAACCAGTTTGGGCACTTTTAGAAGTCAGTTGGTAAGGGTTAATATGTCTAACCAATAGAAATGTGTTTTATAATTTGAAATAATGTAGGAAGCAATGTGATTTGTTACTTGCATGTATTTGTGTGGAGAAAGAGAGGGAAAGTTTGCCATTACTGGTTTTACCTTGCTGAGAGTGGTGCGTTACATTGATTATGTGCATAAGAAAATCTTTTATGAGTTTGTAATATTTTATATTCTACAAATCAGTTTGGAAGGCGAGTTATACATTTGTGAGGTATATTATGCATTAGGTTTATTCTTAATCTTTAAAAATTATTGATGAACTGTGATATTTGAAATATATTATTAAATGTAGAGATGTGTATTGAAGTTTGTTTTATTGTAGTTAAATGTTGTTTGAAATAGATTTTGTATAGTAATATTTGTATATTTGAAGATGGATTAGTGATTGTGGTAGTTTGTTTTAGTGTGTGGATATGTACATTTGTAGTACACAGAAAAACAAAAGGGGATGATGGACGGAGTGTTGAACATTGCAAGCACTCACCCCCAGTCAACTGATCTGGGTTTAATCCATCATCATTCTTTAGCTCAATCCGCCACCCCAGTTCAGACATGGCCATATGCAAATCAGTCTGACCCCGTGCCTCATGGGAACAGTCCAGCCCGAACTGCCAAGCCATGTCTTCCCTGGACCGGAAATAAGCATCCTGGGACCGGTTTCTGGCTTACAGCCGTCATCAGCCAGGCTATCTTGAATCCAGTGGCAAAGTGAGCAAGGGACCCACGTCTGGGCATACCCTGCCAACTTAGGGCGAACATAGCAAAACCAAAGGGGATGATGGACGGAGTGTTGAACATTGCAAGCACTCACCCCCAGTCAACTGATCTGGGTTTAATCCATCATCATTCTTTAGCTCACTCCGCCACCCCAGTTCAGACATGGCCATATGCAAATCAGTCTGACCCCGTGCCTCATGGGAACAGTGCAGCCCGAACTGCCAAGCCATGTCTTCCCTGGACCAGAAACAAGCATCCTGGGACTTGTTTCTGGCTTACAGCCGTCATCAGCCAGGCTATCTTGAATCCAGTGGCAAAGTGAGCAAGGGACCCACGTCTGGGCATACCCTGCCAACTTAGGGCGAACATAGCAAAACCAAAGGGGATGATGGACGGAGTGTTAAACATTGCAAGCACTCACCCCCAGTCAACTGATCTGGGTTTAATCCATCATCATTCTTTAGCTCACTCCGCCACCCCAGTTCAGACATGGCCATATGCAAATCAGTCTGACCCCGTGCCTCATGGGAACAGTCCAGCCCGAACTGCCAAGCCATGTCTTCCCTGGACTGGAAACAAGCATCCTGGGACCGGTTTCTGGCTTACTGCCATCATCAGCCAGGCTAGCTTGAATCCAGTGGCAAAGTGAGCAAGGGACCCACGTCTGGACATACCCTGCCAACTTAGGGCGAACATAGTAAAACCAAAGGGGATGATGGACGGAGTGTTGAACATTGCAAGCACTCACCCCCAGTCAACTGATCTGGGTTTAATCCATCATCATTCTTTAGCTCACTCCACCACCCCAGTTCAGACATGGCCATATGCAAATCAGTCTGACCCCGTGCCTCATGGGAACAGTCCAGCCCGAACTGCCAAGCCATGTCTTCCCTGGACCAGAAACAAGCATCTTGGGACCGGTTTCTGGCTTACAGCCGTCATCAGCCAGGCTATCTTGAATCCAGTGGCAAAGTGAGCAAGGGACCCACGTCTGGGCATACCCTGCCAACTTAGGGCAAACATAGCAAAACCAAAGGGGATGATGGACGGAGTGTTGAACATTGCAAGCACTCACCTCCAGTCAACTGATCTGGGTTTAATCCATCATCATTCTTTAGCTCACTCCGCCACCCCAGTTCAGACATGGCCATATGCAAATCAGTCTGACCCCGTGCCTCATGAGAACAGTCCAGCCCATACTGCCAAGCCATGTCTTCCCTGGACCGGAAACAAGCATCCTGGGACCAGTTTCTGGCTTACAGCCGTCATCAGCCAGGCTATCTTGAATCCAGTGGCAAAGTGAGCAAGGGACCCACGTCTGGGCATACCCTGCCAACTTAGGGCGAATATAGCAAAACCAAAGGGGATGATGGACGGAGTGTTGAACATTGCAAACACTCACCCCCAGTCAACTGATCTGGGTTGTAGTACACCGCATCATTTTAGGTGTTGCTTTAAAATTGGGGGTGGAGTCTGTCAAGTTTTAAGGTGTGCATGGACTTCTGTCTCAAGTATGTGTCTACTTGTATATGTATTTTCATATGTCTTATACATTTGAAGGTGCATGATGTATAACAAAGAGGTGTTGTTGCTTTTTATGTGGTAGGCTCAAGACTGTGAGTAGTAGTGGAATGGTGAAGATGCAGCATAATAGTGTGGTTTAAAAGATGTTGACATAAGGTATTATTGATTAGGCTTCTTTTTTAAAGTTTCTAGAGAGGTACAGTTGAAATATGCCACATAATTTTTGGTGTTTGCTTGAAATTGGAAGTTTGTTCTGTGAATTTTTAAGGTTTGGATAGTGTTATGGTACAGACATACTCATGTATGCTTTTAGGAATATGGTGAGACTTTTAGTAAAGACATGTGAAGGGTTCCTGCTTTGTATTTGGGTAATTTGGATGATGTGTGGAAAGTTATATTTCATATATGCTGCATAATTTTCAGTGTCTGTTTGAAAATTGATGTGTAGTTTGTGAAGTTTTGAGCTGTAGATGGTGTTGTGACTGAGATATGTGTCTACTTGCACATATATTATGGTATGTGTTATGCGTCTGAAGATGATAGATGTACAAAACACAGGTATACATTTATCTGTGTATTACTTTCATATATGATGCTGCTAGCAAAAGGTACAGACATATGCATACATGGTTTTAGAAATATGGGGAGACGTTCATCAAAGATAAGTGAAGGGTTGCTTTGCTGTTAGCTATGCTCAATACCTGATTAGTACTAGTCTGTCAAGTGTTAAGGCCTTTATGGTCTTGTGAGTGTGCTTATGTTTCTACTTGCACATGTATTCTAATATGTGTAATGCTGTTGGCAATAGGTATAGATAGAAGCATGCATGCTTTTAGGAATATGGTTATAGTTATCGTAGAGGCATGTGATAGGTTGCTGCTTTATGTTTGACTTTGCCCAATATTCGTAGAATGGTGAAGCTGTAGAATAAAAGTGAGTTTTAAGACATTTTGGCAGAAGGGATTACTGATTTGGCTACTTTCTATGAGTCTGGGGAAAGGTACACTTGAAATACACTGCAGAAATGTAGGTGTGTCTTTGAAATGTAAAGTTCAGTTTATTTGTTTATTCCTGTTATATATGATGATGATTTCAAAAGGTAGACATAGATGCATGTATAGTTTCAGGAATATGGTGAGATTTATAATAGACTCATGTGTAGCTTTTATGCTTTATTTTGAGTACGCCCAACACCCTGATTAGTTACAGAATTTTGAAGCTGCAGTACAAAAGTGTACACCATGTCATAGACCTGACTTTTGTGCTGTAGTTTCAGTATTCTGCTACTACTCAGGATGTTGCACTCCTCCAATCACTCAGGTACTACTGCAGTACTACTCCAATCACCCAGGCAGTACACATGCACTTATAAAATATCCCAGGCACTTCCTATGTACTCCTGTAATCTCCCAGATATTACTCCTGCAATCATGGAATCCCCAGGCATTACCTATGTACTCCTCTAATCCCCCAGACATAACTCCTGCAATCATGCAATCACCAATGCGCTAGCTATACCCTGTTTAATCACGCAGACACTACCCTTGCACAGCTCCAATCACCCTGTCAGGATCTATGCACTCCTCCAATCACTTAGCCAGTGCCTATGCACTTATAAAATCACCCAGGCACTACCTTTACACTTTTGCAATCACTGAGGCACTACCACAGTATTACTCTAATCACCCAGGCAGTACTGATGCACTTCTAAAATCACCCGGCCACTTTATATGTACTCCTGTAGTCCCCCAGATATTACCTCTGAACTCATGCAATCACCAATGCATTAGCAATACACTGGTTCAATCACCCAGGCAATACCCTTGCACTCCTCCAATTACCTTTTCAGGATCCATGCACTCCTCCAATCACTTAGCCAGTGTGCATGCACTTATAAAATCACCCAGGCACTGCCTTTACACTCCTCCAATCACTGAGGCACTACCACAATACTACTCTAATCAGCTAGGCAGTATCGATGCACTCATAAAATCACCCAGGCACTTTCTATGTACTCTTATAATCCCCCAGATATCATCCCTTAACTCATGCAATCACCCATACATTACCTACGTACTCCTCTAATCCCCCAGACATTACCTCTTCACTCATGCAATCACTAATGCATTAGCTATACACTGGTTCAATTACCCAGGGAATACCTTTGCACTCCTCTATTCACCCTGTCAGGATAAACGCACTCCTCCAATCACTTAGTCAGTGACCATGCACTTATAAAATAACGCAGGCACTATCTTTGCACTCCTCTAATCACTCAGGCATTCCATCAGTACTACTGCAATCACCCAAGCAGTACTCAGGCAGTTATAAAATCACCCACTCACTTGCTATGTACTCCAGTAATCCCCCAGATATTAACCCTGTAGTCATGGTACCACCCAGGCACTAGTAATGTACTATCCCTGCAGTCATAGAATCATGCAGTGTCTACCTATGTATGCAAGCTTTTAACATTATGGAGAGACTTATAGTTGAGTCATGTAATAGTCTGCTGTTTTATATTTGGCTAGGCCCAACACTCCTGTAGTTATAAAAACACCCAAGTACTGCCCATGCAGTCTTCCAATGATCCAGTCACTACATATGCAGTGCTGTAATCACTCAGGCATTACTCCTGCAATGCAAACGTCCAGGCACTACATATGCACTCATGCAATCACTAAGGTATTACCCATGCACTCTTTGAATCATGTAGCCACTACTCATGCACTTATATAATCACTCGGGCACTAACTTTGTACTCTTTCAATCACAGAGGCACTAGCCTTGTACTTATGTAATCACTCAGCCAGTAGTCATGGTGTTATGAAATCACCCAGGCACTACCTTTGCACTCATTTATTCACTCAGGCGTTACCTCAGTAGTCCTGGAATCACCCAAGAAGCACCCATGCACTTATAAAATCACCCAGTCACTTTCTATGTAGTGATGTAAATCCCCAGATATTACTCCTGTAGTCATGCAGTCACCCAGGCGTTACCTATGTACTCCTTTAATCCCCAGACGCTACCTCTGTACTCATGCAATCACCAATGCATTAGCTATACAGTGCTTCAATCACCCTGGCACTATCCTTGCACTCTTTCAATCACGGAGGCACTACTCTTGTACTTATGTAATCACTTAGGCAATACTCATGCACTTATAAAATCACCCAGGCACTACCTTTGCACTCCTGTAATCACTCAGGCAGTGCCTTAGTACTTCTGTAATCACCCAGGCAGTACTCATGGACTTATAAAATCACCCACTCACTTCCTATGTACTCCAGCAATCCAGCAGATATTACCCTTGCAGTCATGCAATCACCCAGGCACTACTTATGTACTACTCCTGCAGTCATGCAATCATGCAGGCTGTACCTATGCACTCATGTAATAACCCAGGCACTACCCTTGCAGTTGTAGAATCATCCAGGTCCTACTGTTGCACTCATCTATTCACCTAGGCACTACTCAATGAGTCATCTGTACCTTTAGGTGCTATTCATACACTTATCCATGCACTCAGTGTTTATGTGTGCACTTATGCAATTAGCCAGTCACTATCCATATTCTCCTACAATTACCCAGTGACTTCCCTTGCACGCATACAATCACCCAAGCACTACCCATGAAATTATGCAATCACTCAGGCAGATCTATTACATGTTTCAGTTGTAAGTTTCACTATATTCCTGAAATATTGTATACATATTTCTTTTAGATATGATGATGATTTGAAAATGTAGGGACATATGTATGCATGCTTTTAACAATATGGAGAGACTTATAGTTGAGTCATGTAATAGTCTTCTGCTTTATATTTGGCTAGGCCCAACACTCATGCAGTTATAAAAACACCCAAGTACTACCCATGCAGTCTTCCAATGATCCAGTCACTGCATATACACTGCTGTAATCACTCAGGCATTAGTCCTGCACTCATGCAAACATCCAGGCACTACCTATACACTCATGCAATCACCAAGGTATTACCCATGCACTCTTTGAATCATGTAGCCACTACTCATGCACCTATATAATCAGTCAGGCACTAACGTTGCACTCCTTCAATCACGTAGACACTACCCTTGTACTTATGTAATCACTCAGCCAGTAGTCATGCTGTTATGAAATCAACCAGGCACTACCTTTGCACTCCTTTATTCACTCAGGCACTACCTCATTACTCCTGCAATCACCCAAGCAGTACTCATGCACTTATAAAATCACTCACTTGCTATGTACTCCAGTAATCCCCCAGATATTACCCCTGTAGTCATGGAATCACCCAGGCACTACTTATGTAGTACCTTTGCAGTCATAGAATCATGTAGTGTCTACCTATGCAGTCATGTTATAACCCACACACTACCCTTGCAGTCATAGAATCACCCAGGTCTTACTGTTGCACTCATTTATTCACCTAGGCACTACTCCATGACTCATCTATGCCTTCAGGTGCTATTAATACACTTATCCGTGCACCAATGAATAGAAGTCACTATCCATCTTCTCCTGCAATTACCTAGCGACTACCTTTGGAGTCATGCAATCATCCAAGCACTACGCATGGAGTTATGCAATCACTCAGGCAGATCTAGTACATGTCTTTGTTTCTAGGTTTCACCCACTGATTTGCTATGTACTCCAGTAATCCTCCAAATATTACCCCTTCATTCATGCAATCACCCAGGCACTAGTTATGTGCTACCCTTGCAGTTGTAGAATCACCCAGGTCCTACTGTTGCACTTATCTATTCACCTAGGCACTACTCAATGTATTTCTTTATTTATAGATAACAATATTTGTATAGAATTATTTTAATAATATTAAATATTTTTTAGAAAGATAATAAACTTTTCTTTTTTTTTAGAAATTCTCCATAATTATTAGGAAATATTTAGTATGACAAGAAAAAGTCAAAAGAAAAGAGAACAAAGAAAACAGAACTATTTAAAGGATAGAGAAAAGCAGAAAGTAGATGAAGTATAACATATGACGTTGAAGGAAAATGTCTTCTGGTAAGAGAACGAAAGAATTTGTTAAAAGTCTTTTAAAAAATGTAATCGATTTTCAAAATGGGGAAAAGCGAAAGAAAAGTACTACAAGCAATCAGAAGGAAAAGAAAAAGGAGAAATTAGTGCAAAATCAGGTTATAAGAAAACAATCCATGTTGAAAAAAGGATGAAAGAATATAAAGAAATTAGGAAGAGAATGTATAAAAGTAGAGTACTACAAAATTTATTGAAAGATTGCAAAAAATGTAAAAGAAGATCAACATTTTACAAGAAGAAAGAACAGATTGAAAGTGTAGTCAAAAAGGCTTTTGAATTGAAAAGAATATTGTTTATATTAGTATTGAAGAGAATGAAAACATTGAATAAAACAATTCACTTTATGAAGGAGAAAAGTAAAAGAAAAAGACTGGTTAATAGAACTAACTTTTGCAAAATAATCTCGGGTGAATGGAAGCATACTTCTAGTACTGAACATTTTTTAATGAAGAAAGCTATTTTCAACAAAATACATTAGTTTGTGCAGTTGATACCAGGGGTCGTTGTTATGAGGTTAAAAATGGTTGTCCAACTGAAAAAGAAAAGATGGCTCCTAGAAATGTGGAAGAAGTAATAGCTGAAGAAGTTCAAGGGAGACGTACACAAGCTCCAGTGCATAAGTGGGATTGTAGTAGTATTTGTAGTATACTACAGGAATCTATTGGTATATTACGAAATTTCTTACGAGATTATGGTAATAAAAGTGTTAAACAGAAGATTAAGATATTGCAAGGACTAGATCCTTGTAAAGTGAGAAAATATACAAAGTTGCAGGGTCATTCTCTGGCTTACCTTTCTAGAAAAGTGTGTCGAAGTACTTTTCATCATTTAAGAATGTCAGCAGTACATCATTCAGAAATGCGGAAGTTAGTAAGAAGATTGTAATATGTAAAAAGTCCTGCATTATCTTTAAGTGAAATAAACACAGCTCGTTTGAATGGTTCAGTATTGGATGTAAAAAAAAGTTTCTGATGATATACAGTTTCGTTTCTTTGGTCCTCAAGAGGAGTGTAGAGAAAGTGAGAGTTTCATAAGTGTAGGTGTTGAAGAAGAGGTGGAAGATAGTACTACTGAGAAGTTTGCAGAAGAAATTACAAAGTTTAAGGTAGTTTCTTATGAAAAACCAAACTATGGTGTCCATTACGATGTCGGGCGGATAAAAATCCGCCATCAACCACAGTGGCGAAAATCCGCCCGCCTACACTGTCTGAATACCGACCGAGCAATTACGATGCCGCGAACCGAAAACCGCCGGAGGCGGAAAATAAACAGAAAAAACCGCCCGCCCATGTCCGAGTCTAAGTCCATCCGCCCGCCACGGACGGAAAGACGCACGACAAGCCAAAACCGCCCGCCCTGATGACCGAGACACCGCCCGTTAAATTAGGATCGTACTGACATGAGCGCGGGAAATCCACAAATACACCGCCCGCCAGCGCAAACAACAGTGACGAAAATGGACACGGCGGAAGCCCTGGCGGCCACGTCCATGCACAGAAACCATCCGCTGACGAAAACAAACACACACAACATGGCTAACAAGTCCACACAGCAACCCACGCACAAAAACCCAAACACAGTACACATCCCTGAAACACCCCCCTGGACTAACAAATCAACTACAAATCCCAGAACACCAGCCACAACACACCTGAAAACAACAGACCATCATGACACACCCACATAGGTAAGTACAAAACCAGCCCCTTCACAGACCACAACCCCCTGCAACATTACAAACTGAGGACGAAAGCACACAACACAGCGAGACAGACAGGACAGCAACACACCACAGACACGCACCTATCACACCCATCACCACCACCACCACCACCAAACACCGGCAACACAAACCCCCTGCACATCACACACCACACACCACACCAGCACCACAAACACCAAAACACACACCATGGCACCACACAGAATGCCCAAGTTCACTTCCACCGAGCTGACGGTCATGGTCGACGATATCGTCAAGGTGTACCCACAAATCTATGGCAACCAGGTCCAACAGACACCACTATCCACCAGAAACTGGTTGTGGAGCAGGATCGTAGACCAGGTCAATGCAGTCGGGAACGTTCCACGCAACAGAGGAGAAATTAACAAATGGTGGAACGACCTCAAAAGCGTGGTCAAGAAGAAGGAGACCAAAAATCGAGAGCTGGCTGCCAGGACTGGCGGAGGGAATCCCGCGCTATTCAAGACCTTCAAGGCGTGGGAGGAGAAGGTGCGAGTCATCATACATCCGGAGATCCTCACCGGATTACCAGGGGAGTGGAGGCTGGTAAGTACAAACAAACGTATACCAGCACACCGCTATGTAATCACATGCACTACCACCATGCCATAGCTCCTAGGGACAAACCCCCCATGTCCAGTACACAATACACAAGACAACACCCACACATGCAACAGACACTCACACACACTCAGCCCAAAGCTACCAACTAACAAAACCATGGGGGCATGTGTACAGTCAGCCAGCACCGCAACTCCCACCAGGTCCCCTTGTACTCCAGATGCGCCAGAATGAGCACTCCCCACACCCACATCCATGTGTCCGCCATAGCTGCACTGACCGACAAGTAACAGGTAAGTAGCCGGAACACAAAGACAGTGGTTCGGAGGGGGACAGCTGAAGTAAAACACCCACCAGGCCCCCACTACCACAGACCAGCAAGGTGGAGCACACCCCACATCCATGTGTCCGCCATAGCTGCACTGACCGACAAGTAACAGGTAAGTAGCCGGAACACAAAGACAGTGGTTCGGAGGGGTTACAGCTGAAGTAAAACACCCACCAGGCCCCCACTACCACAGACCAGCAAGGTGGAGCACACCCCACATCCATGTGTCCGCCATAGCTGCACTGACCGACAAGAAACAGGTAAGTAGCCGGAACACAAAGACAGTGGGTCGGAGGGGGGACAGCTGAAGAAAAACACCCACCAGGCCCCCACTCCCACAGACCAGCTAGGTGGAGCACCCCTCCCTCCCAGTACCATGTGGCATCCATTGCATTGCGCACTCAGAAACAACCTGTAGGTGGGAAAATGTACAGGGCGGGCATCTGTAGGCATGAGGACTGTACTACGACTGACACATGGGACATGTCACGTAGCAGAGGAACACGCAGCACTGCTCCCAGTCACAATCATGAGACCAATGTACACACGGACATGTTCAACAGAGTCAAACCCCACATGACCCATCACAGATACAGCAACACCTAAGGAGCCACGTCTGCATGCACAAGTCCCACTGGAGCACAGACCCACACGGCAGGCACTGTGCCACCCATCACACACATCAGCAACACCATCGAAGTCCTGTCCATGTAGTCCTCACTGCCTGTCACCCACACATCGTACAACAACGCCCACGTAAGACAGACCGTACTAGAAGTAACAGCTTGGAACCACAATATTGCACACAAAGACAACTGGACCCATGAAACACACAGGCACACAATGCACATTCAACATATCATCCATCTCATCTCTCAGCCACAGTGTCATGAAAGGTATGTCATCCGAACAGCTGGCCCTCATACAGTAGTCATGCAAAGATACCTGCCCATGACAAATCAAGTGCCTGCAGTGACTGAAGTGCACGTCACACTGCGAGTAACAACACACATAATATAGTCAACACCCCAAGAGCACAGCACTGATGCACATGTACCAGGGCAGCACGCACACAAAGGAATTGGCCCATCTGCAATACGTCGTGTGGCACACAACAAGCACAAACTCACAACATTGCTACCAATGTGATGTCCATGAATGATAACAGTCAGCAGATATTCCGGCCATGTGAGACAGACACACACCTTTGTCTATGCACTGTCACGTTGCCAGAACACATGTCACGTTCTGCACCCATTACCCACAGTATGTACCCCAAAAGCATATTTCAACCCAAGAGCGTTTAGGGGCTGTACCCCTTTTGGCATCAGCGTACCTAAGCATTCCATCCTTCCCCCTAAACCATCGTTCAACCCAACATCGTCGATGGTCCTGGAGCACGCATACACACGAGCCACAAAATGTATGAGCATAGCAACACACACCCATCGGCATTGCTAATCCGTCCCATGCCACATGTCCACATCACACAGACCCATTGCCTAGCCCACGCATACACACATCGTACATCCACACACACGCCACTGGGAAACCTGTGCACGACAGTGCACGAACTGTGAATGTCAGACAACCAATACATACTTTGCTAGGTGCAACACAATGACCCATCTCATTCTCCCCACAGGTGCCGAACTGCTGGATGCTGGAGAGGATGACAGCAGCCAGCACAGCCAGTCCGCAAGCCCCCGACCCGGACTCACGGATGTAGAGGAGCTGGACACCTCTCCGGACACGGACCACCCAGCAGGCCCATCTGGAGTGGCAGGGCACAACCGCTCCCCAGGGCCCCTCCTGCCCACCAACCCATCACCCAGGGCTGCTGACCAGTCACAGACCCCTGCTGCCACAGCCGTTGCGGCCACCACCACCGCCGCAACCACCACCACCGCCGCAACCACCACCACCACGCCATCCCTCGCCACAGCCCCTGCGCAAGGGTCGGCACGGCCGTCGGGCTCCACCCTGGGAGCCAGAGCGAGGACCGTGGTGAGCAATGTGGCTAGTGGGCAGGTCGGTGGCAGCAGTACTGGTAGGAGGAGTAGGGCCAGGCCAACGCCAACTGTGCCTGGGAGCCAAGCCCTGCCGCCAATCGACAGAGTCCTTGGGGCCTATCAAGAGGCCCAAGGAGAATGGGCCAGGTCGGCTAGCGACACGCGGGAGGTCCTTGCGGTGTTGAGGTCCATGGACGCCCATATGGCCCAAATCGCGGCCCTCATGGGCCAGCTGGTGGTGGGGGGGAGGGCACAAGTAAGGCCAGCAACACCACCTCCGCCACCACCTGCTGTGGCGCAGGCTCGTGCAGCATCGCATTCCCCTGCGTCCACAGCGAGTGAGCACTCCTCAACCACCACCAGCGGAACATCAACACCCCCCCCTACCAAACGTGGAAGGGGCCGTCCGAAGAGGAAACAGGTGTCCAGAGAGGACTTCGCACGCACCAAACGCCAGTGAGTCAGCCAGCCACCTTGACCACCTACTGCATTGACTTGTAATACGATCCTACCCCACACTGCCATGTGAATGGCATGTGTCTGTTGGACTGTGGACATAGAACTCCATGGGTACACCTTGACCATCACGCAGCCATGGCCGTCAACTCATTGTCACAGCATGCACCACATTTGTCATCACCTTGCACACAATCACATGTCACCGCTGTTAATAAATACACCTTGATCACAATCGGCTTAATGAGTCCTGGGTTTATTCCACGATGTGCAATCGCCACCATGAGCAGAAATGCATCTGCTGTGTGGCATGTCGATGGAACAGGAGAGGCTGTAGGGACCTAGGGGTGAAAAACAGAACAAGAGTACATTCAATGAGTGTGTCACACACTCATCACACAGTACTTGTCACCAACTACAAGCAATGCACACACATCTCACAGAGCAACAGGGCACAATGCTACAGCCACTGTCAGTGGCATACCAACCTGGACATGGACCATTGACACACAGCACTCAGTGGACAAAAGGCCCCTGTGACAGAGCACACATACACCTGCACAACTACAGCTACATCAGCCGTCGTACATGGACACTCACCGTCAAGTGAAGTAGCGGGCGATGAGCTGCTGACGCACATTCACAGCTTCATCCTCTCCACTGTCCTCTTCACTAGAGCTGTCCTGGTCTGCAGGCTGGGGCCCTGGTTGATCTCCGTCATCCACAATTAGGGGGATCTGCTTGCGGATCGCCAGATTGTGCAGCATGCAGCAAGCCACAACTATCTGGCACACCTTCTGTGGGGAGTACGCCAGTGCGCCCCCGGTGCGGTCCAGGCATCTGAACCTGGACTTGAGGAGGCCAAAGGTCCGCTCAACCACACGTCTGGTCCTCCCATGTGCCTCATTGTAGCGGACATCAGCTGGGCTCCCAGGACGTCGCAATGGGCTGAGCAGCCAGGGCCCATTCGGGTAAGCAGAGTCACCTGGGTGTGAGGGACACAGAGAACCGTTGCAATTCCAACTGTACACAAGACAGCATCGCACAGCCAGCACGCTACACTACTCCACATACTCACCAACAATCCAGCCACGGTCCGGTTGCAGATCGGTCATCAGACGTGGTAGGATGCTGTTGCGCATGATGTGCGCGTCATGGGCCGATCCTGGGAATTTCGCACACACGTGTGAAATCACCATGTCCGCAAGGCACACCACTTGCACATTCAGGTGTGCGTGTGCTTCCGGTTGTGGTAGAGGTGCTCAGTGGCCTGTGGTGCAACAAGGCCAACATGGGTGCAGTCTATTGCTCCAACGACGTGGGGGATTCGTCCAAGAGCATAAAATGCACCCTTCACTGCTGCCAATTCACGAGCCCTGGGGAAGCGGATGTATCTGTTCCTGTACAGCATCATGGCTGACAGTACATCCCTGAGCACCATGCTGAACATGGGTTGGGACATCCCACCTCCACTGCCCACTGCGTGCTGGAATGACCCAGTGGCAAAGAAATGCAGTGCAGCCATCACCTTAGCCGTGGGGGTGAATGCTGTTGGATACACCCTGCGAGGACGGATGTGGGGTACCAACAAGGCACATAGGCGATGCAGGGTGGGTCGGTCCAGACGATATTTGCGGATGACCTCCACATCCACCATGTCTGACAGCAATTGGTAGGGGCGATGAATGTTTGGTCTCCGCCTAGGAAAGATGGAAGTGGAAACATGTCAAAGCAACACGCCACATGGCATATTCACATACACAAAACATAAATGACTGAGCAGGCAATTGAATGACAGAACGGCTGACAAGTAGGGACAGCACAGCCACAATACACTTACACAGGTCCCCTACCAATAGCAATGGGCAGTGACACACCCCATTGCCATGAGCATGCACATGGGGATCTAGGCCTCAATAACTTGTAAGGCATGCTGATGGTAACAGACTGCATATTCGGCAAGCGGCAACACCAAGGCAACATGACTAGCTGCTGTGCATCACACTGCTTCCGAGGCTGGGTGTGTAGGGCACACACCAATAACGCTATGGACACAGGCTGAGCGGCCAAAACAAGTGGGACCTGTGGCACGAGGGGATATGAGACAGTCATTGATGTCCCTACTGCACCCTATGCACAGCACTGTATGGATCACACCTTCAGAAACATTGACAGGTGTACACATTGACAGCCCCATGCCAACACGGCTGTGTGCTTGCAACTACACATCACAAGTGACACGTAACATTGCACGTGCCAAGTGGCAGATGTACATAGTGAAAGATGGCATGTGTGTGCATATGCATATCCCATGCTCCCATGCCAATGTGTACATGATGATGTGCCAACAGACATGTGGAGGCTGAGCACTGGCCATCCCTGCCTATGCACACAGCATGTTGTGGCCCTGTCCATTGTGGACCTGCACCCACACGCAAATCATGGCCACACCTGCAGATGCATTGCGCACATTATACTGTGTGGTGCACATGGCATCAGCGGACTGTACCCGCCATGAGCCAGGCCCTTACGGCCAACTCCAATGACCCTCGCGGTTGCACCCTGCGTGTTCCACTGTGGAGGTAGGCGTCCATGGCCAGCTGGGAGCAGGCCAACGTCTGCAATTGAAGCTGCCAGACATGGTACACGAATTGCAGCAGCTTGTACCCACTGAAACTGCCCCAGGGGTTATATGTGTGTGTGAGTGGGACAGGCATAACCACAGCTACCTGGCACTGCAGCCTGGCACCCCTCGACAACACCTGCTGCTACCACCACTCCACCTACACGTGGATGACACTGAGGACATGTCCAGGTCCACTCGCCAGCGAGGAGCTGGAGAACCTGGATTCCGTGCTCCACGCACACTGCACATGGCTATTCCTTGCGAAAGTTGTGTGTGAGAGACAACTGCAGTGTGTGTGGGTGTGCATGTGGGGGACACACATGTCGTTGCTCCGCAGCACTATGAGTCAGAGCCTGTGGTGTACAAACATGCACTGCTCACCATGCTGACTGCAGGTGGCATGGGTATGTGAGCTCTCGGGCGCTTTGACCTGTCTGTCCCTCCCGAGTGGTGGTACATGGCAACTTCATGTCAGACATCCAGTGACACAGACAATTGGCAATGCAGGTCTCAGTACACTTGTTGGTCGTGTGGAAGTCAGGCTGGGGCCATGCTGCCCTTCTCAGTCCCAGCAGGCCTGGCCTGCACATTGACTGCACAATGCCAGTAGGTGCCGACACAGACTGCCTAGTGGGTTACATGTGTCTCCTGTTCAGGACCCCCGGATGAGCGCTTACTCTGCACTGTCGATTGGACACACCATGACTCGTGATAGGGATGTGTGTGAGAGATAGTGGCACTGAATGTGACCTTCGTTGCGGGGTGGGCCATGCACAGGGCGAGTACGCTGATGGTTGCGCAGTGTTGGTCACAGTGGGTACACCCACACAGATGTGTTGCCTTGTGATCTTTTTCTGGGTCCGCCTGACAATGGACAGTAGATGTGGGCAGGCTACACCTTGCTCGATGTGCTGTCTATATGCATGTTCCTTCACACCAGGCACAACTGCCCCTGCACATGTGACCCCTGCTGCACTCAGTGCTGGGTCTGTTGAGCTGATGCACCATCTGTGCGTGGGGCAGACAGCTCTGCTCACTTCCGTCATTGCCCATGACATCACTTTGCCGCAGGTGACATGGATCATGGAGGGCCCACATGTACGCGTGGGTGGACTACACAAGACTGTCCAATGGTTGTCACCCCCAGTCAGTGCTTCGAATGGGTAGTATGTGGTGCTGGTACTCATTTTAATGTGTCGAGTGGGCGGGGCTGGGTGCGGGGCTACATGCAAGACATGTGAAGTTCATCGGCTGATCTACTAGTTGCAATACACACGAGACACGTCTTTTTCCGACCACATCAGGGTCATTCCTTAAACTGGCTGAAAATCAAACAGTCAACTTTTGCACTGTCCTCATGGCCTCCCTTCGCTCACCCCAATATGCGTTTGCACCTGAGCAGCTAGCGCATGCACAAGCAGCTCCAAGCTCGCCCCAGAGAGGCCAAGGAGTGTATGTGTGGGTCCAGTTGAACAAGTGGTCTGTCTCACGGTATAATAAGTGGCGGGACGCCATCCACATGCGTGGTGCCACGACTCGAGACCCGGGCAACATTGACAATGCATGACAGGCTCCGCAGTCCGGATACACCACCTGCAACACACAGAGGCTGTAGCTGCCCTAGCGGGCCAGGCCGCGTCCAACTGGAGCTCATGGCCCCACACATTCACTCTTTGGCCTCTCTGGGGCGAGCTTGGAGCTGCTTGTGCACGCGCTGGCTTCTCTGTTGCAATGGCATGTAACGTGTGTGGGTGTATTGTCAATGGGTGGGATGGTGCGAGCCACCTAACGTGACGTCACTCCTGCTTGTGATGTGTGCGTCCCCCCCCGACGAATTGACAGGTTGTCAGGAATGCAATACCTTCCAGCAGGGCTTCCATGGCATTGGTGGTGGACATGGATGCCATCCAATGTAGCGGATGGTGGCTGTCAAGGTGTTGGTCGTGAGTTGTCCCTTGTAGGAGCATGATGGGACATGTTGGATGGCATTCGATGTAACTGTAATCCATTATCCGTCGTGTGGAGGCACAGTGGTCCCATTGCAGTGTGGGTCCGATAGTCGCCACATACGACATACCCCCATAGGCTGAACAGACCCTGTCGTGGGCGTCCAGGGGGTTGAATAGTTGTAGCAGGTCCGCCCTTGGACATGCCGGGTTGGAGAGACATAACTCCACAGGATAGTAGAAGGGACACCTCCGACAGTAGAAGATGGGGATGACGCAGCTGAACAATGCGATGCGGTAAGTTAGTCGGTAACTTACGTTCAGCAAGGCCAGATTGTCACATCCCAATATCTGTATCAGGTTATGTTTGTACAGCTTGATCTGTCCGGCGTAGTTGGGTAGGTGTGGTGCAAGTGCCATTTTGCTGCAGGGCGCTGTGGTGGTGTGCTCCGGCTGTCTGTGCAGTCTGCAGTGTGCAACCTCCGAAGTTGCTGGGAATTCTGTAATGGTCGTAGGGAGGCAGGACTTGTGTTATGTTGGCTTGTGCGGAGGACACGGGCCCTCATCCCACATGCTTCTCTGAATGGTCAAGGTCAGTGGTGTCTGACTCCTTCCAGATAACTTGCATGTGAACCACATGGGGGAGTGTTATCATTTCTTCTTTCCGTTGTGAATGTTCTTTGGTGTTATACGCTATCTGCCCTGTGGCCGCTTCCCTCTGCATGCCTGTGTTGGGCTTTTTTTGGTGCAATGACTGTTGTCTCCGGCTTGTTTAGTCGGGATGTGGTTTCACAGTGGGAATGGAAGGTCATTCAGTGCTGTCTCCTCTCCCGTGTGTGGGCAGCAGGCTGCGTTTCCGCTATACGTTGGGCCTTGTGTTATAATTGGTCCCACCTGTTGTCTGTCCCCGGTATCTTCAATGTTACGTATTGCATGTCTTGTTATTGGGTGCAGGGTGGCATCGGTGTTTCTGTGTGGTACTGGCGTACCTTTTCCCGACGGGGTCCATATTCTGCTGGGTGATGTTGCCTCCGCTGTGTGCTTCGCCGTGTTTTGCACACAGGGGTGTGTCCTAATGTGGTGTGACGTCACTGACATGTTCGGGTCACTTGTGTGACGTCAGGTTGGCAACAGTGAATTGCCGGTTGGGGACATGACTGTGGCAGGGCTGCCACGTGACATGTGCGTTCTGGGTGGTGCTGGTGTGTGTGGTGTTTGGTTGTGACCCTGTGTTGTTTGTGTGCGGCGCCTGCATTGCGCTGCCGTTGGCCTCTGCGTTGTTGCCATGTGTGGGTGCAGTGGTGGATGTGTCGTGTCCACACAGGGATGTCGGGGGGGGGCATATACAGTTTTCCCGCCCTTGCACTGTGTGCGCTGTTTGCGTGCCCCTGTTGTGTGTCTGCCTACCTGCGTCGCCGCGGTGCGTTGACTCCGGGTGCTGCATCAGGTAGAGCATGGGGAGGGCCTGCAGTGCTGGATTCATGCTCGGGGGGTCTGCCTCTTTGCTATCCGTAATGTGCGTTCGGTTTTCCGCCTTGCTTTCACGTGCGGTGTCTCTTAGCCGGGGGAACTGTTTGGTTCTGGCATCTTAATTTGTACGCTGGGCGGTACGTGATTTCGTCGGGCGTTGTGTCTCCATTAGGCCGCGCCGCTCCGTGGACGGGCGCACTTTGATGGCGGAGGGCGTAGCTGGCTTACGGGCGGTGTTTGGCTGTCTTTTCACATCCTAATTGGGCGGGCGTGTGTGCTGTGGCGGGCGGACGGTAACTGGTGCTTTTTGCATCCGCCAGCACGGCGGTGGTGCTTCCGCCCGCCATCCTAATGGGCCCCTATGTTTGTATTTGTTGTCGACGTACTCACTATAGACCTCAAACTAGAAATGTTGATATGTATTTCAAAAGTGAAGAGGAAAACAATGATAAGTGGGAGCAATTTGGTGCTTATTTGTTGGTGGAAGGTCGTTTTGAGTTGGGTAGTGATCAACATATTTGTAAATATTGTTACAACAAATTAGAAGAGAACAAAATGCCAGCTAGAGCTGTACATAAAAACCTAGAGTTGGTAGCTATTCCTCCGGAATTGGTAGATTTAAATACGTATGAGTCCATTCTTATTCAATCTGTGCACCCGTTTCAGGCTATAGTTCGTATGGAGCCTAAAACAGGTAAGCTGCCTCCAACAGATTTACAAAGAGGTTTAAAAGGAAGAGTTGTGTATTTACCTTTAGATTTTAAGAAAAATATTGAAACAGTTGGTGTAGAGAGAGAGGAAAGTGAACCTGTAGTTATTCTAGTTAATGGTGTACCAACAAATAGTCGGAAAATATGGCAAGAGTTAGTAGATGTCACCAAACTTCAAAAGGCTACATTATAACTTATACAAAACAATATTTATTATAAAAATGTATCTGTGGAAGAACAAGAAATATCTTTAGAAGATGATAGAGAAATTTCAACTGGCCAAATCGAAAAAGTGGACAACTCCAGGAGTGAAGAAATTTACGAACATTACAGTATACATCCTCTACATTCAAAAGAAGTGATTGGCAACACTATTGAATTATTCCAAATGAAGAAAGCGAAGGGAACTCCCATGGGTGTTTGGGGAAAAAGTTTAGAAGCTCCATGTTTTCCACAGCTCTTCCCCACTGGAAAAGGTGGAAGATATGATGAACGACCAGTACAGAATCCAGCTTCAGAATATCATACGACAAGATTGTACTCAGAAGATCCAAGATTTTGACAGTGTGTTCCATATTTATTTCATCTTCTGTTTGAAAGTGACTTGTCTGGACTTTCATATGCAGTGAACCACATATTAAAAACAGGGGTTCATCTTACACATGTTTCTGCAAAGGAATTCTTGGACAAAGTTCAACAAAGAGATGATCATTTAGAATCTCAGTTAATTAATTTGATGGCGTGTCAACGTGGTACTAATGAGTATTGGTATCGTCGTCACGGAGAGCTTAAATGTATGTTAAGAAACTTAGGAACCCTTACATGGTTTGTTACGCTTAGCTGTGCTGAAAACGCATGGGACGATTTACTTGAATTTCTACGAGAAGCAAATTCAAACGTAAAAACATTGATTTGAAGACAGCTGAAGAACTGTGTTTGTTGGAGCCTGTAAATGTGTGCAGATATTTTAATCATAGGTTTCAAGCTATGATGTCTTTTATCTGCAATAAAAATAATCCACCTCTTGGAGAAGGTATTGATTTCTTTTGGAGAATGGAGTACCAAGCCAGAGGTGCTCCTCATATACATATGTTATTATGGATCAAGAATGCACCTAAATTTGGAACCGATTCTGATGAAACTGTTTTGTCTTTCATTGAAGACTATGTTACCTGTGCCATTCCAAAAAAAGGAGAAAACAGCTTAAGACAACAAGTTTTACGGTTTCAAAGTCATCGATGTGGAAAGTTTTGTCGACGGAAATACAGATGAAAGGTAAAATTTTATACAAAATGTCGTTTTGGATTCCCACGTCCAGTAATTTCAAAAGGAAGAGTCAACAGTTTCATGTCAGCAGTAAGACATTCTATAACTCGAAAATCTCAGAAGAATACTTACAACATAAAAAGAAGTGAAGATTCAAAGTATATTAATGACTACAATCCAGTGATTTTGACAATGTGGAATGCAAACATGGATATCCAGTATGTTGCAGATAATTCAATTGCTGTTGCTCGTTATGTTACATCATATATAACCAAATCTGAAAAGATGGAGTTGAAAGAAATGTGGGAAGAAATTTCACAAGAGAAGACTCTTAGTAATAAATTGTACAGCTTTAGTTTGAAGATGCTTTCCCATCGAGAGATTGGATCCAACGATTGTTCGGATCGGTTGACATCTGCAAGTTTATATTCAAAGTCAAGAGGAATCATTTGGGTAAGTCTAGGTCTTGCTGCAACACGAAATCGAGTTTTGAAATCTCTACAAGAAATTGAATACTTAGCTTTGAATGAGCCGGAAAGTACAGATATTGTTAAAACAAATATGTTTGATACATACTATCCCAAAAGGAGTCCACATCTGGAAAAAATATGTCTCTATGAAGTACTGCAACATTATAGTTTTAAGCGAAATGTTACAGAAAATATAAATGAAGAAAAATATGCCGTAATTGGATGTGATGGATGTTTGGTAAAACATGCCAAAGGAAATCTTATTAATCACAGGAAACTCAGTTGTGAAACTCCAGATAAAAGGGAATTTTTCTATTTAGTACTTTTGCAACTGTTCAAGCCTTGGCGTAGTGAAATGGAATTACTTGGAGATTTTGACTGCTATGAAGATTCTTTTAATGCATGTAAAGATAGCATTGAATGTACAGTTTTTCCAAATTATCTACAAATGTTGAATGAAGAGATTGAACAAGAAACTACTATTGCAGCTGAAATAGCTAGAGACAGTTCTCAAGATAGTCAAAGTTCTGCTCCACTAAGTCAAGATCCACTAGGACAACCAATTCTTGAAAATGAAGCAGCAATATCCATGAGTGAAGTAGAAATGGCAATGCAACAAGCACAACAGGATATTATTGAGTTGGAAAAGTTAGAAGAACAACTAAATATTGAACAGAAAGAAATATATCTACAAGTGACACAACAGATACAGCATGGTTTACTGCATGAAAAAAAATAATGCCAATGCACATCATTTAAACCTATTCAAATGTATATCAGTGGGCAAGTTGGAACATGAAAAAGTTTCTTAATTAAAGTTTTGACCAGTTATCTACACAAAACAACTGAATCACATTTATCTTGTGTTGTAACCGCTCCAACTGGGTTAGCAGCATATAACATTAAAGGGATTACATTACATTGTTTACTCATGCTACCAGTTGAACATGAAAATAAGTTGGAATATCACAAGCTATCTGGAGAAGCTTGCTATGAAGTTTCAAGAGTACTCAAGAAAATGAAACTTCTAATTATTGATGAGGTGAGCATGGTGTCAAACTTAATGCTTGCCTTTGTACATTTAAGAATGCAACAGATTTTAAAAACAGATTATGATGTTCTATTTGGAGGAAAACATGTAATTGTATTCGGCGTCCTACTACAACTTACTCCTGTAAAAGGGCAACCTGTTTTTAAAACACTTGTCTATGAAGACACTAGGAAATCTTTGGGAAGTGTTGGAAATGTCAACATTTGGTCTCATTTTGAATATAAAGAACTTATTAAGAATATGGGACAAGCAAGTGATGAACATTATGGAAACATTCTTCAAGATATAAGAATTGGTGTTTTTTTTTGTTTTTTTGTCCTCATCTCACCAATAGGCTTCTGCAGATTTGAAAAGCCATCAAACCTTCCAGCTGGGCACCCCACGGCTAACTACATTTGCCTAGGTCAGCCCGACCAGCCCCGGGTAGTAAGGGCTTGGTGTAATCATAGGACCCGGGGGGAAGACCAACACATTTTCAATTACTCTCAAAAAAGAAAAACTAATCGCAGATCCCAACCCCAGCTCAGTAGAGGCTGCCAGATATTAGTCGATGTTTCCCGATTCCCCTCTTGCTCTAATCGTGCCATAGCAAAAGAGGCTTTAAGCCACTCTTCTCTGTTCGGGGAATGGGATCTTTCCACTTTATACATAGCTCCCTCCGAGCAAGCAATATCAGGTATAACAACAGCCCCCTTTGGGACTGTGATAAAGCCAAGTTAGATGAGCCATTGCCCCCGAAGAACACCAACGGGAGTTTAACCTCGATGTTAACTTCAAAGATACCCGATAGAGAATCTCCCACATCTTCCCAGTAGGATCTTAGCTCCGGGCACTCAAAGAAGATATGGATATCGTCGGCATTAGGTAGTCTACACCTAGGACATTTAGGCGGGGGTAGCGGGGCAAACTTGGCTATCCTGGCCGGGGTGTAGTATAATCGGTTGACAACGAAAAAATGATTCTTTTTTAAGCTAGCTGGTTTGATGCATTTGTAAAGTAATTTTAAAGAAGGCTCAAAAAGATCTTCAGTGTTGGGCTCAAGGGGAGATTAGTTCCAGACCGATGATTGGGGTGGAAGGTCCGTATCTTCTGCATCGAGAAACCTTGTGTACCACATGGATATCTCTTTCTTTTTTGGCTGAACGTTTTGCAATAACCGCTCTAATTCCCAGTCCCCCCTTACTTCGCCAACTTCTGCCTTGTACCATGATTTAAGTTGTAAATACTTAAACTTAGAGAGAGCAGGGCCTATCTTTGCTCTTAATACCTCCCATGGAAGAATTCCTTCTGTATCCATCAAGTCAGACCACATAGCCACACCCGATCTCTTAATGGTACCGCCAGACTATCTCTAAGGCAGAGTGGTGTCCCAGGGGAGTCCCATATAGGAGCAAAATCAGAGAAATATCCAATACCCCATCTGCGTCTCACTTTATACCATGTTTCCAGGGCGGCCTTAAGGACCTTAAGACGCACACCTTTGAAGTTTCTCGGGGCCCCAAACTTATATAGAAAACCTTCTCCTCCACCCCCCCCTTCGACCATGGCCATCTCACCCAGGAGCCTACCACACGATGTCCCATCCGGATTCGAAAGCAGCATCCTAATACCCTTAAATTGAAAGGCGATTAGGTACCATCTGATGTCAGGGAGGGCCAACCCACCTTTTGTGAGCCTCCTCCTCAGCTTTTTCCAAGACATACTTGCGCCTTTATCTCCCCAGATAAAACTCCCGATTTTACCCTGGATCTTACTGATGCTCTTACTAGGAAAGGCCAGGGGAACTGCATTAAACAAGTAGGTCAACTTAGGGAGAATAACCATCTTCACCAGGTTGACCTTCCCATAAATTGTCAAGGGAAGATTCCTCCATCTGGCGAAGAGGTGATCGATTTCCTTTATGATTTTCTCTAGGTTAATCAGGGGAATTTTGTCCAAGTCTTTGACAATTTTAATACCCAAATACTTAAACTCGTTACTGGTAGAGCCTCCCCAATGGTCAATGTTCCAACACATCACTTCCGTTTTGGAAGAATTAGCTAGATAACCAGAAATAGAGCCAAATTCCTCCAAAAGGGCTTCGAGCCGTGGAATAGCTGCCCCTGGGTCGCTGGTATATATGATAATATCGTCAGCATACAATGCTAACTTGCAATGGTAAGTTTGCAATTTAAAAGGATAGATTAAGTCATCTAATCTAATAGCTTGCGCCAAAGGCTCGATATAGATGTTAAATAACAGGGGGGATAAGGGGCACCCCTGTAGGTTCCCCTCTGGATGTCAAAACTAGGGGTCAGCATGCCATTCAACAGGATCTTTGCGGAGGCTTCCTGGTAGCATTTCCTCAAGGTTTGAACAAATACAGGGCCGAAGCCCATTCCCTCAAGGACCTCCCAGAGATACCTCCAACAAACCCTATTGAATGCCTTGGCCGCATCTAAGGCCACCACTGCCAAAGGATCTGATCTTACCACGGCCAGATCAATGTTCCCAATCAACAATTGTGTCAGTTCCTGGATGTACCTCCCTACTATGAAGCCCTTCTGGTCGATATTAACCAGGCTAGGAACCAATTTGGCCAATCTCCCCGCCGGAATGCCCATAAAGATCTTATAATCGGCATTCAGCAGGGAGATCGGGCGATAGGAGTCGGCCTTTAGTGGGTCCTTTCCCGGCTTCAATATCAAAACAATGATAGCTTCCTTCCAGGATCTGGGGACCTCACCTGTTGGTCTATAAACTGAGTTAAATAAAGTGCCCAATACCGGGGTCAATTCGTCCGACAGAAGTTTATAAACTTCGTTCGGAAGAGCATCCAGTCCAGAAGCTTTATTATTTTTAGACTTCTTTATTTGATTCCTAATCTCTTCTACAGTGATAGGGGCATCAAGAAAGGCCTGACTGGCTTCAGTTAAAATGGGCAGCGATTTGCCCCGTAACCAAGATTGTATTTTGTCTTGGGGAGGGGCCAGGTTCTCCTTATACAGATCCGTAAAAAGAGAAAGGAGACACATTTGCATATCCTCTGCCTTGCTAGATTTATCTCCATTGTTATTGATTACCAATTTGTTGATGTTGTTTTTTGATCGATCCACTCTGGCTTTCCATGCTAATAGAGCACCAGCCTTTTCCCCATATTCAAAGTTTTGCATATTCTTAGCAAGCCATTGTGCCCTACACTTCTGGTCCAACATACTCCTGAGCCCCCGCCTAGCCCCCTGCAGATCTTTCTGAACTTGAACCAGTCTATCTAAACTCTCCTGGTTGAGGCAATTCCTCTCGGCTTCTAATTCCACAATCCTTTCCTCAATGGAATGTAGCTCCTGGGCCTTAACCCGATTTTTAAAACAAATTAGACCATGCAACGTGCCTCTCAGGCTAGCTTTATAAGCGTCCCATACATAATCCATGGTCGTAGAGCCCATGTTTAATAAAAAATATTCTGAAGAGGATGATTTAATGGACTGAATGATTCCGGGATCTGGCAGCATTGATCTATTCAGCGTCCATCTAGTTTGTGGAATATTACCTTTCCTGGAATATGAAAATGAAACTGGAGCATGGTCAGAGAGGTGGCTGGGTAATACAGATATCTCGAGTAAATTATCTAACACATCCCTATTAACTAAAATATAATCTATTCTATGTGGGTGGAGGAACATGGCGGCCGCTAGCTAACGGCCGTGGTCATGCTCCCTCGGGTCTCCCGCTGGGACTGATGTTGGAGCCCCAATTTTCTTTCTTTATTTAGCAACCCTCCTTAATTTGCCCTTACCTGCTGGCTGATATGCAGGGAGATCTCACCTTTCTCAGTTACGGCGGTCCGGCAGTCCCGGGTCTTCGTGGGCAGCAGGGCGGAGCATGGAGATCAGCACTGGAGGTGGGGAGAAGCCGCGCACGAGAGGAGATGCCGGGACATCGCCTGCTTGCTGCTCCGGTTCATCGGAGGCAGAGTCAGCACCAGTTTTGGTGTACATCTGGGTCCTTGGATTAGAGAATTTTGCGAGGCAGACGCCGAGCAGCTGGGGGAATTCCCCTGGGTGGGACACCAGCGACCAGCTCCCCACGGAGGCACCAGTAAGATTGGCTCAATTTGCTTACCTGAAGGTAAGGGGGGTTCAAAAATCTTTTCTGGGAGAGAGTGCTTTATTGACAGCCCCCCCCTGCCTTGTCAAGTGAGAGCTTTCGTGATTTCCTGGCCACCCGAAAAAAAGGGAGAGGCACCTCTCTATCGTATGGAGAAAAGCGACGCAATAAAAGTGGGCATCTCTCCACCTAAAATAAGTAGGTATACCCTTCGAGCCAGAGCGGCTCATTTATCTTCTAATACAGCCATTATTCAGTCGATTTTGTCTCCTCGGGTTTCCCCCCCTATCTCTGAAGTCAGAGCATCACTAAAACAACGTAGGCAGGTGGGGTTATAACTGACAGTGGGACTGCCGTTAAGGGGAGAGTGGTCAATAAAGGCAAAGGAAGAGGCAGGGGCAAGAAAATATCCCCTTTAAAAATGAAAATTACTCCATCTCTAAAAACATACTATCAAGTCATGTCCCTGTCCACGTCCATGGCCCCGGCTTGCTCAACTATTAAGGTATCAGCCTTATCCACCAGTGAAACCACAAGGAATGTCATTCAGGCCAGCCCAGCGGGGGTGAACCTGGGCTTCAGGACCCCTCAGCTGGTAGCGTAGGCGAGTCAACGGTTAAAACCTTGGGAGTTTTTGAAGCCACATCTCCTAAGCCGCGAAACAGCCAGAGGAAGCAGGAAGTATTGGTACCCTTGACTTTCTCCAAGAGATTGGACGATCAAGCACTAACTCCGGCAGTGGTGGTAACCGATCCTATACTTTCATCTATGGCGTCTGAAATTGAATCTGTGGTCCACCCTGCGGTGAGCCTTTCTAATAGATATTCCGTCTTGGGAACACAAGAGGAGCAGGAGCAGGTGCAGGCACAGGAGCAGGAAGCCCAGCAAAGGGTCCACAACAGTATAAGTACTCCTGTCCCCGAGGAACGTGTTGTTTCAGTTCCCACTACGCATTCATTAGTTGATATACTTATGGCTATGAAAGAAGAGATGACCAGCAGGGTTATAGTATCAGAGATGAATCAAGCTGAGCTGGCTAGTAGGTTTTCTGTGTCCGAAGCAAATCAGGCTGCTATTCGAACATCGTGTGAGGTGTTGGCTCAGAAATTGGAAGAAGTTACCTTGAGGACTGACGCAATTGAGTCTGAGATTCCGAAACTAAAAGAAGCAATTCAAACGACTTCAGCAGATTTGGTAAAGTTATCGGCTCAAAATAAGGAACTAAAGGATGACCTCGAGCGATTGGAAAATCACTCTAGGAAAAACAACCTGAAATTCCTAAATATCCCGGAAGATCTTGAGGGGACGGACATAAAGGGGTTTGTGATTTCCTTATTAAAAGGCACAGTTTTGAAAAACTCCCCTAGCATCGACCTTGTACACGAAATCCAAAGAGTACATCGGGATCCCTTTAAGAGAAACCCGGGAAGGCAGAAACGTAGGAAAATATTGGTGAACTTTCTGTCCTACTCTGTTAAGGAGCTGATTTTAACTGCTGCACTTAAGGAAGGTGTGATATCATCTACACTTTCGGACTTATGCCCCTTCTCCTTCTCTATCAGATCTGATATCTCCCACATAACTGCAACGAGACAGTGGGAGTTGGGGAAGAGGTTAGCAGAATTAAATAGTTTGGGGGCGAAGGCTCAATTGAGGTTTCCTGCCACACTACGCGTGATGTGGAACAATCATATGCCTCTGATCCGTACAACTGAGGAGGTGGATGCCCTTATTGTTAAAATCCAAAGGGAAAGGGAGGGCAACGAAGGAGGGAGTCGAGGTTAAGGGTGCTTTCAGCTTCAAATCCCAAGTCTCTAGAGTTAAGCATTAGTTCATAAGTGTTACCCGAGGGAGGGGCGACCGAATAGGCTTAGCCTATTGGAAGGGAGGGTTCCTCAGGGTGAAGGGGGTCACAGGGGGGGGATGGTGGGGCTCACTGGGTGGGGAGCAGCGGGTAAAAAAATAAAAATATATTCCTCATCTCTTTTGTATTTTAAGAAATGTTGTGTAGCTGGAGAAAGGGGTTCACTAGTCGATGGCAGGTAATTTTAAAAAGGATAGTAAAATCAGCTTTATTTCTTGGAATGTGAATGGTCTAAGGTGCCCACGCAGGCAAAGGTTTATATTTAAGTATCTAGAACTCTCCCCAGCCCAGGTCTTTCTTTTACAAGAGACCCATTTGACCTCTGCAGAATCTCGTTCAATTTTTTCCAAAATCCCTTGGATAAATTGTTTCTGTTTTTCGCAACAATCAATCAACAGTAGAGGTGTTGCAATTGTGGTGGGACCCCCTGTGTAATTAAATCTGTTCAGACGGATCAAACAGGGAGATGGATAGTGGCCCAGATGGACTTTGGGGGATTAGAACTAGCTTGTTCTTCCTACTATGGCCCCAATGTGGATGACCTCTCATATATCTGTAAGTTGCAAGCTAAACTGATGATGGCGACTCCCCCCTTGCTTATAGGAGGCGATTTTAATGTCCTCCTTGACCCATTTAAAGATAGGTCTAATTCGAGCAGTGTCATAGGGGCCCCTAGATCTCGTCGGGGCATGAAAAATCTGTTGTATGATATGGACCTAGCTGATGTCTGGAGGGCTAAGAGGGGAGATCTCCAGGGGTTTACATTTTATAGCAAAAAATATTATCATTCATCAAGAATTGGTGTTTTGACAAAACATGGTAAAGAAGCTTTACAAAGTCGGCTACTAACGAATTTGTTTGCAAATGAAAACATAGCACCTGAAATAATGTACAAAAAAATTGGAGAAAAGAAGTCTATAGTTTGCCTAATGTCTACACTGCAAGAGTGTTCTACGTTCAATCAAGAACTTTTGAAATTGGAAAAACAACCAATAGTGAAAATGGAAGCTATTGATAAAATGGAACACAAAGGAGTTACTATTCTCCTCTCAGAGAAATTACAGTCAAAATTGGATTCTTTGGAAAAGTCGGTGCCTTAGACTGCAGGTTTAGAAAAGACTTTATATGTATGTGTAAATTGTCGGGTAATTTTACGGCGTATTTTGAATGTACAAGAAGGTTTAGTAAATGGAGCAATGGGAAAAGTTGTTGGTTTTCTAAATTTTCAGAACAGAGATAGAATTGAATTTTTGAAGATTAAATTTGATCAGATTGAAGAGGTAAAACAGATTGGACGTTGTGCTGTTTGTTTTTTGCTTGTAAAAGACTTGTATGTTTGTAGAAAACAGTTTCCTCTTTCTTTAACATATGCTGTAACCATTCATAAATCTCAAGGTTTAAGTGTAGACAGTGCTTTGGTAAATATTGGAAGTACAGTGTTTAAAGAGGGCATGGCATACGCTGCATTGTCTCAAGTAAGAACATTATCTGGTTTGTATTTGATTGATTTTGATGAGAAAAAGGTTAGTGTTGATGCAAATTGTGTAAGAGAGTATATTCGGTTAAGAAGACTGTATGCTCCTAATTTAGGGAATATCCCGTATATGAAAAACGTGTAGTGTGTCCAAAATGAAAATATGACAAACATTCTAGTGATTTTCAAAAAAAGAAAACAATTCAAGAGAATGACGAAGCTGCAAAGAAAATGAAAATGGACACTGTTGATGATATTGTAGGATACCAGTTAGAAAATAGTTCAGGTATCAACTGCTATGCTAATGTAATTGTGAATGTTATGTTTTATCTAGAAGATCTTCATCATGAAATTATGGAAAATCGAGAAAAAAGATTCTGTTCTTTATTACATTATATTTTTCAAAAGTTGGTAACTGATAGAACTAAAATCCATACTGCTTCTGGCATACGGCATCTTTTGGATATATGTACTGGTTCTTCGCAATTTACACTTAATGTATAACAAGATGCACAAGAATTTCTTATGTTTATGCTTGCAGTATTGGAAGATGAAGGAATAGAAATTGAAAATTTGTTTGGACTAAGTTACAGATGGGATCATAAATGTGAAGAGTATTCATTTTCTTCTACCACTGAAATAGACACTGAACGATTCATATATTTGATGATACCAGATTGCAAAATAGCGCTTCTAACAAATTAATAAAAACAGCTAATCAAGATATGAAATGTTCTCATTGCAAATCAGAAATTCTGTCAGCATTATTTATAAACAGATTTGGACAATATGTCATTTTAATGCTACAACGTTGTAGAGCAGATGGAAGAAAATTGGAAACCAAAATTACAAATTTTGGGGCAAGTCAAGTATCAATTTCAGAAAGAACTTTTAAAGCAGTGGCTATTATTTTTCATGATGGACCTACTACATAATCTGGACACTATACTGTGTATTTAAAGTGCAATAAAGGATGGACTCATTGTAATGATGCCCATTTGGAATTCAAATGTCGATTGCCTTACGAATTACCAAAATTCATATCTGATATTTTTGATGCCAAAGTTTTGAACACAAAAGACACACAATTGATGGACGGAATGCAGAACAAATCAAAACATTCACCCCCAGTCAAGAGATCTGGGTTAAATCCTTGATTCTTTTGCTCACCATGCCACCCCAGTTTTGACCTGGCCATATGCAAATCAGTCTTGACCCTGTGCCTCATGGGAACAGTCCAGCCCGAACTGCCAAGCCAGGTCCTCCCTGGACCGGAAACAAGCATCCTAGGACCGGTTTTGGGGTTTCACCCCTCTTCAGCCAGGATAGCTTGATTCCAGTGGCACAGTGATCCCAGGACCCAGGTCTGGGCATACCTGGCGCACTTAGGGCGAGAAAGCAAAAGACACACAATTGATGGACGGAATGCAGAACAAATCGAAACATTCACCCCCAGTCAAGAGATCTGGGTTAAATCCATCATTCTTTTGCTCACCATGCCACCCCAGTTTTGACCTGGCCATATGCAAATCAGTCTTGACCCTGTGCCTCATGGGAACAGTCCAGCCCGAACTGCCAAGCCAGGTCCTCCCTGGACCGGAAACAAGCATCCTAGGACCGGTTTCAGGGTTTCACCCCTCTTCAGCCAGGATAGCTTGATTCCAGTGGCACAGTGAGCCCAGGACCCACGTCTGGGCATACCTGGCGCACTTAGGGTGAGAAAGCAAATTACACACAATTGATGGACGGAATGCAGAACAAATCAAAACATTCACCCCCAGTCAAGAGATCTGGGTTAAATCCATCATTCTTTTGCTCACCATGCCACCCCAGTTTTGACCTGGCCATATGCAAACCAGTCTTGACCCTGTGCCTCATGGGAACAGTCCAGCCCGAACTGCCAAGCCAGGTCCTCCCTGGACCGGAAACAAGCATCCTAGGACCGGTTTTGGGGTTTCACCCCTCTTCAGCCAGGATAGCTTGATTCCAGTGGCACAGTGAGCCCAGGACCCACGTCTGGGCATACCTGGTGCACTTAGGGCGAGAAAGCAAAAGCCACACAATTGATGGACGGAATGCAGAACAAATCAAAACATTCACCCCCAGTCAAGAGATCTGGGTTAAATCCATCATTCTTTTGCTCACCATGCCACCCCAGTTTTGACCTAGCCATATGCAAATCAGTCTTGACCCTGTGCCTCATGGGAACAGTCCAGCCCGAACTGCCAAGCCAGGTCCTCCCTGGTCCGGAAACAAGCATCCTAGGTCCGGTTTCGGGGTTTCACCCCTCTTCAGCCAGGATAGCTTGATTCCAGTGGCACAGTGAGCCCAGGACCCACGTCTGGGCATACCTGGCGCACTTAGGGCGAGAAAGCAAAAGACACACAATTGATGGACGGAATGCAGAAAAAATCAAAACATTCACCCCCAGTCAAGAGATCTGGGTTAAATCCATCATTATTTTGCTCACCATGCCACCCCAGTTTTGACCTGGCCATATGCAAATCAGTCTTGACCCTGTGCCTCATGGGAACAGTCCAGCCCGGACTGCCAAGCCAGGTCCTCCCTGGACCGGAAACAAGCATCCTAGGACCGGTTTAGGGGTTTCACCCCTCTTCAGCCAGGATAGCTTGATTCCAGTGGCACAGTGAGCCCAGGACCCACGTCTGGGCATACCTGGCGCACTTAGGGCGAGAAAGCAAAAGACACACAATTGATGGACGGAATGCAGAACAAATCAAAACATTCACCCCCAGTCAAGAGATCTGGGTTAAATCCATCATTCTTTTGCTCACCATGCCACCCCAGTTTTGACCTGGCCATATGCAAATCAGTCTTGACCCTGTGCCTCATGGGAACAGTCCAGCCCGAACTGTCAAGCCAGGTCCTCCCTGGACCGGAAACAAGCATCCTAGGACCAGTTTCGGGGTTTCACCCCTCTTCAGCCATGATAGCTTGATTTCAGTGGCACAGTGAGCCCAGGACCCACGTCTGGGCATACCTGGCGCACTTAGGGCGAGAAAGCAAAAGCCACACAATTGATGGACGGAATGCAGAACAAATCAAAACATTCACCCCCAGTCAAGAGATCTGGGTTAAATCCATCATTCTTTTGCTCACCATGCCACCCCAGTTTTGACCTGGCCATATGCAAATCAGTCTTGACCCTGTGCCTCATGGGAACAGTCCAGCCCGAACTGCCAAGCCAGGTCCTCCCTGGACCGGAAACAAGCATCCTAGGACCGGTGGGTCTTGTGCTCAAGCTATCCTGGCTGATGAGGGCTGAAAGCCCGAAACCGGTCCTAGGATGCTTGTTTCCAGTCTAGGGAGGACCTGGCCTGGCAGTTCGGGCTGGACTGTTCCCATTGGGTGCAGGGTCAAGACTGATTTGCATATGGCTGGGTCCAACCTGGAATGGCATGGTGAGCAAAAAACGATGGATTTAGGCCCAGATCTCTATACTGGGGTGAATGTATGACATTGTTCTGCATTCTGTCCATCAATTGTTCTTTTGCATTTGTCACTTGAGTGGGACGGGTATGCCCAGACGTGGGTCCCCTGCTCTCCATGCCACTGGAGTCAAGCTATCCTGGCTGATGAGGGCTGAAAGCCCGAATCCGGTCCTAGGATGCTTGTTTCCAGTCCAGGGAGGACCTGGCCTGGCAGTTCGGCTGGACTGTTCCCATTGTGCGCAGGGTCAAGACTGATTTGCATATGGCTGGGTCCAAACTGGAATGGCATGGTGAGCAAAAAAACGATGGATTTAGGCCCAGATCTCTGTACTGGGGTGAATGTATGACATTGTTCTGCATTCTGTCCATCAATTGTTCTTTTTGCATTTGTCACCCCGAGTGGGACGGGTATGCCCAGACGTGGGTCCTGTGGTCTCCATGCCACTGGAGTCAAGCTATCCTGGCTGATGAGGGCTGAAAGCCCGAATCCGGTCCTAGGATGCTTGTTTCCAGTCCAGGGAGGACCTGGCCTGGCAGTTCGGCTGGACTGTTCCCATTGTGCGCAGCGTCAAGACTGATTTGCATATGGCTGGGTCCAAACTGGAATGGCATGGTGAGCAAAAAACGATGGATTTAGGCCCAGATCTCTGTACTGGGGTGAATGTATGACATTGTTCTGCATTCTGTCCATCAATTGTTCTTTTTGCATTTGTCACCCTGAGTGCGACGGGTATGCCCAGACGTGGGTCCCGTGCTCTCCATGCCACTGGAGTCAAGCTATCCTGGCTGATGAGGGCTGAAAGCCCGAAACCGGTCCTAGGATGCTTGTTTCCAGTCCAGGGAGGACCTGGCCTGGCAGTTCGGGCTGGACTGTTCCCATTGGGCGCAAGGTCAAGACTGATTTGCATATGGCTGGGTCCAAACTGGAATGGCATGGTGAGCAAAAAAACGATGGATTTAGGCCCAGATCTCTGTACTGGGGTGAATGTATGACATTGTTCTGCATTCTGTCCATCAATTGTTCTTTTTGCATTTGTCACCCCGAGTGGGACGGGTATGCCCAGACGTGGGTCCCGTGCTCTCCATGCCACTGAAGTCAAGCTATCCTGGCTGATGAGGGCTGAAAGCCCGAAACCGGACCTAGGATGCTTGTTTCCAGTCCAGGGAGGACCTGGCCTGGCAGTTCAGGCTGGACTGTTCCCATTGGGCGCAGGGTCAAGACTAATTTGCATATGGCTGGGTCCAAGCTGGAATGGCATGGTGAGCAAAAACACAATGGATTTAGGCCCAGATCTCTGTACTGGGGTGAATGTATGACATTGTTCTGCATTCTGTCCATCAATTGTTCTTTTTGCAAAGTTTTGAACACATCATTCGGCCTATTGGGAAGATGTGAACATGAATTAATGAGTTTATTTTTGATATTTTCAATGCAAATGGTTTTGGAAACATTATTCGGCCAATTGGGAAGATGTGACCAATTACTGTTTGGATTATTGTTTGTGCTAATTCTTATTGTATTTGCAAAATTGTGTTTGAAAGAAGTCATTTATATATTTGATCTTTATATTATACGCGATGTAAATGAGAGTGTATATTTTATAAAATGTACTTGAAAGAAGTAAAAGATTTAATGTAGTTTAAGAATGTAATTTACAAACTGTAGATAGGTAAACAGATAGTTGCACTTGTTGTAAATATTTTCAACGCAGATTTGTTTTTTTTTACAATCTAATCGATTGAATTTTTTTCCCCGCTGTTGTATGATGATCTGCATTGAAATCACTGTGTATGGTGAAATTCAGTAGAATCTGAGAGCAGCAAAAAAGGGAAACTGAATATGTTATGTAATTCTATAATTACGTTGTGTTCTTAAAACTATAATATTATATGCAATAACACTTTTTCTTCTTTTTTTTACAGAAGGTAACACTAAAGTTTTAAAAGATTTTAAATTCAGTTTACAACAAAACTACTGTAAAATAGTTCCACTGAGTTTTGTATCTTCTTTAATAAAAAAGATAAGATGAAATAATGTAATAAGCATGATAATATAAACTAATGTTTACAGTGACTTTCACCACACTTATCTATTTTTTCAAACACTACCCATGCAGTCATCTATACAGTTAGGCACTGTTCCCACACTCCTCCAATAACCCATGCACTATCTATGCAGTTCTGCAATCACGTAGCTAGAACCCATACACTTATAATATCACCCAGACACTACCTATGTACTTCTTCAATCACCCAGGCACTATCTATACACTCATGCAATCAGCTAGACATTACCGATACACTCTTCCAATCACCCAGGTATTACCTACATACTTCTCAAATCCTCTAGACATTACCCATACACTCATACAATTATCCAGGCATTACCTATGCATTCCTCTAATCCTCAAACATTATACTTGCACTCATGCAATCACCCAGGCACTACCCCTGCAGTCATGCAATCACCCTGTCAGAATCTATGCACTCCTCCAATCACTCAGGCAGTACCCTTGCACTCCTCCAATCACCCAGGCAGTACCCATGCACTTATGCAATCACCAAGGCATTACATATGCACTCCTTCAATCACTCAGGCAGTACCCATGTACTCCTCCAATCACCCACACAATACTCCTGCCTTCAAGGAATCACCCAGGCTTTACCCATGCACTCCTTCAATCACTCAGGCAGTACCCATGCACTCCTCCAATCACCCAGATATTACTCTTGCAATCATGGAATCACCCAGGCATTACCCATACACTCCTTCAATCACGCAGGCAGTACGTATGCACTCCTCCAATCACCAAGACATTACCCCTGCACTCATGCAATCACCCAGACATTACCCATGTACTCCTTCAATCACTCAGGCAGTACCCACGCACTCCTCCAACTACCCAGGCACTACCCATGCACGTATTCAATCACCCAGGCATTACCTATGCACTCCTTCAATCACTCAGGCAGTACCCATGCACTCCTCCAATCACCCAGAAATTACTCCTGCACTCATGCAATCACGCAGGCACTACCCATGCACTTCTTCAATCACTCAGGCAGTACCCATGCACTCCTCCAATCACCCAGGCACTACCGATGCAGTCTTGCAATCACCTAGACATTATCCCTGCACTTATGCAATCACCCAGACACTACCAATGCACTCCTTCAATCACTCAGGCAGTGTCCATGCACTCTTACAATCACCCAGGCACTACCCATGCACTTATGCAATCACCCAGGCATTACTTGTGCACTCATGAAATCACCCAGGCATTACCCATGCCCTCCTTCAATCACTCAGGCAGTACCCATGCACTCCTCCAATCACTCAGACATTACCTCTACACTCATGCAATCACCCAGGCATAACCCATGCACTTACAAAATCCCCCAGGCATTACGTATGCACTTACAAAATCACCCAGGCATTATTGATGCAATCGTTTAATCATTCAGGCAGTACCCATGCACTCCTCCAATCACCCAGACAGACATTACCCCTGCACTCATGCAATCACCCAGGCATTACCCATTTACTCCTTCAATCACTCAGGCAGTACCCATGCACTCATCCAATCACCCAGACATTACCCTTGCACTCATGCAATCACTACTCATGCACTTATTCAATCACTCAGGCAGTACCCATGCACTCCTCCAATCACCCAGGCACTACTCATGTACTCATGCAATCATCCAGGCATTACCCATCCACTCCTTCAATCATTCACGTAGTACCCATGTACTCCTCCAATCACATAGACATTACACCTGCACTCATACAATCACCCAGGCATTACACATGCACTCATTCAATCACTCAGGCAGTTCCCATGTGCTTCTTCAATCACCCAGGCACTACCCCTGCACTCATGCAATCACGCAGGCACTACCCATGCACTCCTTCAACCACTCAGGCAGTACCCATGCACTACTCCAATCACCCAGACAGTACCTATGCACTTATGTAATCACCGAGACATTATCCTTACACTTATGCAATCAACCAGACACTACCAATGCACTACTCCAATCACCCAGACATTACCCCTGCACTCATGTAATCATGCAGGTACTACCCATGCACTCCTCCAATCACCCAGGCTCTACCCATGCAGTCTTGCAATCGTCCAGGCATTACTCATGCACTTTTTCAATCACTCAGGCATTACCCATGCACTCCTTCAATCACTGAGGCAGTACCCATGCACTCCTCTAATCACCCAGACATTACCCCTGCACTTATGCAATTACCCAGGCACTACTCATGCAGTTTTTCAATCACTCAGGCAGTACCCATGCACTCCTCCAATCACCCAGGCAGTACCCATTCACTCATGCAATCACCCAGGCATTACCTATCCACTCATTCAATCATTCATGTAGTACCCATGTACTCCTCCAATCACCCAGACATTACACCTGCACTCATACAATCACTCAGGCAGTACCCATGCACTCCTCCAATCACCCAGGCAGTACCCATTCACTCATGCAATCACCCAGGCATTACCCATCCACTCATTCAATCATTCACGTAGTACCCATGTACTCCTCCAATCACCCAGACATTACACATGCACTCATTCAATCACTCAGGCAGTTCCCATGTGCTTCTTCAATCACCCAGGCACTACCCCTGCACTCATGCAATCACGCAGGCACTACCCATGCACTCCTTCAACCACTCAGGCAGTACCCATGCACTACTCCAATCACCCAGACAGTACCTATGCACTTATGTAATCACCCAGACATTATCCTTACACTTATGCAATCAACCAGACACTACCAATGCACTACTCCAATCACCCAGACATTACCCCTGCACTCATGTAATCATGCAGGTACTACCCATGCACTCCTCCAATCACCCAGGCACTACCCATGCAGTCTTGCAATCACCCAGGCATTACTCATGCACTTTTTCAATCACTCAGGCATTACCCATGCACTCCTTCAATCACTGAGGCAGTACCCATGCACTCCTCTAATCACCCAGACATTACCCCTGCACTTATGCAATTACCCAGGCACTACTCATGCAGTTTTTCAATCACTCAGGCAGTACCCATGCACTCCTCCAATCACCCAGGCAGTACCCATTCACTCATGCAATCACCCAGGCATTACCCATCCACTCATTCAATCCTTCAGGCAGTACCCATGCACTCCTCCAATCACCCAGACATTACACCTGCACGCATACAATCGCCCAGGCATTACACATGCACTCCTTCAACCACTCAGGCAGTTCCCATGCACTTCTTCAATCACCCAGGCACTTCCCCTGCACTCATGCAATCACGCAGGCACTACCCATGCACTCCTTCAATCACTCAGGCAGTACCCATGCACTACTCCAATCACCCAGACACTACCCATGCACTAATCCAATCACACAGACACTACCCATGTACTTATGCAATCACCCAGATATTATCCTTGCACTTATGCAATCACCCAGACACTACCAATGCACTTTTTCAATAACTCAGGCAGTACCCATGCACTCCTTCAATCACTGAGGCAGTACCCATGCACTCCTCTAATCACCCAGACATTACCCCTGGACTTATGCAATTACCCAGGCGCTACTCATGCAGTTTTTCAATCACTCAGGCAGTACCCATGCACTCCTCCAATCACCCAGGCAGTACCCATGCACTCATACAATCACCCAGGCATTACCCATCCACTCCTTCAATCATTCAGGCAGTACCCATGCACTCCTCCAATCACCCAGACATTACACCCGCACTCATACAATCACCCAGGCGTTACACATGCACTCCTTCAATCACTCAGGCAGTTCCCATGCACTTCATTAATCACCCAGGTACTACCCCTGCACTCATGCAATCATGCAGGCACTACCCATGCACTTTTTCAATCACTCAGGCAGTACCCATGACTCCTCCAATCACCCAGGCACTACCCATGCACTTATGCAATCACCCAGACACTACCCATGCACTTATGCAATCACATATGCACTACCCATACACTTCTCCATATATTCCACTTGCCACAATTCATACAACACTTACAAATTTATCTATTTTAAACCAAATAGGCGGTTCTGAAAAGAACCATTTTTTTTCTTTTTTTGTGTTTTTTTAACTCTTTTTTGAATTTTTGTGGTGTTTTTTTTTTTAAAAAAAGGAAAAAAAACAGAACCACATTGAACATGTTCAAAAAATTATGCAATTATGAAATCATTGCATAAAAAAAAAAAAAATAACACTTGTGGTTCCTAATAGCAACCAGGATGGCATCCAGTGATTGCTCACCAAAACAGAGTATCTTTTTATATTTTACGCAATGCTGCTCCACTCTAGCCAACTCAGGGATGATGTTTGGTGTGCCAGATGATGAAGAAGCAGATGACGTGCTCTGTCCAGCAGCCTTGTCTTCACTTGCCTGCTTTTCTTGTTCCCGACGAAGCTGTTCTCTAGCAAGACGTCGAGGATGTATTGTCTGCAGATGCTTTAACATCGAAGACGTCCCACATGAATACTTCTTTTCAGAACCTCGTGAGAGGACATTCTGGCAAATGGTACAAGTTACCTTTTGGGCATTGACCTTTTTCTCCCCAGGTGGCATGGAGAAAAATGCCCACACATTGCTCTCATACCTTGTGGCTGAGGTGGATTAGATTACCAGCTGCCATTTTTTGATCAGTGAAAAAAAAACACCAAAAAAAGGCAAACAAGAGGAGCAGAAGATAACAGGTGTGTCTGCTAAGATGCTCTTGAAGGAATGAAAAAATGGGTGGGGTCCTTCAAGTTGTAGAATCAAAAGGTTCTTAACCAATGAAATTGTTTCTTTTGAAGTCACATGGGATTCGCACACCCGGCGTGCAACCAGCGTGCACCCGACGCGATTTCCGGAAAATATATTTAACAATAATATATCTTTATTACAATTACAAATATATGATATTTATAATTAGATTAAATAATCTCTTGCTATAAGATACATATTAAAGTTATATACATATATTTTTAAAACTTAAAGATTTGCGATGGATCCCCGCACCCGTCGCATACCAAACGCGCACCCTACACGACTTAAGCAATATGGCGGCAAAATTCTTGGATTCGCGCACCCACCGAGATTGGTACACGTTGGGTACGCGAATCCACTTTAAATTTTTTTTTACAAAAAATGTATATTTATATTTTAGAAAAGAGAAAACATTACATTATTTTTATAACAATTAAAAAACTAAGAAAAATAATTTTTGGGACATTATACTTAGAAATTAGCATTTAAAAAACCTTTGAAATTCACAGAAAAAAACATAGGTTTCAGGGATGTTATAGTTAGAAATTAGCATTTAAAAAACTTTTGAAATTCACTGAAAAAACCATAGGTTTCAGGGATGTTATAGTTAGAAATTAGCATTTAAAAAACCTTTGAAATTCACTGAAAAAACCATAGGTTTCAGGGACGCTATAGTTAGAAATTAGCATTTAAAAAACCTTTGAAATTCACTGAAAAAACCATAGGTTTCAGAGACGTTATAGTTAGAAATTAGCATTTAAAAAACCTTTGAAATTCACTGAAAAAACACAGGTTTCAGGGACGTTATAGTTAGTTGGACATTTCACTCATACAAAACCAGAGAAATTCAGCTGTTATAGTTAGTTGAGCTAACTATAATTCGCGCCCCAGCAATGCACTGCTGATGACGTCACATATTACATCATTCATGACATGGTCAGTGACATCACTGATGACATCTCAAATGACAACACTGATGAAATCACTGATGACATCATCCAGTGACTGTGTGTTTCTGTAAAGTGCGAGTTATAGTTAGCTCAACTAACTATAACGGCCGAATTTCTCTGGTTTTGTACGAGTGAAATGTCCAACTAACTATAACGTCCTTGAAACCTGTGGTTTTTTCAGTGAATATATATATATATATATTTTGTTTTGAATTTCACCTTTTTTTAAATTGTATTTCTTAACTGTAACCTGTTGAGGTTTAATTTCTGTGAAATGAGCATCGTTCCAGAATGAATCCTGCCCTGCTTATTTATTCAAGTAGAGGCCACCATTTTGTGCAACACCTCTACGCAACTGGAGTACTTTCTACTAGCTAATTAGTAAGTGCTATCTCATTGGGTAAATATATATGCATCTCTTACACTACAACTACCTAAAGGACACCTAGAAAATGTCTCCAGTGACCTTGTGTGTCTGTAACTTTGCCAATGTAATTGTTCCTCAAGTGTCTTCATCGGATAACTTTACAAGTTGGAACTGCAGAGACAATACACTTGGATGATTTGTACTTTGCAGAAGTAAGTGCATCTTTGTTTAGGTGAGATGTGATCGTATCCCTAGGAATGAGGAACACATCTACAAAATCGGCAGGAAACACCCTGGGGGGGTTCTTTTAGTAAGCTGTCCATCATTCTGCGAAAAGGGCAGAAAGACGTTGCATACCACTTATGTATAAAGGACCGGGCGAAATGGGAGGGGCTTGTATGCAAGTTTGTTTGTAGTTTGCAAACATTTAGAATATGATCTCTGGTCTCTGCAGCAGATGACAAGAAAGAACACCCTTGTCATAGGCACTATATGAGATTTTGCGCTCAAGAAAAGCAAGGATGTAACAACTCCATAAAGGATTACCGATAACTTTTCACAGTAGAAATGCAGAAAAAATACAGTTTCATTTCCTTGGCCATGCCCAGGAAGTTAGGATGTTTAGTACTTTACAGAAGTGGAGCTTCAACTCTGGCACCTGCTTTTGCTCTAGTCAAGAGTGGGGGCTGCGTCCCCCTACCCAGGCTGATTTCCACTCCAGGGACCCCATCCCCTGGGGACCAGCCTTTTATTTATTTTTAATAAGGGAAGACAGCTGCTTGGCCCACATCCCTGTGCCAATTTAATCTCAGGAGACCCCTACCCCAGGGCCTCGCTATTTCTTCAATGGGGAGGGGAGCCACGTGGCCCTCTTCCCCAGAGCGATTTAGCCGCGGGGACCCCATTCCATAGGGCCCGGTTATGATTCTCTGGGTGCTCCCAGGGAACCCAGTCTGCACTACCTTGAGGCTCCCCCCACAGTCCTTGCAGGCTCCCCACCTCCTGCAGGAGCCGGAATTGCTTTCACACACAGGGATGTGCTGGAAATGCAGCCCGCTGTGTGTGAAATCAATTTGTCTGTTTCTCTGCTATAGTGGGCAGGGAAAAAGAAGAATGCTCCCCTTTCGGCAAGCAAGAGAATTTTTGCTGCTCTCAAGCCTAAGCCACAGCAAACAACTATGTCCATATGGGTGGGCACCACAGGACATAGCAGGAGCTGACCCTGGAGATGTGCCCCACCTTAATATGAAAGAATTGCCCCAGGGAGGTTGACGTCCTTGGGGCTATGTGAGTGCCCCACGGGCTCCCTGCATTAATTTCATGTCTAGCCTCAGGGAGGTGGTGGTCCCCGGGATTGCAGGGGGCCATGCGTGCACACCCACATTCTTTTTTAAACATTTGCCCCGGGGAGGTGGCAGTCCCCGGGGTAAGGAGGTGCCATGCAGGCACCCCCTCATACATAATAAGCAATGCCCCTGGAAGGTGGTGGTCCCCAGGGCTTTCATAAGCCCTAGGAGGGTGGCCCTGTGTGCCTCCCTTGCTATTTCAGGGGCATGCCCCTGGGACCTGGCCCAACCAGGGGTTCATTATAAACAAGTTCGGGAGCCTACTGTTTTTTTTTTATTTTTACAGCTAATTCGCGAAAATCGTGATTTTGTGGTATTTTAAAAGAAAATAGTTTTTACCTGTAGGGGTCTCTGTGGGACCCCAAGACCAAACTTATGAGATAAAGATATTCCTACTCTTCCCCCTTTCTTTTATTGTATTTTTTTGGGGGGACTTAGCTCAAGCCGAGTCCTAAGATGGCTGCCAACACTTCCTGGTTGTAGTGTTGGCAGCCAATCAGAGCTCTGCATTTCCCTGCACAAGCTCGTTATATTTTCCACAGTCATCGGGGTCACAGATATCACTAACTGTATTTTCATAAATTTCTCAACAACTATTTAATGATTTTACACCAAAAAAGAAAAAGCAGAATCTGCATAACCAAATCTACGTTTCTGCCAAATTTGGTGTAATTCCGTCCAGCGGTTCGGGCTACATGCATTTTGACAAATCCTGTGGGAATTAACATAGAAAATGTACCTTTTTTGACCCTGCTTTTTCTCAGCCCCCGGTTAACAGATGGCCCCGAAACTTTGCAAGTACAATACAGATCACCGGCATACTGTTTCGTCAAACGGCCCAAAGATACAGGCAAGTCAATAAATGCTTTTAATATGGTAACATGGTCCTAACTATAACTACTTACTGGCAACCGCCAGTAGGAAATATATATATATATATATATATTACCTACTGGTGTTCACCAGTAGGTAGGTATAGTAAGGACTAGGCCTGGGTGGGATTCGCGGAGTTCCAGGAACTCCGTGAATGGACAAAAAAGCTCTGCGGAGTTCCGCAAGGGGGGAGTGAGGTAAGTCACGCTGCTCACGCTGATTTTTAGTGCCAGGCTTTTGTCCTCTGCTGTAAAGTCAGCACGAGCGGAACCAGATGCAGCACAAGAGGGCGCAGCTTCTTTCTGCTGCTTGAGTAGCTGTTCTGAGCAAGCGACAGCTTCCTCAATGCGAATGGCAGGTTTCTCAAGTCAAGCTGTGGCAACCTGCTGCGACCGCACACATTGAGAAATCTCACCAGGAGGTAGTTTAGCATTGGATTTTTTTCACTCGCGCTCGCCAATTTAACGGAATTTAATAGGAACACATGAGCTCTGAGCCACTCCACTATGTATTTCGGAGTGGTTAAAACTCTGCAAACTCCATGAACGGAGCAAAGTTTACCACCAAGGCCTCGTTAGGACCATGTTTCTATAGAAAAAGTGTTTTTTGACTTGCCTATATCTTTGGCATGATTTGACGAATCTTCATGAAATTTAAAAAAAAAAGTGTCATAGTGAGTCTTGTTGTGTATGGAAAGTTTTGGGGTGATCCAGCAAGCACGGGTTAAGAAAAAAGGGGGTCTAAAAAAGACGATTGCCCATGTTAATTCCCATAGGTAATTTGAACACGACTACAGCCCAAACCGATGGATGGAATTACATCAAATTTAGCAGGAAGGTAGATTTTGGTTCACAGATCAAGCTTTCAGTTATTTGGTGTAAATCCATTTAGTAGTTGTTGAGAAATTTAAGGAAAGCAAATAAGGACATCTCGATGGAGCCTAAGCACAGATCTCATAGTGAGATCTAATTGGCTGCCAGCACTTCAACCAGTAAGTGCTGGCAGCTATCTTGGGACCAATATACATGATAGCATCCCATTGAAATGCATTGCAGTGAATGGCAGGTTTGAGGGTCACAAAAATGAGATATCATTTGTTGATGGTACCATACTCATTTTAGGAATTGTGGTGTGTTCTGAGGTGATCTCACCCTGTGAAAAAGTTTTCTGTTGGGAGCACACTAATCATGTTTGAGCGAAAACAGTTTTCTCATGATTTTCCTAAAGAGGTTGTAGAAGGTGCTCTAGAAGCTTAAATGAGAGCATATTTTCTGTCAATTCACACTATGTTTCTCAGCTATATGAGAATCAAGTCTGCCATTCTCAGTAAAACATGTACTTCAAACAGGAGCAGCCTGTCAGTTGATGCCCGTGTGTTCTACTTCCAGGGTGTTCTAAAGAACAACTAGAGCGCTAACAGTTTTAATTGAGACAAACGTATGGCACACCTGAAGTCATCTTGATTGAATCAAACTGGTAAAACTTAAAACATTTAATTTAGAAAGAAACACAATGTGGGGTTTAATTTTGTCATAGAAATTATGGTTAGTGCTGTAGAAAGAAAAATGGGTACACATTTTAAGTGAAATTTCAAATATCTTCCTGTTGTACTTTAACAGGAGCAGCCTGTCAGTTGACTCCCTTGTGTTCTACTGCAGCCTCCAAGAGTGTTCTAAAGAACAACTAGAGCGCTAACTGTCTTACTTATGAAAAAAATATGGCAGACCGGAAGACATCTTGATTAAATCAAACTGGTAAAACTTAAAACATTTAATTGTGAAAGGAACAAAATGAGGGGTTTCATTTTGACATAGAAATTATGGTTAGTGCTGTAGAAAGAAAAAATTGGGAAAAAAGAAAAAATAAGTAAGCTCTCAATTATGTTCCTCTTCTATTTCATTAAAACATTCTGACATGTAGACTGAAACATGCACTTTCAACACCATCAGTAGACTGCAAGTTAACTCCCTTGTGATCGGCAGTTTACTACAGTGTTTTGATGTGCAACAAGAACTGCTAACATTCTGAATTTATGCCAAAAATGTGGCACATCTGACCGCCATCTTGATGGAATTGAAGTGGAAAACTGAAAACATTTTCTACTGAGCATATTGTAGTAAATGAGGAAATTATGGAGCTTCATAACAAATAAGTCTTCCAAGATGGCCACCAGAGAGAAAAGAGCCCAAATGTAGCACAAATATCACTCACATGTAGCTCAATTATAGCCCAATGTCAGAAGTGTGCAAAATGCCCACACATACTGGGCTTCTTTATAAAAGTGCACACACATACTAACCATTAAGGAATGGAGTGATAAAACAAAAATATGAAAAATGTGATTTTATTTGCTGACTTCCACACTATCAGAGGGTGCAAAGGTAAAAATACTGCCATTAATGGTTGCTTTATGTAAGAGTGGTGTGCCATTCTTATGCTTAGTTTTTATATTTCCTGACAGTACTATATCTATCTGATAAGACCAAAATATAATATTTGATCAACTAAGTAAGGGGCATATTACCAAGGATTTGCGATAATTATCGCAAAGCGCGCTTAGCGCTGTTTATTTTATCGCCGGCTATCGCTGGATTTCATCACAGAGATAACGCGTTATTATCAACGCTTATCTCCAAGGCAATAAAAAATCCAGCGATAGCGGCGAAACCCAGCAATAGCGCGAGAAATCCAGCGATAAATTCACTGCGCTAATAAAAAGCTTGCTAATAGGCAGGTGAGGACTTAACCTTACAATCCACCTCCCATTGACAAGATGGTTAAGTCAAGTTTTTATCAGGTTAGCGATAATCGCGGTTAGCGCAACTTTTTTTATCGCTTCGCAGGCATTGCTAATAGGGGGAAGTTGTGTTTGCGACTGTTTGCAGTTGCTTTTGGTTGGGAACGCCTACTTTGCATGTCATCAGCGATAAATATTGCTGACATGCAAAGCGGCACCAAAACGGCCGTTATCGCCATTAAGCTGTCGCTAACAGCTGTTAGCGACAGCTTGCTAATAGGGCGATAAAAATATCGCTGCTTTATCGGCAAAAAGTGCCGCTAAAGTGGCGATACTGCCCTTGGTAATATGCCCCTAAATTTCCAGATATGTGAATTACATTTAATTTGGAGAAAAATCTCACTGAAAATGTATATGTGTATGTAAGAATGTTATGAGAGAGTATCACATATTTTCGAGAAAATATTGGAACTATATGAGGTAGTGTATGAGTGATTTTGTGAGGGGCTTTGTATGTTTAATAACAGGGGAGCAAGATGCCTTATGAGTGTATGAGAATGGGACAGTTTGTCTGATTTGAAGAGTAAGGGGCCGATTACGATGTCGTTAGGAAAGGCTCCGAATGGGATTCGGTATTGCAGAATCCGATTCGGAACCCTTGTTTCCGAACAAATCCTACACATTTCCCAACGAACGATTACTATGCCTGGAGACTGTTCGGGCAGTACGAATCGGTTCCGAAAGGCATTCAGACAGCCCGAGTCTTTCGGAGCCGAATCGTACAGCTCAATGGACACAGTTTCCGAACAAGTGATTACGATGACCGATTCGGACTGCCGTTCCGATTCGGTCTGCCTGACACGAAACGGCTGTTGGAATCTGTCTTTGGGGGCCTGTTGTGGGCCCCCCTTTACCCGGAGGTGTCTGATTGGGGCCCGTGGGGGTACCCAAGGGACCCGCCTTCCCCACCATCCACAATGTGGCAGGCACCATAGGGTGCCCACCACAGGGTGCACGGTTTTCCCCAAACACCCCTTTTCTCAATAGGAGCCTGTGTTCTCGTTCGGAACACAGTCTCCCATTGAAGTCAAAACGAGTCCGACTGAACGATGTTGGGAAGCATTGTAATTGGTCGTTCAGACTCGCAGGACGCAATTTGTTCGGAAACGATTCTGAGACCAATTAGTTCGGAACAGTTTCTGAATGACATCGTAATTGGCCCCTAGGTGTGTGAGAAGTTGGTTCACAATCTGTTGCTTCAAATTAGTATGTTGTACATTTTCTGCTTACTATATGGTGTAATTGGTAGGAAAAAAACTCTAGATGAAGAGTTAAACTTTTCCTTAGCAAGGTATTAGAACATGTGGAAATATTGACGTGTATGTATGATGTGCTGTTCTCAAAGATTGTTTTTCTTTGAACTTTGGGTGTTGAAGTTCAGTTACACTGCTTTGTCAGACAGCTACAGAAGCACATATACATTCTGTCACTTACCCGGAAACTACTTGTGCATGCAGCAGATTCAAACATAATTGTAGTGACATCTATATTGCTCTCTTTTCTGTAACACAAGCACTGAGATGTTTGTTTATAGCCACTGATATAGATATTTAGACAGTCATAGAGATGCTAAAATAGACAGTCACATACCAGCACATTTACTTAAACATCTAATGGCACTGCTACTGGCGTACTCCTACAATTTCTCAGATATGTTGGCAAATACTGACACAACCTTCTCATTCATGTAGAGAATTACTCTTTCAAAAATGGATGTTGCTTGGTAGTACAGGTCCTGTTTGGGCACTTTCATTTGTAGCTTGAGTTTCCATGTAAAAGCTGTTTGTCAAGTCTTAAATCCAAGTTTAAGTATGCGCAATTCACATGTGAGGGATGCTGTAGGTGTGCTATAAAGCATGCTGGTTTGTGCTTAAAAGAAGAGAGATGTTCTTCTCAGTTCACTAACTTACTTCTGCACTTGCATACCCCTATGCCAAGTACTAAATAGAGTATGCCACCCCTAATGCAACTGACATACATGTTGAGAAAAACATAAAGCCTTTGTTTCAGCTATTGAGATAGCTACAGAAGGATGTATAGATTCAGTCACTCACCAGAAACTATTAATACATGCAGCAGACTCAAATGTAGTTGCAGTCACACCTACATAGCTCTGTATTGCCTAACACAGGCACTGAAGTATTTCTGCAGCCACTTACATTCACATTTAGACAGCCATAGAGGTATTAAAGCAGGCAGTTACATACCAGCACATTTACTTAAACATCTCATGGCAGTGATAGAGATGTACTTCTATACTTTCTCAGTTATGTAGGCAAGTACTGACACAATCTTCTTAACCATGCAGAGAAATAGTATTTAAAAAAGGGTGACTATTGCAGACCCTGTATGTGCACTGTCACTGCAAGCTTCACTTGGCATGTTATAGGTGTTTCTGAAGTGTCAAACCTATGTTTTAGTGCACATAGCACACTTCAAAGACATGCTGTATGCATGCCATAAAGGATGCTTTGTTGTGCTTAAGAGATTGACAGATGTCTTTTTGAGTTGAATAAGTTACTTGAGCACTTTTAGGCCCCGCTGTGAAGTACGTAAAAGAGTATGCACCCCTAAAGCAACTGATATGCATGTTCACAAAAGCATAGACCCTCTCTGCAACCTAATCAGACAGCTACAGAAGCATATATACATTCAGTCACTTACTAGAAACTACTTTTGCCCACAGCAGACTCAAAGGTAGGTGCAGTCACTGTTCATAGCTCTCTATTCCCTTACGGAGGTACTGAAGTATTTGTGCAGCCAGTTATATACACATTTAGACAGCCGTAGAGCTACTAAAACACAGTCACATACCAGCACATTTACTTAAACTTCTTAGGGAACTCATATAGGTGTACTGCGACACTCATATGTAGAAAAGTACTGACAAAACCTTCTGAACCATGCAGAGAAATAGTTTATAAATCATGAGTGATGGCTACTATTGCAGACCCTGTCCGTGTATTCTTTGTACAGGCTTCACTTGGCATGTTATAGGTCTTTCTCGCATATCAAACCCACATTTTAGTACACATAACACACTTCTAAGATTTGCTGTCGGTATGCAATAAAGGATGATGTTTTATGCTTAAGAAATTGAGAGATGTCCTTTTGAGTTGAATAAGTTACTTGTGCACTTGCAGGCCTCTATGCCAAGTACTAAATAGAGTATGCCATCCCTAAAACAATTGACATACATGTTCACAAAAGAATAGAGCCTGTCTTTCAGTTACAGAGACAGCTACAGAAGCACTTATACAGTAAATCACTCACCAGAAACCTTTTATGCATGCAGCAGACTCATAGGTAGTTACAGTTACACCTACATAGCTTTCCATTGCCTACCACAGGTACTGAAGTATTGGGGCAGCAACTTACATACACATTTAGACAACCGTAGAGGTATTATAGCAGGGAGTTACATACCACCACATTTACTTAAACTTCTCATGGCACTGCTAGAGGTGTACTCCTAGACTCTTGCAGATATATAGGCTAGTACTGACACTACATTGTCAACCATGTGCAGAAATAGTCCTTCAAGCATGGGTGATGGCTACTATTGCAGGCCGACTCTGTCTGTGCACTCTCACTGCAAGCTTCATTGGCATGTTATACATCTTTCTGAAATGTCAAACCCAAGTTTTAGTGCACATAACACACTTCTAAGATATGCTGTAGGTATGCCATAAAGGATGCTGTTTTGTGCTGAAGACATTAACAGATGTCCTTTTGAGTTACATAAGTTACTTGTGCACTCGCAGACCTCTATGCCAAGTACTAGAAAGTGCATGCCATCAATTGACATAGATGTTCACAAAAGCATAGAGACTGTCTTTCAGTTACAGAGACAGCTATAGAAGCACACGCTCAACAGAAACTATTTATGCATGCAGCAGACGCAAAGGTATTTGCAGTGACACATACTTAACTTTCTATTGCCTAACACAGGCACTGAAGTATTTGTGCAGCCTCTTACATACACATTTAGTCAGTCATAGAGGTATTATAGCAGGCAGTTAAATATCAGCATACTTACTTAAACATCTCATGGCACTGAGAGAGGTGTACTCTTACGCTCTCTGAGATATGCAGGCAAGTACAACCTTTTCAACCATGTACAGAAATAGTCCTTCAAGCATAGGTGATGGCTACTAGCGCAGACTCTGTTTGTGCTCTCTCACTGCAAGTTTCACTTGGCATGATATAGGTCTTTCTCAAGTGGCAAATCCACTCAAAATCATATGCACCTGATCGCTGACCCACTCAGACACCCACTTAGATAGCTACTCAAACAGTCAGTACAAAATCAGTGAAATTCAGCAGTTATAGTTACCTGAGCTAACTATAATGTACGTTCAGTAATGCACTGCTTATGACCTCACATTTTATATCACTCATGACTTTGTCAGTGACATCATTGTTGGCATCACTGATGATATCATCTATTGATTGTGAGTGATTTCTAAAACTGTATGAGTGTTAAACATATATACTAAGGTACCACAAAAGTTAAATTTGTTTACTTTGTGTACTGCTAATGATTGATTCCTTTTTTTACATAGTTTGAGTTGCTGTGTGACTGTATGTATTTGTGTGTGTGTGGGTCAGTGAAGTGGGTGTCTGAGTAGCTGTGTGGGTGACTTAGTGGCTGTGTGAGGGGCTGTATTGGTGAGTGATTGGATGTATCAGTGGTTGTCTGGGTGGATGAGTGAGTGGCTGTGTGAATGGCTGTATGTTTGGGTGACTGGTTAAATGAGCTGGTGTGTGAGTGGTTATATGGAAGAGTGAGTATCTGTGGGATTGGCTGCATGGGTGAGTGAGTGGCTGTTTTAGTGGTTATATGGATTTGTGAATGGGTATGTAAGTGATTGAGTGAGCGCTTATATGGGTGAGTGAATGGCTGTTTTGGGAGGTTATATGAGTGAGTGAGTGAGTGGGTGTGTGAGTGACTATAGGTGAATAAGTGGGTGTGTGAGTAGTTGTATGGGTGAGTGACTAGTTGTCTAAGTAACTATATGTGTGAGTGAATGGTTCTGTGAGTGGCTGTGCAAGTGAGTGAGTGAGTGTGTGAGTGGCTCTATATAAGAGTGAATAGATGTGTGAGTATTGGTATGGGTATGTGAGTGGTTGTGTGGGTGTATGAGTGGCCATACAAGAGGTTGTATAGGGGTGTGAGTGGTTCTGTTGATGATGTCACCAGTGGAAGTTTCTGAGGCCATCCGGGATTGTTTAGATGCTGGTGGGAGGGCAGCTCTGATCTTGCTGGACCTCTCGGCGGCATTCAATACAGTTCCCCACTCTATGTTGCTCACCCGACTAGTGGACATTGGTATATCGGGCTCTGCCTGGGGTTGGCTTAAATCGTTTCTGGAGGGCCGGATGCAACAGGTATGGCTCCCCCTGTTTGCTTCCTCACCGCAGATGGTGACTACGGAGGTTCCACAGGGGTCCTCTTTGAGCCCCCTCCTTTTTCACACCTATGTTACTCCTTTGGTTCAACTGGCAGAGGACTTGGGGGCCAAAATTATTGCATATGCCGATGATACCCAGCTCTTGCTTACTTGGGGAAATTTTGAGTGTTCCACCTCCTCTGCAAAAAATTGCCTGACAGCAGTTTTTCATTGGCTGGCCTCTGCCCAAATTCAATGCAATGAGGACAAATCTGAAACCCTCCTTTATGGAAGCTTCCCCCCTCAGTTTAGAGAAACACTTTGGCCGGCTGATTTCTCCATGCCGGCCTCAACGGGGCAACCCGCCAAGAATCTGGGGGTTTGGTTTGAGGAGAATCTCTTTTTCTCTACCCATATCGAGAGGCTTGCCGGGAACTGTTTCGGGTTACTCAAATCGCTCAGGAAATGTTTACCACTTCTCCCTAGGGCTGCTAAAGAATCGGTCACCCGAGCCCTAATTTTATCACGTATTGATTATGCCAATGCCCTGTGCATTGGCCTCCCGGGTTACTTGCTTAACAAGCTACAAGTAGTCCAGAATGCACCGGCCAGGCTTCTTTTTAACATCCCTATCAGAAGCAGTGTGAGACAGCATCTGCGCGTACTTCACTGGTTGCCCGTGGCCGAACGAGTTAAGTTCAAAGCGCTGGTCATGGCACACCGTGCCCTGCATGCTTCTGGTCCAATCTATTTGCAGAAGCGTTTTATTTTCTACACTCCTACTAGACAACTGCGCTCTGCTTCTCAACTCCTGGCTCACGTCCCCCGCTTTCGACTGCAAAGGATGGGCGGCAGTTCCTTGAAGGGTGCTCTGGCTTGGAATTTGCTGCCTTTCGCTCTCAGTAGCATTCAGGATCCCACTCTTTTAATAAAAAATCTGAAAGCGTTCCTCTTTATCTAATCAGCTTTCCCTCACTCCTCAAGGTTCGCGCCTGGACACTCCTTGGAGTATCTGTGCGCATTACAAATACAAATAACATAACATAACATGACATCAATGATGTCATTTAAGATATCATCAATGATGTCATCAGTGATGTCACTGAACATTTCATGAGTGATGTAATATGTGAGGTCATAAGCAGCGCATTGCGGGGCGTAAGTTATAGTTAGCTCAGGTAACTAAAACTGCTGAATTTCACTGGTTATGTATGAGTGAAATCTTAGCCTAACTATCACGTCTCTGCAACCTTTGGTTTTTTCAGTTAATTTCTAAGAATTGTTTAGTTCTATTTCCTAACTATAATGTCCCTGTAACCGTTGTTATTTTAAGTGAATATCTATGGTTTTTTAACTAGTAGTCGTGTTTTCAGAGTGGTGGAGAAAGGGGGTGGGTACTCCAACCAGCTCTCGCGAATTCAGATGTGAGGACTTACGGGAGGTAACAGGAGGGCTTCTGGGCCCCCAAGAACATTCAGCATCCAAGAAGAATTCACCCCCCAACCAACAGTGCACCAGGAGGCGTGTTTACAGAGTGATGGAGAAAGGGGTCGTACCCTCCGAATACATCTCAGCAATTCCGCTGTGCAGGACTTACTGGAGGTAACAGGAGAGCTTGTTGGCCCTCAAGGACACTCTAGAGCCAACAGAACTTCAGGCCCCAACCAGCAGTGCACCAGGAGGTGCGTTTACAGAGTGCTGGAGAAAGAAGGCATTGCCTCCAAAGCCCTCTCAGCAATCATGCTCTGTGGGACTTACTGGAGGCAACATGAAGGCTTGTTGGCCCCCAAGGACCGTATGGAGCCAATGGGAATTCATCCCCCAACCAGCAGTATGCCAGAATGCACATCTGTAGAGTGGTGAAAACAAGGGTCATGGCCTCTGAAGTCCTCTCAGCAATTATGCAGTGTAGGACCTATTGCAGGTAACAGGAAGGCTTGTTTGCCCCCAAACTCCCACAACATCCAAGGGGATTTCATCCCTCAACCAGCAGTGCACCAGGAGGCACGTTTGCAAATTGGTGGAGAAAGGGGCGTGGCCTCTGAAGACCTCTCAGCAATCTTACTGTGTGGGACTTACTGGAGGTAACAGGAGGGCTTGTTGGACCTCAAGAATACTCTAGAGCCAAGGGGACGTTATCCCCCAACCAGCAGTGTTCCAAACAGCATGTTTGCAGAGTGTTGGAGAGAGGGTCGCCGCCTCCAAAAACCTCTCAGCAATCCCATTGTTTGGGACTTACTGGAGGTAACAGGAGGGCTTGTTGGCCCCCAAGGACACGCTGCAGCCAAGGGGACTTCATCCACTAACTAGTTGTGCTGTACGGCTTGGCAGGAGTTGTAAAGCTCCTGCCAAGCCATTACAAACAGCTATGTCCTGGGGCTAGGCACCCCATGACATAGCAGGAGGCGGCCCTTGGGGGTGGCGGTCCCTAAGGCCATCTTTGGCTCTCCAAGAGGGGAGCCATGTGGCCTCCCTCCTCTCTTACTGTAGAGCCTGCCCCAGGATGGTGGTGATCCCCAGGGCCAAGAATGACATGGGAGGGGGTCTTGCCTGTCCCCCTTCCATTTAAAAAAATGAACTTGGCTCTGGGGAGGTGGTGGTCCCCATGTGGGCCCTTTCGGCCCCCACACTAAAACTTGTTTTTGGCCCTGGAGAGTTGGTGGACCCTGGGGCTGGGGGGTCTGAGAGCCCCCCTCATAGAATGCATAAGCCCTGGGGAGGTAGTAGTCTCAGGGCATGGGGGTCCTCGAGGCCCCCCAATTGGTTTTTGGAGTATGGGCCCGGGAGGTGGTGGTCCCTGGAGCCCGGGGGTCCAAAAGGCCCCCATTTATCATTAATCAAGCCCCAGAGGAGGTGGTGGTCCCTGGGGCATAATAAGCCCCAAGAGGGATGCCAGTGCACCCCTCTCCTTTATTTCTAAAATGCCCCCCCGAGCTGGTACACCAATTAACAAAGCGCGGGAGCCCACACTCCATTTGTTTTTTAATTTTTGGCTGAAAATTTAAAATAACATTATTTTTGGCTCTGTGGGGTCCCTGTGCAACCACCCCAAGAGTCCTAGGGGGTCAGGGTATTTCTATCCTGCCCTCTTTCCTTTTTTTAATGATTTTTCTGGGACTCAGCTCAAGCCGAGTCCCAAGATTGCTGCCAACACCTCCTGGTTTGAAGTGTTGGCAGCCAATCTGATCTCAGCACGAGATACGGAGGGGTCGCAGTTCCACTGCATACCTAGATATACATATTTGGATTTTGGTTAATATCTCTAAAACTACTGAACGGTTTTACACCAAATAACAAAAAGGCCCTCAATGGACCAACATCTACCTACCTGCCAAATTTAGTGTAAATCTGTTCAGCAGTTCGAGCTGTAGCCGTGTCTAAATGTCCTATGGGGAAAAAGCATTTTTGGAACCGTCCATTTTCTCGGCCCAGCTTGACGGATCACCACAAAACTTTTAAGACAGCAGCTGAAGTGAGTGTCATATTAGTTTTGAAAATTTCGTTATGATTCGTCAAACGGCTCTAAAATGATTGGCAAATGAAAAAACATTCTTCCTTTGGAAACTAGGTCCTAACTATAACTACCTACTGGCAAATTGCACTCATTTTTTCTCTTCTTTTTTTATTATTATGGGAGGGGGCTGTGTGGCCCCCTTCTCTGGGCTGTTTTCGGCCCCGCTGACCCCATCCCCCAGGGCCAGGCCTTTTTTCAATGGGGAGGGGAATGGTGAGGCCTCCCTCCCTGGGCTGATTTCGGCCCCGGCGACCCCATCCCCCAGGATCTGGGCTCTGTTTTTTAAACTAAATTAAAAGTAGGGAGGCTGAGTGCCGCCCCTCCGGGGCTGACTTTTTCCCCAGGGACCCCATCCCCCAAGGCCCAGCCTCTATTGTGGGTGCCCTGGTCCCACCGAGGGCACCCACTCACCACTGATGGGGACCGTGGGGGGAGCCTGAAGGCCACAGCGGCCCCTGCCAGCACCCCTCCTCCTGTTGGATAGATATAGCCAATATCTAGTTATAGTTAAGGCCTAATTTCCATCGGAAAAGCATTTTTTGACTTGCTTATAACTTTGGGGCTGTTTGACAAAAAAATTCCCAAATTTTCCAATATAAGTACCCAACTGTTTGTAGTTGTGCATGGATAATTTCAGGATGATCTGCTGCCGGGGCCAAAAAAAGGGGGTCAAAAAGTGCATTTCCAGTCATAATTACCATAGAGATTGTAGACATGACTACAACCCATACTGCTGAATGGAATTACACCAAATTTGGCAGAAAGCTAGATCTTGGTCCAAAAAGTGTGCTTTTTGTGATTTAGTGTAAGTCTGTTCAATGAATAAAGGAAAAACTAATTTGTTTATCTAGGGCCACGGACCCTCCGCGAATCCTTTGCGGCACTTTTCGAATCAACGCAGCAACAGCAATGCAGTGATTGGCTGGCCGCAACCTGAGTAGAAAGGTGCGGCTGCAATTTTAGAAATCAGGGAATCGTCAAAGGCTGCGAAAATTGTCAGAAAATGTAGTAGTAGGGGGCAGGGTAGAGGTACATTGACCACATGTGTGCACTTTAGGGGACTGTGAAGGACCCCCAATGAGCCAGAAAATACCTCAGAATTATTTTTTTCCATGTGCAAGACTCTGCGGATCTGCTGCAGTGCTCAGCGGAGCCCCATGTAACTTTGCAATAGATTAACAAATTCGGCTAATTTGTTTTTATATGTACACTCAAACAGTGATACACTACTCTCACACATACTCAAACACTCTAACGCCAACTGGCAGGCCCACATAGACTCTCACACACCCACTGACATACCCACATACACAGCCATGCAACCACAAACACACCCACTCACACATCTTTACAGTCACTCACACAACCACTTACGTACTCATGTACCCATTCAAACACCCACTCAGATACTCACACACCTACTCACACACACACACATACACTTATACACCCACTCACACACCCACTCAGACACTCACACATCCACTCACAGACCCACTTAGACACTCACATACCCACTCAGACACCCACACAGGCACTCACAAACCCAGTCACAGACCCATTAAGTCACTCTCACACCTACTCAGAAAACTGCACAGGCTTTTAGAAACCCACTTACAGACCCACACAGACACGTACACACCCACTCACACACCCACTTGGACACTTTTACACCCACTCACAGAACTACTCAGACACTAAAACACCTACTGACAGACCCACACAGCCTCGCAAACACCCTCTCACAGACCCACACAGGCAATCTTATACCTGGTCACAGATTCATTTAGACACTCACACACCCACTCACAGACCCTCTCAGACACTCATGTACCCACTCACAGACCCACTAAGACACTCACACATCTACTCACACACCCACTCGGCACTCTCACACCCACTCATAGACCCGCTCAGACACACTCACTCACAGATCCACTCAGACACTTATGCACCCACTCAGAGACCCATACAGCCACTCACATACCCAGTGACCCATATAACCTCTCACACCCCACTTAAGCACTCACACAGCTACTCACAGGCCCACTCAGATACTCATGCAGCTACTCACAGGCTCACTCAGACACTCACACACCCACTCATGTACCCACTCCCATATCTACTCAGAGATTGATGCACCCACACACATCCACTCATACACTCATGCACCAACTCACACACCCAATCATTCACTTACACACCCACTCAGACACTGACATACCTACTCACAGCCCAACTGAGACATTCATGCACCCACTCACAGGCCTACCAAGACACTCATGCACCCACTCACATACCCACTCAGACAATCATACACCTACTCAGGCACTTACGTACCTACTCACAGACCTACTTAGACACTCATGCACCCACTCAGGCACTCACTTACCCACTCACAGACTCACTCAGACAATCATGCACCCACTCACACACGTATGCACACACTCACACACCCACTCACTGACACACCCATTCACATACCCACTGTGAGACTCATGCACCCACTCATAGAACCACTCACACACCCACTCACAGACCCACTCATACACTCATAAACCCACTCAGACAATCCCAGACCCACTCACACACCCACTCAGGCATTCACACACCCATGCACACACTTATGCACCCACTCACATACCCACTTAGACCCTGACACACCCACTCACACACCCACTGTAAGACTCATGTACCCACTCACAGATTCACTCAGACACTCACAAACCCATTCAAATATTTCCATATCTACTCACAAAAAGTTGTATAGTGCATTTGTTCTAGATCCATTATCAGTATTTATGACATCATGCGGCCTACCGGGGTGTTGTCTTTGTAAGGCTTTCCATATGCTAGTATGCCTTTTATATCTAGAACTAGTTCTAATGATAAAGGTCCTACTTACAAGATATACTTCTTTACGTTAGTAGAGGAAGTATAGGTCAATTATTGCTTAAACAATCGTAGTGACTGCATTGCACACTGTTTCTTAATTGCAGTGACATAGTGAGCAGTTTTGATTTCTTTTTCAACAGTTTTTATGATTGTTTTACCCCCACTCTTTCAACAGTATATCATTTATGGTGTATGAGTACAGAACCTGAGAACAGTAAAAAAGGGGAAATAAAATGAAATGCACCTTTGGCAAATTGGGAAAAGTATTAATTGTGTTATGCACTTGTTTTAATACAGACAAATGTTACTGAATTGAAACCTCTTTGCCATTTTGACTGTTTCTGTGTTTACACTGTACACTGTCAGTATATGTTTGTTTTTTGTAACTTTTTGTTTTTTAGAGTTTTATATAGCGCTTCTAGACCAGAGACAGTGGGTATCAGAGCGCTTTACATGAGCACCAGTTTCATTTCAGAAGGACACATTCATTTTTGTTAGGCACGGGGAAATTAAGTGATTTGCCCAGAATCACAGGATGTTGAGCGTCGTTGCCGAGACTCGAACCCGGTTCCCCAGCTTCGAGGTCAACCGATCTAGCCGTAAGGCTACATCCTCTGAGCATAAATTGTTTATTTTTACATTATATTATGGTGTTATGTTTACACAAATTGTCTAATAATAAGTTTTGAAGATTTTTCTTGGTAGGTACCTCTTTCTTGTTTTTTCTTTTCATAATTGTTGTTTATGAAATAATTCCTTTCCTGAACCATTGTGGTTTTTGACAATACATTTTAACAATAAAGCACACATATTCATATTCTAACATTAAAACCACCCCCATACCTGTGGTCACAGCAAACAACAAAAGTGGCACATTGAGTTCATTCTATCTGCTCACCTAAACCTTTATGCCCCTTGATCCTCAAGAAACTGAGGGATGAAGCACAGCATCTATCCCTTCTGCCATGTTGCAGCTGTTGTTATGGAGTAAGAACTTAGGTACTTTTTCAAGTCTAGTTCTTTTATGTAATAAGAGAACTTCCAAAGTTACTCCTCTGTTTCCTGTAGCTATTCTACTGGACATCCCATGATTGAAAGTAGTCATAATGTTGCAAGTACGAATGATCATTTCAGTGCAAATGGTCTAACTCTTTCAGTTATCCTACTCCCATCCACAGCAGTGTGCCTTGGCCTCATGCATTTTCACAATAATTCTTCAGCACAAGTTACAACAACTTTTCTACAATCTTCAGACTTTTGTTTACTGGTCACTAATTCATCAGCTTTATGGACATTTCTTTTTTTATCACAGAACAGTTCATCTGATTTGATGATGTTTGGATACAGACAGTTAAGATTTAAAGGGCAATAAGCTAACTTCCAGAACATCTAATTCATGAAAAAACACCCTCCTTTTCATTTGCTATGTTTACTGAGCATAATGCTCTATTATAAACGAAAGCAATCACTTACAAATGCCGTTGGTTTTTACTTCTTCACTCACTATGTAGTGAATGAGAAGTACATCATATTGTTTTTTCTCTGAGAAGGGAATCACCAATTAAAAGAAACACAAACAAACCAAAGTTTTAAAAGTTCCCATTGTTCTTCTATGAGAGGAAATCTATATTTATATAATAATCCGAGCTAGGTGTAGTGGAAATTGCTGTTGTCATTGCTTTCCTTTCAGCAATATGATGTGCAAGTGCTAACCTGAAGAAGCCTGTCTCCATCCATTGACCATTTTCATTAGTTCTATATACAGATGACCCACAAAAAACAGTTTTAACTCAAAATATGTATTATGGGTTAATCACTCCAGCCACATATTAATGGAAGCCTTTAGCATGCACCAAGCGATTCTGATGAAATATGTATTTGCAACCATCTATAATAAGTTCTCAATAATCTCTTTCAGAAAACAAATGCAACTTCATCCATGCCTCTTATGATCTTCATATAAATGGTATTGAAAATCCATGCTATTCTCTGTTCTAGAGTTAAACTACAGCCAAACTTTATTCTTCAAATGTAACATTTAATTTTATTAGCCCACTATGTGTTCTATGTGCTCATAAGCGTATAACTAGGGCCATTGGAATTAAGCAGTGGGTGCCCAAGTCCCAGCAGCCACTTACCTGCACTGGACCTCCGACCAGTTTAAGACCCTTAGGACCCGACCTCGCTTCCTCAAGGCCCAGCCTCATTCTTGGACTCAATCTTCTCTCTCGCTCGCTGCTCCTTCCTCTCACCTTTCCCTCTGTCCTTTTCTTTCTCTTTGTGCTCATTTTCCAATTTCCACTCTCTCTTTTTGGGCCTCTTTTTGCCTGTTTTCCACTGTCCACTCTTTCCTTGTGCCCATTTTCCACTCTCCACTATCTCTCTATGCGCCTCTTTGTGCCTGTTTTTCCACTCTCCCTCTTTGTGCCTCTTTTTGCATGTTTTTCTTGTGCCTGCTTATTCTTTGCCCGTTACTCCTGTACTTTCCCATCTCCTGACTCCCCACGCTTTTCTGCCTCCTGCGAACGCTGCCTATTATTCATCGAGTGCATTCTCCCACCTCTTGTGCCCTGCCTTTCCCTACCCATGCCCTTCACCCCCACGCTCCCCACCTCCCACTACATACTTAATGACAACATTTATTCATTGCAACATACTGACAAGGTTACAAGTACTTTCAGTGGGTGGGTTACATGCTACTCCATACATTTTGGACCACAAATGAGAGATCTGTGGTATGAATATGGATATGGACTTTAATTTCTTACCCCAGTTGGATAAAATGCCACTGCAGACTCCTTCTTGCAGAGTGACATGTCAATAGTGATTTTTACAACACACATTTGATGCATAGAAGCCAAGTCTGGTCTATTATGTTCTTAGAAAGCGCGTTTTGGCTTTTTTTACTTTTGTTTCAGGATCTGATACTTGAGCTCCCTCCTCATGGAAAACTTTGCAACACATTCAATTCTTCTCTAAATTCTACTCTTAATGCTTCACTTTTAAAAAGGTGTGAGAAAATGTTAAACTTTCACTTATCAAACTTGTTTTTTATTGGATCATTGGCTACTGGAGGCAAGCAAGAGAGTGAGAGAGAGACAGGGAGGGAGATGGAGAGAGGAGATAGAGAGAGGGAGAGGGAGAGAGGGAGAGAGAGGGGGAACGGGCCTGTTCAGTTCTACCCGGGAGCACTAGTGTCTTTGGATTTCTGACATCATCCTCCCAAGTGCTCCTGATTTCTGGAAAACTCATTCTTCCAAGCAGTTAATTTAGGAAGGATAACTAGAAACAGAGCAGCAAATGTTTACAATTTGGCCCAAAACAATGTCCTAGTAACATATGAAAATACTTTTTAGAAACAGAAGATGGGCTAGAATTTCTACGCTTTTATTCCCTAGTAAGGTTGCCTAAATAGAAACTTTGACTTTAATGAATAGGCCCCCTCTCTTCTCTTTGCTTAGGATTGAAGTAGGAAGTTGCCCAATGTGCACATTTACAGTAAGTAGATCAGTACAATCTGCCCTTGAAGTTCACAGGCAATATGTCCACCCTCACAAGTGGGGTGCTGTTTTTATTGAAAGAGGTGTAGGAGAAAACTGTGATGTAGGAATGTTGTGGGTCCTGGCTAATTCAGTAACTTTTCCTCCCAGAAATGGGTGGAAAATGCTTGCTTTCGGGCAGAGCTTGGACTTTCATCTATTTTGGGTAAGAAAAGGTAGTGGGATCCATGTAAGTTACACCACCATGGACTCCACTGGGAGTCTAGCTTTTAGATAGGTTTGGGTTGAGTAGGTGTCTCTGGGTGGCAGAATAGTCCGGGGCCAAATACTACTCCTATCCACACCACAAAATGGGTCAATTTTGATGGCAAAAATGTTATGTGTCAATATTATGTTTTGTGGGCACTCCTGCTGTGGTCAATAAGCCTACCTATACAAGTAGGGCAAAGTTTTTATTGGTTGAAGTGTAGGAACACAGAATGGTTGAACGTTTGTTATATCCTTTGCGTTTACTTCCATTTTTGGCATCCAAATGTGAGACAGTAATCAAGGAGAAACTCATTTTACAAAATGCCCTATACGTCACATAATAGTATGGGTAATCCCAAATTCAGAGTTGTACAAATAACCACTATTCCTAAACTCAGTGTCTAAATGCATAGGTTTCCTTCATGTCCATTTTTCATTAATTAGAGAAGCTGCATCTCAATTCATGCCTCTGAGTATTGCAGTTTGTTTGACAACACACGATTGCTGTATTACCATCCAACCAGAAGGGTGAGAGAGACATAATGACATATTTCTTTTGTAAATGTGCCACTGGTGCAACAAAAACTCATGAAAATTGTAAGGTATTTATTTTTTTCCTATTGTTTTTACATCATGTTTTATTTCAATAATTACTTTCTTTGGGAAAACTATAAAAAAATATCAACACAAATAACCCCTAATTTAGATATACTATCTAGTTTTCAGAAATGTAGAGATTTTCAGGCTCACCCATACGTTTAATGCCTGTTTCAACCACAAACTGCAAGTAGGCTGAAATCACACAAAAATAGGAAAAATAGACTATCACTTAGCAAAATATAAAAGCTGTGGTAAAAACTGGATCATTTTACAACTCAGCTGTTTGCTGAAAGGTGGGAAATGGTGATCTTTGTACAGGTAACCTTTTCTTGGTGTCATTTTAGTAAAAAGAAAATAATTGTATTCTTTATTGCACAGCACTTGTCTCCCATTTTTCCTTAAAAAACCACCCAAAATCTGCTAATATGTGGCTGTTTTCTCAGTTCCCTTCAGAGTAATTTACAAATTCTGGACACTGTTTAAGTACCAAAGATATAGGCAATAAGGATACAAATTCTATCTGGATACCTCTTGCAGAAAAAAATGATTAAGGCTTAAGAGCGAAGTGCCACAAACATAAACAAAAATTAACAGTGACTATGAAAAAACCTCAGCAGCAAAGGGGTTGAAGTGGCTCAGCTTCTCCAGATGTATTCACCTATGCCTCTTCCCGGCTAGCCTGAATATGTACATTGCTGTCCCAGTTCCTCCATGCTCTTTTAGGGCTTTATATTGCACTAATCATTCAATGTGCTGCTAGAGTACTTCAAACATCTCTGTACAGGTAATCACCCAAATGTTTTCTGTTTTATTATCTGTTGTTTACATTGCTTCTCCCCACCAACTTCCCCATATCTGATGAAGCAACAACCTGTCGTTGTGGCTATGCTATGTGGGGACTCAGATCCTGGTGATGTCACTAGTTATTTTGTGATGTTGTAGCAGTTTCTTTGAGTCTACTTCTTCTCCCTCCTTTGCTGTGCTCTCCTACTGCGTTTTGCTGATCCTCAATTTCCCTGTCTCACTCCTCTATTCTCTCCTGCTATGCCCTCTGATAGCCCTTGAACAATTTCAATTTCCTTTCCCTCCTCAGTCTAGTCTCTCCTACTCTGACCCCTCATCTTCCTCAATCACGTCCATCTCCCAACTCTGATCCACCCTCTCTGCTCCACCTCTGAGAGTCCTCGATCACCGCTGTCTCCTTCCTCTGCTTCACTTTCTTCTGCTTTAGTGTCACAATGCACTAAACTAGATCCTGCATCCAACGGGAGTGATAAACAGTTCAGTACTTCACTGTACCCATGGTCAACCATTCACAATAGGAATGCATTGTTTAGCAGTATTCCCTTGAAAAGGGGAATGGGATAAAGAGAAACCAAAGACACTGGATATCATCAGTTTCTTTTCTTAGAGAGTGACTCATCTAAAAACAAGATTACACCTTTCATATGTAGTCACAAGAAAAGTACATGAAGAACAATGTTTGAACGTAACCTATGCTTTAATCAGACTGATAGCCTTTAGTTATATGTGAAGACGTTGCATAGTACTCATACACAGCTTATGCGATCTGTAATGTGATAAAAAGATTAAAAAACACCTTTAATATTTGGTCTCAGCAACATTCTCTTTGATAGATTATATACCTTCTGAATACCAGTAAACCTATGGCTCTACAAGTATTTTTGAAACTCTGATTATTACTTGAAGTCAAACATAAATAGTGTTTGTGAGATTTTTATGGAAAACGTTTCACAACAATAATCTTTCTCTCTCCAGGAAGCACAACTACCTTATGTTCTTGTTTTGCACTTTCTCTGATTTCATATACACAGACATTTTGTTTTCTCAACTGTAAGGTAAACAAATATTTATCAGGTTGATATAGCTCATATTCACATTAACGTATCTCTGAACCTTTGTTCACACCACCACAGAACCAGTCGGTGAATTTTATTACTAATCTGCCGTTAATTCACAAATTCCTTTGCCTGCATCCTGTAAAAACAAATCTAGCCACTTGAGATGGCCCTAGAGCAACAATATCATAAAGGTCCATGCTCCTGCCGTATTGCTCTACCTGTGGCTGTGCAAACAGAGGCTTTGAAGAAAAAGAAGCCAAGAAGGGGTCTTGTGCTGCCAACAAGACAGGTTTGTGACTGTAAGCTGTGTAGCAAGGTGCATTTGGGTACAAAGAAGTGGGGATAGCTTTGCGCCACTAAGTAAAGGTACTAACTGTAATTTGGTGGAACTCTGGGGGAGGTGTCCAGGAGTTCAGAAAAACCTCAGAGGTCCACAGAACTTCCATGAAACCTATGCAACTCTAGGGACCACATGCATAAAAGGGCCTCATCCTTGGGGAGAGGATGTAGCCTAACGGCTAGGGTGATCGACCTCAAATCTGGGGAACTGGGATTGAGTCTCTGCAGGGCCTCTCAACATCTTGTGATTCTGGGCAAACCACTTAATCTCACTGTGCCTAACAAAAATAAATGTGTCCTCATGTAACGCAACTGGTGCTCATGTAAAGTGCTCTGATACCTGATTTCAGGTCAAGTTTGCGCTGCATAAAACTTCGGGAAAAATCCTGAATCACTTTTCCTATTATTCAGAAATGTAGGTGGTTAGTCGTTTGGGCGACGCTCCAGCTAAGACATCGACGATTGGTTATGATTCCAGCCTAAGATGTTAGTTTCCAGAACAAGCGACTAACTATTTTTGTGCTAGTGAGCATTGCATGGCTCCTGAATCTTGCCAGGATACAACTATCATTTAAGATTGGCTAAAAACAAGTGAGCACTATGTGTCTTTTCTGGACGCCAACAGAATTCAAATTGCAATTTTAGGATTATTGTTGCTCTCTGGCTGTATGAATGAGACCCTCTCTCTTTCGTGTTAATCATAAATAGGGCTACCGGTTTTATGGTATTTATTTTTTGATCATTTCCATCTGAATTTATCCATATTTCATTTTTGGCCACCTTATTGGCATTTATCCATATTTATTGTCAATTTTGAGAATAAATTGAGTCGTAAAAAGGTACATTTCCACATGTATTTGACTGATAATCATGCACTCATACTTCAATGCCTGTCACGTTTTAGCAAATTAAGCAGCCAACTATAACAAAACATTAAACCCACAGGTAAATATTACCATTATACTTCATATATACGTTAACATATGCCTGTATTACAGGAAATCTCATCCTGTTTTTTAACTCACCATGCTGTCTATCTGTTCAGCTATTGGCCAGGAATTCACGAAAGAAAGAATGGCGAGTCATTCACAAGAAGCACAATTTTCAGTTATTTTCCCCTTTTAAAATTAAAAACAGGCAGGAAACACATAGGGGCATATTATCAAGGGCTTATCGCCACTTTAGCGGCACTTTTTTGACGCTAAAGTGGCGATATTTTATCGCCCTATTACCAAGCTGTCGCTAACTGGCGTTAGCGACAGCTTTCCGGCGATAGCACCCGGTTTTTCTATTGCCTTGCATGCCAGCGATATTTAACCCTAATGACATGCAAGGTAGGCGTTCCTTCTCTAAATTTAGCAAAAACTCCCGCTAACCGCACTTCGCCCTATTAGCAAGGATAGGCCAGACCCGCGAAGCGATAAAAAAAGTCGCGCTAAGGCCCGTTAGCTGCAGGAACTTAAGAGCAGAAAACAGCTGGTTTTAAAAATGGGGATAAATCTTGGGCCCACATCTATGTATGTTTTTGGTGCTGGACAGCGCTGCAAGCAATGTTGCAGCGCTGCCCTGCGACAAAAATACAGTGCAGGAATGTGCACCATCAATAACATAGTGCGCATTCCTGTGCCCCAGTCATGAAAAGTGTTGCTGCGCTGCGAAAAGACAGCGTTGCAACACTTCTCATTATGCCCTCCTTGCAACAGCATGGATGCGCTGTACTCACTGGACAGCGCTCCATGACGCAAGTAATGACAGATACGTCAGGAATCCTGACGTATCTGTCTGCGCTAAGGTCACGCATTGCTGCAGTCGTGTCACAACCATGACGCAACTCCAGCAATGCATGGGGCCAGCCTATCCCTGAGGCACTGCCTCACCCTAGGCAGGCGGAAGGTACTGACGCAGTGCTGTGCATGAGGGGTGCCCGAATGTTGGCGCAGTTGGTGATACATCGGTGGTGGTTGGGCGCTGCGGTGCCATTGTTTGGAAGCATTGGTGGAGTGTTGGTGCGGAGGGAGTTGACGAGATGTTCTTCGGTGGCCTTGATCCAGCTGGGATGGGGTGCGATGCTGGCGGTGGCGTCCAGTGGGTAAGGTGAAGACGTGATGTTACCAATGATGGTCGGTCCAGGAAAGTCCGGTGTTGTGGCTGCACTTGAAGTTCACGCTGGCGGAGGTGACGTGCTCGACCATGTGTCCTGCTATGTGGCTTGTTGCGTTGACTTGCTGCTTGTGTCTGATGTAGGGGACCTTCCCCATGAGGGGGTGGTGTCCTGGTCACTGTGGTTCTCCAGGTGGAACTTGAGGTCACCGAGTAGGATGTCATCGGTGGATGGGAGATACTGGGGTGCAATGAGGTCTAAAATGGTATTGGAGAATGGGGGCCATGGCCCTGGGGGCCTGCACATGAGGGTGCCGCAGAGGATGCACCTGTGCCTGGTCCGGATCTTGGAGTTGACGTGGTCCATGGTCACCCTTGGGTCATTAGAGTGCGTGGTCAGTCGGAGTGTGCTTCTGTAGGTGACGGCAATGCCTCCTCCCTGACGGTTGGGGTGCGCCTTGCGGGTGATACTGCAGCCATCAGTGATGGTGATGGCGATGTCCGGTCCGGAGCAGAGGTTGGTCCTGACAGGCGAGGTGGTGTCCAGGGTTGATGGCGAGGAGGCTGCTGGCGTCGTATTGGTGGAGTGTCCAAGATGAATGCTCCTTGGTGCTGAGCGCGGTCCAGGGACAGACGGACGCAAACGGCGTAGCCTATGGGTTGCCTTTGGCATGGGAGACGACCATTTCAACGCAGGCAGTACATCGTTAACAACGCAACTCTGACAACGCAGGTGCCTTAACATCGCATTTGAATACATCGCATTTTGAGGTCAGTAATGAGGTAATTTCAACTTTTTCAGGTGTGCATGGGTATTGGATGTCAAATATGAAAAATGGGGTGTTTTTTGGGGTAAAATATGAAAAATGGGGTTTTATTTGGGGTAAAACATGAAAAATGGGGTGTTTTTTGGGGTAAAATATGAAAAATGGGGTGTTTTTGGGGTAAAACATGAAAAATGGGGTGTTTTTTGGGGTAAAATATGAAAAAATGGGGTGTTTTTGGGGTAAAACATGTGAAATGGGCTGTTTTTTGGGGTACAATTTTGAATGTTTGTGTGTTTTTTTGGGGCCAAATTTCTAAATCCTGGGTGTGTTTTGTGCCAAAATAAAGAGAAATTTGGGGGGTGCATTTGTCTCAAATGTGATCTTTTGGGTGTATTTTGGTGGTTCAGAAATGAATTCCAGGGTTCACGGTTGGGTCTGTTGTGCAAATGTTATTCTTGGGTCGCACTCACTGTAGTGGGAACAGTGATCGTCATGTCTCAGCTATGCAACACCTACTCTACTGTTGCAATGTGCCTAGTATTATTATGTATTAGAATGGAATGCAATGTCATGGCATGCATCGCAACTACGTATGCGCCTTTGGCACACGAGTGGTACGCCCGCTGTGCATGGGCGCACAGCGGCCACCATTGAGAAGTGCGGGGGGTGTCTGGACAGCTGTGAGGTGGTAAACCCTGTAATGAACACTGGATGGTGCATGGCTGCGGGGATGTGTGTGTGAGCGTGTATAGTTAAAAATGTATTGAGGTAAGTCTCACCTCTAAGCTGTGTCCCGTGTCTACGTAGCTCCTGCTCTCCTGCATCTGCTTCCAGGAAAAGGAAGTAGGCAGCCAGGCTCCCTCACATGAGTCATTCACAACGCTGCGATTCGGCGGTGGTATTGTTATTTGGACAACGGGACAAGTCATGCAGCCAGGGTCCGGAGGGGTGGGCATGTTCTCCATGCAGGCTGCAATGCAGCCTGCATTGCGAACAGAGAAGTGCGCATGTCTGCATTGGGCGGCCTGAGTGGGCCGACCAAACAGTCATTGCGCACTTGAGTGTGCATGCCAATCCACAAATTCCCTGCTCCGTGTTTGGAGCAGTCCTACCCACCGCCTAACCCCTGAGGATACATAACTGATTACATCCATTATTTATCCCTTGTTTGTCCCTTTTTTAACTGTTTCATTGGCTCCTCTGAGCCCACACTACACGCTTCCCACCGCTGCTGCCCCTGCGGCCCCGCGCCCCTGTCCTCGCACGTTCCCACCTCCCAGCTGATCGTTCCTCCACCCTCCCCTACTTAATGGCGGACGCTGCGCAATTGGCGCTGCTGGCGCGCAGAAGGCACACCTAAGACAAGCCCGTCTGCGCACGTCTGCAACCCAACTGTGACCAGCGCCAGTACGCCTGGATCACGGGCCACCCACTGCTACAGCACAGCCACCCTCCACGCACTCAAACCCGGGAAAGTCAGAGACTGACAACAGGCCTCGGCAAACACGACCCACGGTCAGTTCTCCTGCCTCCACTGCCGCTAGAGCTTAACCACCACCCCGGACTCCAACACAGCCGACACCAGCACCGGCGACACCCTAGGATGCATCCCCCTCAACGGGCGCTCCGTGCACATACACGCCGTGGAAATCTGGAACCTACTCGACTCTCTATCGCCCGACATCGCCTTCTTCACGGAGACCTGGACCAACACCTCCTTTGCCCCCGACATCAAGACCGCCATCCCGGACGGATACAGGATCCAGAGGAAGGACCACACCAACCACCAGGGAGGGTGCCTCGCCATTGCACACAAGAGCACCCTCCACCTCACCACCCCCAGCGGAACCTTCCCCTCTGCCAAACACCTGCACTTCCAGATCCAGACCAGCCACAACTCCACACTCTGAGGAACCCTCGTCTACAGACACCCCGGGCCCCGGACACGCCAGCCAGCCCACCATCTCTACCTGGACGCCAGTCACAGCCGAAGACACAGCCTCAACCATGAGAGGCATGCACTCGTGGGCCCCCACCAACCCATGCCCTCCCACATCTACCACAGAGCCGCGGCCGCCATCACACACAAACTGCATGCCACCATCAACACCACCTTCAAGACAGGCACCTACCCAGACGACTGAAAGCATGCAGAAGTCTGGCCTCTTCTCAAGAAGACCACAGCTGACCCCACCGACCTCAAGAACTACCGGCCCATCTCGCTCCTCCCCTTTGCAGCCAAGGTTGCAAAGTTGCAGAGTAGACAGTCAACAGGGAAGTGACACAATTTATTGATGACAACGCTATTCTCGACCCGTCCCAATCCGGATTGCAACCCAACCACAGCAACGAGGCCGTCCTACTGGCCGCCACAGACGACATCCGCACACTCCTGGACCAAGGCAACTCCGCAGCCCTTATCATACTCGTCCTTTCAGCGGCCTTCAACACCGTCTCCCACCACACACTAGTCGCCAGAATACACGACGCCGGCATACAAGGAACAGGCCTCGACTGGCTCCGATCATTCCTCCCCGGAAGAAGACAAAGGATCAGACTGCCAACTTTCCTCTCCAATCCCACGTAAATCACCTGCGGAGTCCCAGAGGGTTCATCTCTGAGCTCGACCGACTTCAACATCTACATGGCACCCTCGACGCCAACGTCCAACAACACGGCCTCAACATCGTATCCTACGCTGATGACACCCAGCTCATCCTCTCCCTCACCAAAAAGACCACCACCGCCAGACTCAACTTCCAGAACGGAATGCAGGACGTCGCTGTCTGGATGACCAACAGCTGCCTGGAGCTCAACGCCGGGAAGACAGGAGTCCTTGTCCTTGGAACCACACCTTCAGCATGGGACAACACCTGTTGGCCTTCGCCCTCGGAAGCCCACCTACCCCCTCGGACCACGCCAGAAACCTCGGCATCGTACTCGACCCATCCCTCACCATGAACAGAGAGGTCTATGCCGTCACCTCCAGCTGCGTCAACACCCTCCTCATCCTCCGCAAGACCTTCAAATGGATACCCCCAGAGTCAAGGAAGACAGTCACCCATGCACTCATCACCAGCAGACTGGACATTGGAAACGCACTCTACGCCGCCATTTACAAGTTCCTACTCCGCAAACTGCCAACATTACAGTACACCGCTGCAAGACTCGTACTCGGCATCCCCCAGCACTAACACATCAGCCAACACCTACGTAGACTCCAGTGTCTCCCCGTGGTGATAACGAGTCACCTTCAAAATCATCACTCACGCCTACGAATGCCTACACAACAACATAACCAAATACCTCAACAACAGAATCAACTTCCACGTACACAAATGAGACATCCGATCTTCCAACCTCGCACTATCCGAAAGCAGCGCATCCACAGAGCCAGAGCAGGCAGGAGATCCTTCTCCCACATTGCATCCAATACCTGGAACGAGCTACCGGCAGACATCAGAGGTGCCCCCACCCTGAACATCTTCAGGAAGACCCTCAAGACCTGGCTCTTCGGCTTACAGATCTGCGGACCCCCACCCCTCAGTGCCTTACGACCCTCACGGGTGTGTGGCGTGCTTACAATTCCCCTGAGTGATTGATTGATTGAGTTATCATCATGTGATGATTGTTCCTCTTCAGCACTGCTTGAGGTGGTGGGGCAACGCTCTTCCAACATAGCGGTAGACCCGCCACTGGGGGTGTGTCATCTACGTGTGATAGGTATGAGCGACTCCCCCCGGCCCTCCTGCGCTACGCGTCCCAACTTCTCCTTACCTGGACATTGACCCCGTGGCGCAATCCACTGCACTCTCTCCACATCTGTGACTTAGCCAGTAGGAGCCTGAGCCAGGTGTGCTTTTACTGGGCTGGGTACAGCAGTCACTGCGTAGTTGGCTGGTGGACCACCCGATGCAGTTGATGCAGCAGGGCTCCCTTAGGTGTGTAGTTGAGGCGCTCAGTCCACACAAGTTCGGTGTCGCACAGGGGCCTCACCCTCCAGGACGTCCGGCCAGCCCAACATCATCCTTCCTGTGATGCAGGGAGACGGCACCCACCGTTGGTAATCTCCTCCATGCACCCCGGTGTAGTGGTGGATCATAGTATGCAAAGCAGACATCACTACATTGGTGCGCAGGATCACCTCTACCATTGACTGCACCAAGGTGCGCATGGCGGACTTCTCACACAGGTCAGCAACGTGTATCCATGCGACCTGCCAGACTTCACCACCAGGTACTAGTGATCGTCGCACATCAATGTCTCCCGCCACGGCTCATCGACTCCACATCTACTCCACATCCCACTCCAGGCTACAGACGCAGGTCCAGCGAGGGATCCAGGTACCAGACACAGCTCCAGCGAGGGATCCAGGAACCAGACGCAGGTCCAGCGAGGGATCCAGGAACCAGGCACAGCTCCAGCGAGAGATCCAGGAACCAGACGCAGCTCCAGTGAGGGTTCCAGGAACCAGACGCAGATCCAGCAAGGGATCCAGGAACCAGACGCAGCTCCAGCGAGGGATCCAGGTACCAGACGCAGGTCCTGCGTGGGGACCAGGATCTCATCCTGGTCTACGAGGATGTTGGGTGGCTTGAGGGGGTTGTTGATGTGTGCTGCACTATGCCCTGGCTGCTCAAATCTGCATTATTCCTTTTTTTTGGTGCATCTTTTATGTTGGAGGTGGACAAATAGGCTAAGTCATAAATTGCGGGTTAGCGTGCCTTTTGCTATCGCTAAGGGCTTATCGCTGGATTCCACCCGCTATCGCCGGTTTCATTAACGCCGTCACGTTAATGTTAGCGACGGTTTTCGCCGCTGATCCCTGCAGCTATCGCCTGTTAGCAAAACGGTGCTAATACGTTGCTAACAGGGCGATGAATTGCAGGGATCGACGGCGATAGTAAAATAGCGCTAACCTAGGTTAGCGATAGTTATCGCCATTTCTTGCTAATATGCCCCATTGTTTTCTGCCTGTATTTATCTGTAAAAATCAGTAAAAACAGATAACTGGGAGCCTTATTCATAACGACTTGCAAAAAGGAAAAGCATCCTTAGGTTTAACAACAGCTTTTGATTAACAAGTGGAAATTGTCAAACAATGGAAAGAAATAGAATCGCCAAATGACAAAGAAATTATTACAGACACAATCGAGGATTGTCCCGGTAAAGCAGTCTAAGACTCCCCGAACAAAAGAAAATAGCTGCTTATATACAGAATTGATACCACAGCCTTTGGTGTCTTTCTGCGACAATTAATCCATACAAAGTAAAATCATATATTAGTACAAGCAGACTAGACAAAGATAAAACACCAGACTTGAAAGGGGTCGCAAGATCAGAGCTCAGTTCTGCTTGGAACACAATATCCTTGGCCTGCAGCTGTGTGTGATTTAACTAATTGTCAAAAAGCAAAGATAAACACAACTTGCTTATCAGGTTCAGCAGCTCTTCCTGCTAGTCCAGGGCAAACTTTTTATTATACCTGCGTAAACGCGCGTATTTTCTATCATTTTGTGTCACACTTGTTAAACGAAATTCTCCAAATTGAATCATTACGCCAAGCAGCGTAACTTCAACTCCATTCGGATGAATTTAATTCGCAAGAGCGCGGTACAAAGGGAATAAACAAAACATGAGACGCTGATGTTTTCAACACTTGTAGTTTTTGTGCTATGTTTCAGTCAACGCCCTGGTGAATTTTGCACTAACAAGGAAATTATGTAAACTTCACACACCCGTACTTCCTGACTTATCTGATGGTCTCATTTCTGCCCTCCCCCTTATGCCCTTAGCATCTGCATCTATAACATTGCGTTTAATACTCAATTTTGTACAAAATTATTTCCACAGAATTAAAAAAATGCTACAAAACAAATCTTTACCGGTAGCAAATAACTGATTTCTGATTCGAAATCTGGAATGAGACTTTTATTTCTGGGTGCCAGACCCTTGTTATCAGTGAAGTCAACTTGATTGCAGTAATGCTGAAAATATGAAAACATGGAATATTCAGCATAAAACATAGGTAATATTTTCGACAGTTGATTATTTATCTGTCAGCTCTAAAAGATTAAGGGGCTTATTTACAAGCCCCTTGCGCCACCCGTACGTCACTTTTCGCATGTTAAAAGTGACGCAAATGTGGCGCAAGGGGCTTGTAAATCTGACCCTAAATGTATTTCCCCGCTAAATTGCTTATTAACCTTCCTAAAGCTTTTGTTCCAGATCTCGTACCTTTCTCTAATCTGGCCATTATTCTAATCCTCTAATTAATATCAAACGGAGTCAGGACTCCTGGAAGGTGGGCTTTTGAAAGGTACGCTTCCTGTGGATCCGCATCCAGACCAGACCGGACACGTTCAAACCAGTAGACTTGTAGTCAGTCCACTAGCTAACAAATCGTCCTAACATGAGCCATCAAGGCAGTTACAGATTTAGTGGACACCTGCTGGACCACTTTTTTCATTTGTGAAATAGTCAAAGAGATGCGATTGAGGGGGAAAAATCCCTCTTCCTTGACAATTCCAAAGAGGGCAATAGAGGAATCAGGGTGGTTACCGTTTGAGATAATCTAACATTTTTAAAGGGCTCACAAGCAACCTATTTCTCGTCATATGTTTCTGATTTGCACATTTTCTGTTAGCTACTGTGAAATAAATATGAAATTATAGCTCTAGGTCACCAAAAAAGGCAAGGAAAGAGCTAAGAAGAGGCAGGGATCCGCCAGAACTGATACCCAAACATCGTGGCAGGAGTCGCTTCATCAATATAAATCAACATAAATTAATGTAAAATGACGCAGGATTGTATCATTTGCATAACAATGTGTTTTGTTAAAAAATATTTTAATGATTGTGAGGTATGGTGTCTACTGGAAACCTACTTGCTTAATTCCATTCCAACATCAATGTTTCAAGACTTTGATATTCCGGCCGAGTGTTCTAGCATCCACGGTTGTCCCACCAAGGAACTGTCTAGTTATGTGACTGCATCATTGTAGGCTGAGGCTGTTGTAGGAGCTGGCTTTTTATGTAGTATACCAAAACGATGTATACTATGTAGAAAGTCCAGACAACCCTTATTGGTTTAAGGGCTTGAATTAATAATCCCAAAGGCTCTCTTTTGTTGTAGTGTGGGCGAGCAGTTTAGGCTTATCAGAGGGTAGTGTTAATGCAATTGTTGAATACACGCAAAGGGGTATATTCACAAGAACGTGCGATAAACATCGCCAAAATAGCTTACCGCAACTTCTCACATCGCAGTCCATCGCGGGAAAATAACGCCGTGTTAACGTGGCATTCACAACATGGCGATACCGTGCGATACTCGCACGATAACGCGGCAAATGTCCGCGAAACAACTACCGCGACGGCGATAAGAACCCAAACCCTAACGCGAAAAAAGTTGCGATGCACCCAATGGCGATGAAACAACCGTGATAACCAGCAGGAGGCCAGCAATACCCACGCACCATGCGTGAATAAGCGCCATAAAAGCACCCAAAAAATACACCAACAAGTAAACGAACTGCGGAGCACCATGGAAGCACCTGGACCGAGTGCTGAGGCCAACTCGAACCCCACAAGCATAACGGAGGACCAGCCCGGAACCCCGGGGTCGGGGAAGGGCAAGGAGAAGAGGAAGAGGAAGACGGGGTTCCAGACTGCACGATAACCGGATCCACCGCACGGTGTGGACAGAACACCACCAACAACTGTCCGTCACCACCACCGTGTCATTGGCAAGACAAATGGAAATATGGCAGTCCAATGAGATGACTGCGTAGGACTGAACTAGCTGTGGGCACAATACCCATGAACAACATACTCGCAACCCCCCAACGTAGCCCCACGTCCATGTAGGAAATAGGTCTGTGTGTAAAAATGTCAAAGTCGGTAGCAGGCCTAAAGGTGTGTCCGCCATCACATGTGACAACAGTACCTACCGTCGCATACCTACCACACCCACCTGGGCGGACACAGACTGTCCAGAATGATCACAGTGACCCACATGCCAAGAAGTCGGACCCCATACCCACATTGGTGACATCACGGAGCTGCACAGGTCCACCAGCAACTATCCCAAACCACCAAGTCTGGCGCACACAGGTGGACCTGCCAATAGGGACTCACCCCTAAATGAAATGCGTCATCCAGTCCCACCCTGTGTACGGACAATGCCCAATGAGGCACACAAATTGCCATCCTACCCAACACCCATCACAGTTGAACACAAGTGTGGCAGCATAGACTTTATTAGCATGTGCGTGTAAGTACGGGCAAGACAAGGGCCACAACATGCAGACCAAGGCATCAGACAATCACAGGCAGCATAGGAAGGCAGCCATGTCCACTGTTGTTGTGGGAAATGTGGACTCATCACCAGAATGCAACAAGGTGTTGGGACCTGTGCTATGGGTTACCATCAGTCATGGCTGCTGGAACGTCATTAGTCGTCCATGAAAGCGAGCACAGCTTCCTGTGCAATCAGTTCCAGGAGTACATCGTTATTGAGCTCAAGGAACACGAGGGCGAGCCAATCCATCAACTGGTCCGGACAGATGTGCTCCGTCCACGCCGTCTCACCAATCCGCAAAACAGCCCAATAGGGGGGCGCCTCAATGTGGTCACTGCACACGAGGAATTGTGCAAACTACCATGTCCAACTGCCAGCATATATGCCAAACATCCAGGCATCACATGAACGGGAATCCCGGTTACACTCATGGTCGTGGGCCAACAGGGGGCGCACACACAAGTCATAATCCAGTTCAGCTACCGTTGCATTGAATAGGCAGACATCCATGGGCCACTCGAATATGCATGTTCGACAGTGGAACCAGGGCTGGACGCAGGCGACGTACGCAAGATGGAAGCTCAGGCGGTAACTGAAGCGCAACACTGCAAGTGGCAGTGCCCCCAACATTTGCAGCATTCGGGCATGGTACAGTCCCATGTGACTGGCGTTGTGCATGTGCCCGTGATGTTCGGCCATTGCGGTGGTGGCACTCGTGGAACCGCCACTCCTCTGACCTGCGGCAGTCATGTGGATGAAAAGTCACAGCTCGGAGCAATGAGTCGTATGGGTGTGCGACGTTAGGACGTATGTGTTGTTGTGTACGTAAGTGTGAAGGCCATTCCATGCAAGAGTCCCCCGAGCAAGGGCCTCTGTGTGTGGGTTGTGGATACGTTGGTCCTTTATCATCGCTGTGTGAAGTGTGGGAGTCGTCTTCATCTACTATCATATCTCTCCCAGGGGGTGTCTGCCGCATGCTGTACCAAGGTCGGGGGTGCAGATGCCCATCCGCCTCCTGTGTGGAGACAAAGGAGCATTCATCCCTAATGTCAGTCTGACTACTGCTTGCAATCTGGAAATGTGATGTGGTTTACACGCTGCAATTGAGGCTAGGCCTTAGACCCATGGCGCACCAAGAACGATACACACAGCAGTTGGCATGCATGAGCCAAGAGCCCGAGTGGACTGGCGCACCTTGTACATTCCCACGTGCGCGTGCGCCCTCCGGCTGCATGCAACATTGCAACATTGCATATCGCGGCACGTGTGGCGCAGACACTGCGACAGAGACACACGCATATGTGCATTTCCTGCCCAGCCCAGAAAAGGACCACGCCCGGAGATGATACTTCACACCCCTACGATGGACGTGCGTACGCAAGCCCAGCCCACTCCGTATACGTATAAATGGTGGGACGACAGAGCTACATGGACCAGATCTTCCACAATGCCCGAGGGGACAATGATGCGCCCGCCTGCCATGTCACGAGACACAATCATGAAGGGACCATGACTTGGGGGCTCAGAGTAGAACTGCGTGCGGCACAGCCCACGTGACACGGGACAGTGACTTTTGTTGCACTGGGTTAGAGGCACCCGGAGCACGTCGGCCGGCACAGGCATACCGCCACGGGTCGTTGACTCACGGGGCACTGAGGTAGAGTCACCTAATGTGCTGAGCAGGTGCGCAGCCTGCGATGATGCCCCGTCCTGGCTGTCCGGGCTGGTGAGGGTTGGTGTGAGCCCTGCTGGATCGCAGTGTAGGCCGGAGCCAGCGTGCGACGGGGGCCTACCGCCACGTGGCGTTACCTCAAGGTTCACAGAGTTAGTGGCACCTATGATGCTGAGCGGGTGTGCAGCCTGCGTTGATGACGTGTGCACTGTTATGGACTCTCACATTCTGAAATCAAGGCCCAGATCCAGGTGTGTGACCTAGTGGCCCGCAGGGCAGGTCCGCGTGATGTGGTGTCTGCCAAGGTCGCGTGTCCAGGGCTCGGAGCATGCACCGGCACGTGGTTGGAGACACACCGGTGGCGGAAGGTGAGCAGTGAGGCCTGGGGGCACATGGGCGGACAATGTCCACTGGGCAGCAGGAGGGGCTGGGGTGCAGCAGCATGTGTGCGCAGGAGCGGACGAGCGCTGTTGCCATGTGCAATGGTATGTACTCTGCCATTATTACATCTGGACTCCATTGCAGATGAAAGGACCTGGTGGACTGCAGTGGATACCGGCACGTGGTTGGAGACACACTGGTGGCAGCAGGTGGGCTGTGGGGCATGGGTGCGCAGGGACGGCTGTCTCTCGCCCTCTCATCCTTTCACTGTCTCTCTCTCCCTCTCTGTCTCTCTCCCTCTCTGTCTCTCTCCCTCTCTCCCTCTCTCTCTCCCTCACTCTCTCTCTCCCTTTCTTTCTTTCTCTCTCTCTCTGTCCTTTGATGAGCGCATGACCCATGTTCTCATCTCGGATTTTGTCTTGCAGGCTGTGACTTCCAGATTGTCCGGAGTGGATCCGCAAGGACTAATCCGATTTGTTGTTTTGTGTTGTGTATTAATAAAGTTTTGTTATGGGAATTTCAAAGTTGAATGTTTGATTCTCCTTATTCTGACCACACAGGTATGTTTGTTGTTGTATTTGTGCAACATCAGGGTCTTTTTTTTATCGTCATTTTGTTAAGTTGCTGTGGCATATCTTTGTCCGGGGTGGGTGGGCCGGGGGAGGGCCCCGGGGTGTGGGGGGTCCTGGGGGTGGTGGCGGTGGGTGTTGTGGGCCTCTGGGGTCTCCGAGCTGCATGGGCAGTGGCTCCATGGCATCTGTTGTTCTTCAGGTGTGGCTGTGGGGTGGGCTCCCTTTTGTGGTGCAGGTAGTTGTCCTGCTTAACACCAGCAGAAAGCAGGTGTAAAATCCCTGCTGCTAGCGCGGCTTATCGCCTGTTTTCGGTTCGCATCGCGGATCTGGCTGTTCGTTGTGAATGTCGCGATGTGGTGTTTTCGTGTGTTTTTGCATGGGAACGCCTACTCTGCATCTCATTAGCGTTAGTTGGCGGTGTCAACCGTGGCGATGTTTTTTGCAGCAGCTATCGTGGGATATGTGGCAATGTAGGCAGTTAGCACCAGCTTGCGAATGGGGCGATAATTCTATCGCCATTTTTGCTGCGCTAATGTGCCGATAACTTGGCGATAAGTCCTTGTGAATATGCCCCAAAGTCAATAAATGAGACACACACTCAAGAAGAAACTCGAGACCAATTTAGAAAAATAACAAATATTTTTATATTTATTTTAACACCAAGAACTTCGTAATTGGGTAAGTATTTTTTGTAATAGCATTTTCTACAGGTAAGTAAAATGTTCACTCAAAAACGTTTTTATGTGGTAATGCTTTCCTAAGGATAAAAGGGCATATGCTGTGTACAGGTATTTGTAAACGATACTCAGGGGTCTCCTTAAGGACTTAAGGTGCTACGGGGCATAGGTCCAAAGTACCACCAGCAGTTCAAGTTTACCTACCCTGGAGTGTCCAGGTGCAGAGATGCTGGATGGGTTGGTAGTCTTGTGCACTACACCATAGGAAAAGAGGTGGGCTACCTAGAAACAGGATGCAGAAGGGGACTTGGGGACAAATCCGAGAGTTTACAATGTGGGGCTTGGTTCATGGGGGCCATGGGAGCAGGAGAGCCCTGTCAGTTGTCTTGGGCCTGGGCTAGGGAGCTCAGGTCCGGAGGGTTTTGATTGGCTGTTGCTCGTGCATCAAAGTCACCCACGGTTCTCCGGTAGACCTGCAAAGGGAGACTAAACAGGACAGTTGGGCCACTCTCAGTGCTGGATTCTGTGGAACTGATATCCCTCATTGGCTGCTCAGTCTTTGTGGCATGGGAGTCCGGATTGGACTCAAACAATCTTTTGTTGCTGAAAGGGGTCCAGTACCCTGGGTGTTGGTTCAAGGTGGTTCCGGCTGGTCCTGGCATCTTCTCACTTGGTGGGGAGATGGTTCTGTCCACTAGGATCATGGTGACCCCCTCCTGGCTGGCTGCTGCATTGGTGGACCTGGTAGTCAGGAGAACGGTGAACCAGATGTTGCAATCGGTGCCTGCATGCTGCAGGGAAGTGGTTCATCCACTTTAAGGGAGATGCTGTTGGCTTGGCAAAGTGCTGGCGGCCATCCGAGGCTTTTGGAGGTTGCACAGCTGCAGGACGAGTCAAGCTGTCACAATTGTCAGGTGGGCAGGCAAGGTTTGATGCCAAAGTCCACCATCAGTCTGCAGTTCATGCTTCTTCAGCTCTTCTTTCTCCTCTTTTTTCTTCGGTCAGATGAATATGAGTTCCTGGTGTCAGGGGCCCACCTAAATATTCAATTTAGGGGTGTTAAAGGGAGTGAAGGGTAGTAGCCAATGGGCTACGTATCCCTGGGGTCATTACACACCCCCTATATGACCACTCTCTGTGGGGGGTAGGCATGACCCTGTCCCAGATTTCCTATTTCCACCAAAATCAAAATGGTGGAACCCTTTTTTCGTAGGACACATCAGACAACCCACCTTAAAGGTGTGACTGGCCTGGCAGTGCACCATGCCTAATTGCATGTCTAATTTCCCACCTGTCCTGGTGCCAGATGGGCCTCAGGGCAGGGGGTGGCATCTGCCAGGACTGGGGAAAGCCGGGGTCGCATATCAAAGGCCGCAGAGACTTTGAAGCCTCTGGCCTTGGTATGCAGATTCACCCGCCATCCTGCTGGAAAAGAAGTAAACACCTCCTGCCAGAGCAGGCATTTTTTCTGACCTCTGAGAGTGTGGGCTTTCAGATCCAGGGGGTCAGAAACTCATCTGTGGTAGCATGCTGGATGATACCAGGCAGCCAGAACATTAAGAGGCTGGTAAGTTTTCAGGGGGCACCTCTCGGTGCATATCTTAATAAATCTACTGCTGGCATCAGTTTGGATTTATAAAGACAAGGTGTTTGATACCAAACACCATAGGTTTCAGTGAAGCCGTCATGAAGCTGGGAAACTCATAATGACCAATGCCCAGTACTTATACTTAAGATGGCTTCCCTGTTCACTTGTACTATCTAGCAATAGAACTAGACAGCACAGGGGCATATCTGCTCCTGCAGATATGTCCTCACATGTAATATAATGCACCCTGCCTTAGGGCTCTTAGTCCTGCTGTAGGGGTGACTTACATGTACTGCATGCAGTGTCTGTGGGCATGGCATACAGGGTGTGTGCCATGTCGGGTTTTCACATTTGTCTGCACCATTTCATGCAGCCTGCAGTGGTAGTCTGCATGAGTTTGGTGGTGGGTCCCTTAGGGTGGTACAATACACGCTGCAGCCTTTAGGGATCCTCTTTAGTACCCATGCCCTGGGTACTCATTTATTAAGGGCTCACAGGGGTGCTAACTGTCTAGCCAATTGGGGAACAATTGCACAGTTACCTTGTTTTGGGGAAAGAGCACTGGCACCTGGGACCCGTCTAGCAGGAACCCAGTGACCTTCAGTAAAAATTGCATCAGATACCAGGCAAAAAACGGAGGGGACCATTTCAAAAAGGGGTACTTTCCTACAGCTGTACAGCTTGTTCAATGCACAGCCAGCATGCAACCATTCATAGTAAGAACTGGACAGGGCAAATGGCCTCTTAAGATGTTATTGCTAAATGTGAATCTTAACTTTTTTATTTTGCCATGTAAACTACAATAGACCAGATTTTCACTGCTTTAGAATTAACCATGGTGACAAGCAGTGACATACACATGGTTAACCTAATGGGGCCTTGTGCAAAGTATAAACACTCTGTGGGAAATCAAAATGTGACACAGGAAGCAAAGTTGCTGCACTGCAGTGTGCTAAAGGAAGAGTGAAAGCAGTGTGATATCTTGTAAGATATTGCACTGTTTTCTCTCCCCCAGAGCTGGCACACTTTAAACTGTGATGTGCCAATACACACACCCTTGAACTGTAGTGCAGGGGTGATTGCGTTTTGTCAGACATACATTTTGTACTGAAAGGGGTCCCTTTAATTGTTTAGTACTTTTCCCACTTTATATGTGTGCTGTACAATGCAGCACAAATGCAAAGTTTGAAAAGTAATGAGAAATTAAAACATTTTACCTCTGTTACACCTTCCTCGTGGAGGCCTAAGGCTTAAGTGCCAGTACCTGATTATAGTTGTTAGCAGAATGGTATTTATGGCAAAACCCATGGGTGGTTGCATGGGAACACCCATGTACCACCCATGGAATGCCCATTATTTGAAAATAATGCAATGTTGCATATAGGGCTACTTTGCGTTACTTTGGCCAACTTTCCAATGCAAATCCTGATTTTTGATAGAAAGTAAATTCCACCATATTGATTTTTGCAGTGTTTGCATTACAAAAAAGTATTGTAGTGTTAGTAAATCTGTGCCTCTGATTGCAATGGTTTGCAGTGGAATGCCCCCCTTGATTTCCCATAATCATAATCCAAACACCTGACCCAGAGGGTAACATACTTTCGGACCTCTTGCATGGTGTTGGAAAGAGACTTGTTAGTAGGGATAAATAGGGACTTACCAAAAGTAATAAGGCCACAATCACAATGAAAGGTCCAGTCACGGTCTCAACAAATTACACCCTTACTCAACCCTTGGTAGCTGGCAATGAGCAGGCAGGCTTAACTTAGGCGATTGGTGTGTAAAGCATTTAAAAACACAAATACATGAAATTAGTAAGACACAACACACAGTAAAAATCCAACACCAATTTATAGGAAATAGGTTATATTTTTATGATCAAAATAACACCAACACGACAAAAATCCAATGTAGGGAACCAGAGATATGCATTTTTAAAGATTAAAAGTAAAACTAGCGCTCAAAGGGTTAAAAAAGGGTGCATTGGACTGGGACAAAGTCCAGAGTTCAGGCCACTTATGATGAAAAACTTTAACACTTACTTCCAGAAGAGTTTCTTGATGCAAGAAAGTTGTCCACAGCACCAGCCAAGGGTTCAGATGCTCTGGTTTGCCTCTTGGGGTCTGGGACTGCAACTCTCACAATGGACCTGGTCAACCTATGGAGCTTTTTACAAAAGTTGCTCCAAACTTCTGGAAGTGCCTCTTGTGGGTTCAAAGTGTCTAAAACACAAATCCAAGCGTCTAGAAGCTCTGAGATGGGCCATGGGATGTTGGGACTACAATTCCCACAATGCTCCTGGCCAAATCCTTAGAAGTCCACTGGACACACTCCAGGATGGGGACTTCTTGGTGGAGATGATGCAGGTGGGTTCTGTTAACCTGTAGCTTTCAGAGAGTCCACTACTTAATCCTGGTGAAGCCAGGCAAAGTCCTTAGGGCTGTAGTACCAGCTTGGCAGCAGGTGCAGTCCTTCAGCTTTAAGTACAGATCAGGGTTCCAGCAGGGCAGTCCTTTTCCCCTTGTTGTTTCAGGCAGTAGATCGGAGTTGCTTGGCAGCTCTCCCATATTTATTCAGAGTTCCTGGGTGTCAAGCATGGGGGACTCCAGACCAATGGGGTGCAGGGTGCCACCCAGGTGTATTGGTGGTTGTATGATAGAGGCACGACTGATTAAACCACGCATGCCTCTACCACATAACCTAAACCACGAATGCTTCTTAACCACACATTTCTTTACCACGCATGCCTTTACCACGCAATTTCATGGTAAAGGCATGAATGGTAAAGGGGTATGCAAGGCTAGGCTCGCAACCCCGCCCTAAGCTACAAACTCCCCCCACCCCCTTCCCCGCCCTGAGGTCCAAATACCCGACCCCCTCCCAACCCCCACACTGTCCCTAACCCTTAAACACTACCTCGCCCCCCCTCCAACTCCCTTGCGCTGTCCCTACAACTACCCCAACCCCTTCCACTGCCCTTTGGCCTAAAACCCAAACACCTATTTTTTAAAAACTACCCTGACCCCCCAGACCCAAAAACTACCCCGCCCTCCCCAAAGCCCTTAAAACTACCCGACTACCCATTCCCCTACCCCTGCCCTGAGGCCTAAAACCCTGTCCCTTAACACTGTCTCAACCCCCTCCTGCTCCCGCGCTGCCCCTAAAACCGCCACAACCCCTTCCACTGCCCTTAGGCCTAATACCCTAACCCCTAATTAAAAATACTGCCCAGACCCTCCCCAGCCCTGAAAATTACATCCGACACCCCAGCCCTGTTAACTAGCCCCAAACCCCCCAGTCCAGAAAACTAACACCAACTCCCCCCACCCAGAAAACTACACGGACCCCCAGCCCTGAAAACTACCCTGATCCCGCAGCCCAGAAAACTACCCCTGAACCACCTCAGCCCAGAAAACAACTCCGACCCTCAGCCCAAAAAACTACCCCCAACTGCCCCAGCCCAGAAAACTACCCCAACCCTCCCCATCCCAGAAAACAACCCCCCAGCCCAGAAAACTATCCTGACCCCCAGCCCAAAAAACAACTCGACCCCCAGCCCAGAAAACTACCCCTGACCCCCAGCCCTGAAAACTACATCCGACTCCCACAGCGATGAAAACTAGCCCCAAACCCAACCAGCCCTGAAAACTACCTCCGACCCCCATCCTGAAAACTAGCTCGAACCCCCAACCCAGACAACTAACCTGACTCTTCCAGACCAGAAAACTACCCCCAGTCCTGAAAATCACACCGACCCCGCAGCCGAGAAAACTACCCCTGAACCACCCCCAGCCCAGAAAACTACCCCGATTCCCTGACCCAGAAAACTACCCCCAACTGCCCTGCCCAGAAAACTACCCCAACCAACCCCCAGCCTAGAAAACAACCCACCAGCCCAGACAATTACCGCCAACAACAGCACAAAAAACTACCCCTGACCCCCAGCCCATAAAACTACCCCTGACCCTCCCGCCCTGAAAAGAGTCTGGCTTGGTATATGATGCACACTGATGTAAGTGGGCACCCTATATCAATCCAGACAACCCTTATGGTGATTTTAGTGGTCTTAGACAACCTTAGAAAGCTCTCTAAGTGGTAGCTGTGGAGAGCAGCCATCAGGCTTAGTCCTGAAGGAGTGTAAAGCAGCTTGGTTTACCAGAACATAATCTTGTAGTTATAGATTAAGTGAAAAAGAACCACACAGTGTATTTATAAAAATATATATTTATCATAAGACACTCACTAACACATACAGATATCTCCTACCAGGAGATATGCACAGTACACGTAATACTTTGCAATAGAAACAGGTAAGTAGCATAGAATACACAGTGGTCCCCAGGGGGAGACCAAACCATATACTCAAATGGTGGTATGCGAACCACGGCTCAAACAAAGACTATACCCAGAGGACGTAGAAGTGTCAGGGACCCAAGAAACCACCCAAGGTGAGTATCTAGGAGCCCCATGAAGGTTGTGTGCAGCATGGGAACACGACCGCGTTCTCCCTACAAATGAAAGTGTAAGTCACGGTTGCAATTTTAAAGAAAGAGGACCCTTCCCAGTGGACCCTGAAAAACCCCCATAGAAGACAAGAGGTTGGAGAGCCACCTCACCCGTGGATACCCTTGGAGCCAGGTTACCTGCACCAGGGAAGTCGGGTGCATAGGTGTGAAATGGCATCAGAAACCGTTGTCGAACTCAATTGGAGACTTCAGGAAGATGCCGCTGCTGGAGAAGGTGAAAGTGTCCGGTGGAATCCAAAGGTAGATTCAAGGTGAAGAGTACCTGCAAGCAGAGGGGACAGAGTCTCGGTCACTCTGGAGTGACCAGGGGGCACAGAAGTTGAGTGCCTACCGATGTCGGATGTTGCAGGAAGGATGATGGTGACCATGGAGCTGCAGCTGTGAGACCAGGCAATGTTGTGGAAGACCAGGAGCCATTCAAGAGCTGTCCCACTTCAGAAGTCGAGAGTTGAGGGGTCGGTGTCTGTCGGGAGCACCAACAAGCCTTGGTAACTGCAAACAATATGGAAAGCGAAGAAGGTGCAGTGTCGGGACCAGCAAGGTCCAGGGGACTCACCACAAGCAGGGGAGTCAGGGCAGGCCCCGAGCATTCAGGGGAGCCCACAGAAATTAAAGGGGGCCTCAACAGGCCCCACAGGCTGAAGGCACTGGAGTCGCAAGAGGACCTCGAGTAGCTCACCAAAGATGCAGGCCCAACGTGCAAGTGATGTGGTGAGGATGAAGATCTTGGTCACAGGAGATGCTTGAGGTAGGAGCTACTTGGAGCCCGAAGATCTTGATGGAAGGAAGCCAACAAGCCTTTGCAATGGCAAGTGGACACAGTGCACAGGGGTTCGGTTCCTGCGGCTCCAACAAGGGATACTGGCCTCATACTTGGTGAGAGGACAGGGCAGGCCTCGAAGGATGTGAAGAACCACCACTTGTGTTTTTGAGCCTTTTGGAGTCTGTGGGAGTCCAGGATCAGCAGACCAGTCAGCTTAGTTGCGGTGCCTGCAGATGCAGGGAAGTGACTCCTTCACTTCAAGAGAGATTCCTTCAGGTTTCATGGATGCCCACCGGCCTTGCAAGGTTTCCTGTATGGAGCACAGGCATGGACGTTTCAGCAGACGAGCAGGGCAAAGAGATCAAGAGCAGCAGGAGTCTTCCCAGTTGCAGCCTTGATGGCCAGATCAAAGTCCAGCGATGTCCAGAGTGCCCAGACGGTGGAAATTGAAGTGGGGTCTGAAATGAATTGTGTCCCCGAAGAATCTAGGCACCCACCCTCAGGCAAACCCTTACGTACACTAAGGAAAGGGTTGGGACGATTCAGGGTTCCCTCCCAGGGGAGGGGTTGGACATTCGGGAGGATACTCCCATGTCCTTTGTCCAGTTTTGCGCCAGAGCGGAAGCCAACGGCTCCCTGAGCTTGTTTGAACTGGACTATGCAAGGAGGGCACCAAATGTGCTCTCAAGCAGACTGAGTGGCGCTGGCAAGCGCTCCCACCTGGCCCCAATACACTAAACCCTGTCTGGGAGGTGGTCACACCTCCCTGTGACAGGATACCTATTGTTCTGCCTTCCCCTGTTCGAACTTGGCTCAGCAGCAGGAGGGCAGAATCATGTTTCTGGTCGGCGGCAGCTATGTTGTCCTGTCCGGGTCTAACAGAGGGCCTCTACAGTGCTTGGAATCATACCTCCCACACCATTTATGTTGATACCAAACATAACAGGGTTTGTTACAGCCAGTTTCGAGATGGTCATCACGTAATGACGCAGTGCCCCTCTATATGTTATGCGGCTGTCTCACAACCCGGGAGAATGGACTCCAAAGGCTTTAGGGGTGTCCTGCTCATGCAGGGGCACCCTCACACTTAGAACTGAGCACCCTGCCTTCAGGATTGAAAAGGCCAGCTGTAGGGGTGACTTATAGGCTTATAGGTTTTCTATGAAAACAGAAGGAACTGGAGGATAGTTACACCTGATACCTTTGGTCTGGTTCTACAAAATACTTCCATTGAACTGACCGGTGAACCTAACCAGGATGCTATCATATTCAATGACTGGGTCACATCTTCCTTAGACTCTATAGCCCCTTTAAAATTTATGAAACAGACTAGAAATAAACCTACGGCCCCTTGGTTTACGCCAGAACTCCGCATTGAAAAGAGTCTCTGTAAGAAGCTCGAGAGGATCTGGCGGAAAACCTATAATACTGAGTCTAAAAATGCTTACAGATTAGCATTAAAACATTTTCATAGATCAAAACGTAAGTCCATCAAGGACTACTTCGCAGCTCAAATTAATTCTGCCAATAACTCCGCAAAAGAAATTTTTAAGATCGTCCAAGATTTTACTAAACCCGATTCTACGCATAGCAAAATAGTCCCCTCTGCCACCCTCTGCGAAGATCTATCAGCCTTCTTTCAAGATAAAATACAAGTCATCTACTCTGCATTTCCCACAAGGGAACTAACTACCTCACCTCCTTCCTCCTCTCCCCTTCCTTATACCTGGTATGAATTTAGTCCGTTTAGCCTGGAGGATTCTTTAAGTCAGCTGGAAAAAACAAAATCTGGATCTCCACTTGACCCTTGTCCAGCTAGGCTTTTTAAACTTTTGGCCCCTCTATTAAACCCTCACCTTAATCTTCTGTGGAATTCTTCTTTGCATACTGGCATCTATCCGTCAGTTTGGAAAACTGCACTTGTTCAACCTATCCTCAAGAAAGTTGATGCAGATCCGGCTGAACTGAAAAACTATAGGCCCATCTCTCTCTTGCCAGCACCTGCCAAAATTCTGGAACAGGAAGTACAAAAACAGCTTTCCGAATACCTAGAATCCAATAAACTTCTCCATGACTCCCAGTCTGGCTTCAGGTCAGGACACAGCACAGAGACAGCGTTGTTGGAAATAACTGAGAATGTCCGGGAGACCTTGGACAATGGTCATTGTGCTATGCTCGTGCTGCTCGATCTGTCAGCAGCGTTCGATACGGTGTCCCACATGATCCTGCTTGACAGATTAAGACAACTGGGAGTGACGGGGACCACTTTATCATGGTTTGGTTCCTTTCTGGTAGACCGGTCCCAGAAAATACTGCTGCATCCTCACACCTCATCATCACGCCCTACAGTTTGCGGAGTCCCTCAGGGCTCAGCCCTGAGCCCGACTCTTTTTAATGTCTACCTCTCCCCGTTAGCCCCGCTCATTGAACAACATGGGGTGAGTGTTATCTCGTATGCTGACGATACTCAGCTTGTGTTTTCCTTCAGGGATATATCCGAGGCTGCTTTCTCTAACCTTAGACATTGTCTAGTTGACATCTCAGCATGGATGACTGAGAACTGTCTGAGATTGAATACCGACAAAACGGAGGTTCTATTTTTCAATCAGCCAGCTCCGCCCCATTCGGACATATGGTGGCCACCTGAGCTCAATCCTCCACCCCACCCTGTGCCCTCGGCCAGAAACCTAGGATTCAAGTTTGACTCTGCCCTCTCTTGTAAGACTCAGATCAGTCATGTATCCTCTCTATGCTTTTGGAAGATGAAGTCCCTACGGAGATTTCTCCACTTATTACCCATGGACTGCAGAAGGACTGTAGTTCATGCACTCATTACGTCTCAGTTAGATTATGCCAACAGTCTGTACCTGGGTCTGCCTTACTACCTGATAAGAAAGCTACAGACTATACAAAATGCGGCCGCTAGGCTCATTAGAAATATCCCAACACGACACCACATCTCACCCCATTTACGGAGCCTACATTGGCTGCCAGTAAAAAGGAGGGTAGAATTCACAGGGTAATTAAAGAAACGGGCCCCCTCTACCTGAGAAAAAGACTCTGCAAATATCATCAGACGAGGGTTCTGAGATCTAATCACCAAGTACTTCTTGCCACTCCCCGCTTCAAAAAAGCCAGACTAGGTGGCCGGTCTTTTACGGTAAGAACTGCCCATCTCTGGAACTCCCTACCCGAGTTCATAAGGAAGGCCAATTCAGAATCTGTCTTCCGCAAACTTCTAAAAACTTGGTTTTTCAACCTTCCCTAGCACCTGTAACTCCTGGCAGTTCTCCCCCTGCTTCTGCTCTCCGCAATTAGCGCCGGGACACCTCCGTTGGAGGTAGCTGTGCGCTCTACAAACTTCAAATAAATAAATAAATAAATAAATAAATAAGTGCAGTGATCCTAGATATAGGGAACCTATATCTTTCGTAAGTGGTGTTAGCACCAGCTTACACAGGCTGCAATGGCAGGCCTGTAGTGAATTGTTTGAATGGTCTCCCATGAGTGGCATAATACATGCTTCAGCCTATGGGGGACCCCTGGGGTACCTATGCCCTGGGTACCTTAGTACCATATACTAGGGACTTATAAGGGTACCCCAGTACCCAATCTGGGATCTACCTAAGTACTTACCATAACAAATTAGGGGAGAAAGCAGAGAGACTGGGGTCCTGATTAGCAGGATCCCAGTCAGACTAGTCAGAAACAGCATAGCACCAGGCAAAAAGTGGGGGTAACCATAAAAGCAGATCCTACTTTCCCACAGGTATCCATGTCAAATGTGCGAGAAACCAAGAAATTAGCCAAAATACAGCTAAATTTGATTTTGTGAGGGAAAACTGGGAAAAAAGTGCTGCAGAAGAAAGCATCTGTTTTTTCCAAATGGCATCAATAAAGGGTTTGCGATGGTAAAATCACCATCTTCCCAGCTTTCAGGAACAGGCAGACTTGAATCAGAAAACCAACTTTTTCAACTCAGTTTTGGAATTTTACTGGGAGATAGCCAATTTTTCCTATTTTTTGTGCTTTCAACCTCCTTCCACTTAGTTGTGGAAACAGGCATGTATCACAGAGGGCATTTTGTAAAATGTCTTCTGTGTCATACACTTGCTTGTATTTGAAAGACACAAACATAGAGATATTCAGCTGGTAATAAAAGTTTTACTAGTCTGTATTCCCACAAGTCTCCCAATAAAAATGGTACCCACTTGTGTGGCTAGGCCTGTGACACAAAACAACCAAAAACATGACTTAGAAAACCTCATATTTCACTCAGCAGAATGCATGTTTTTTACAAGGTGGCTAGCTGTGGATTTTGGGCCCCAGCTCAGCCGGCACTTAGGGAAACCAACCAAACCAGCCTATGTTTTAAAACTAGGCACCCGGGGGAGTCCAGGGTGGGGTGACTTGTGTGGTTCTCACCAGGTTTTATTTTACCCAGAATCCCCTGCAAAGCTCAAACCTTGCCTAGAAAATATGGTTTCCTTGTATTTCTGTGAGGAAAAGTCCTGGAATCTCCAGACAGCCACAAACTTCCTACCACCCAGCATTCCCCCAGGTATCCCGATAAAAATGCTGCCTCACTTGTGTGGGTGGGCCAAGTGCCTGCCCAAAACGTATTGTGGAGACATCAAAATTATCTATCACAAAATGACCTGCTTTTGCAAGGAGGGCACTTGCATTTTTGGTCCCGGTCTCGGCCTCTATCAAGGGAAGCCTCCAATAAGCCCTATGGGTGCCCCATCGGCGTGTGGCTAACAAAGAAAAACCTATATACCCTTAGTGCACAATAAACCCTAAATTAAACCTATTATCCAAACCTTTTAAGAAAATAGCACTAAAGCAGAAAAAACTAACCATCCACTCTCCTTCCTCCTCCTACATAATCGCTTACTCATTCCCCGACTCCACCTGCTCAATAAAGAATGCATCTTGTTGTTTCGCATCATCTTGAGAAGAGCTGGAAACTTTAATTGAACCGAAACACCTAAATTCCTTAGTGACTCCATTCTTTTACCTAACTCCCATTGCCTATTAGAAGTTGCCACCGACAAGTCAGATCTTACTTCAATCCTTACACCGTCTACTTCAAGATTTGTTTTCTTCAGAGCCTTGGCCAGAATCTTCTCTTTCAGAGTATAAGTAAGAAAACTTACTAGAATTCTCCTAGGTTTGGTTCTATTCGTATTTAACCTAAAGGGGTCCCTATGTATCCTCTGAATGTCCCGGGCTAACTCTTCTTCCGTTTCTTCCAGCTGGAGCTCTCTTCTTAGTATCTGGATCACAAAACCTTTAATATCTCTTCCCTCTTTGCCCTCAGGAAGTTTTAAGACTTTCAAGTTATTTCTCCTTTGATAGTTCTCTAACCTTTCAACTCTGTCTTCCTGCTCTCTCTCTCTAGCCCTAAGCCCCTCAATCTCTTTCCTGTTAACCTGCACTTCTTCTCTTAGGTCTCTGACTTCTGCTTCAAGTGCGAGTGTTCTCCCACTCAAATCATCGATCTTTTTCTCAATCACTTCACATGCAGACCGAATATCTTTCTGGTTCAACTCTGATGTCTCAAACCTATCTCGCATTTCTCGAGTGAGGGTGGTAAGGGCTGTAAACAACATACCTATAGAGGGGGCCCCCCTCTCAATATTTGCCCCCGATCTGTCTGAATCTGCACCTCAGTTTGCACCTCAGTCTGCTCCTCTTCAATGTTTAGAGAGTTCCCCCCCTCATTAAGATCTGCTCCCACTGCATTGCCCTCTTGATTATCTGAGGGAGCCTCCTCCAATGGAATTACCCCTACCTCCCCCATCTCTGTGGCTAAAACTTGAAAACGATTAGGACTCAAAAGTGCTGACCAATCCCCCAGGTTCACCGTTCCTTCAGCTTGCCCACCATCCGTTTGATTATTTTGATTATTTTGTTTATTCTGTTGGGGCTCTACTGCCGCTATCATAGCCCTATTCCTCAATACCAGGGTTTTTGGTAGCACCTTGAAGTAAGTCCTAAGAGATGGGGTCACCTTCACCTTACACTCCAAAGACCCCCCTTTTGGCAATTTATTTTGACCCGCAGTATCTTTAGTGAACAGACTGCTCTTAGCCCTTGCGTCCTTCTTTTTCACCCCTCGTACCTTATCACCCTTAGGTGGAAAGTCCCACAGTTCAGGACACTCCACTACTCCCCCTCTCACCTCACTTCTCAATGTGTATCTAGAGACACCTCTAGGTCTCCCCCTAATAATCTCGGGAGCGCTAGAAGCGTTTTCCCCCTCTCGCTTCTCTTGTCAGCCTCCTCCGTAGACCGCTTCTTTGTGCTTGCTCCCCGCTCCCGGGCCGGTCGTGGTAAAGATTGTGAAAGATCCTCCGTTACCTCAAAACCCCCGAGCTGGTCCTCCAAATTCCTAGGGATTCTCTCGCCTCCAGCCTCGCTCGCCCTACAACCTCCTCGTCCGCTTCCCCGTCCGCTTCCCCGGAACAGAAGCCTGGCGGCAGCTCGACATCCTGGACGTAGCTCCAGCGCCACTCTGACCCACGGCTGCTCTGCCGAGGTTGCCGCTCCCCCTTCCAACTTCGAATCTCCGTACGCGCGCAACAGGATCCCCTGCCACCAGTCCGAACCACTTCAAACGTAAGTTTTGCAGTCAAAGCGTTACCAAACTCTCCATTATAACGCTAATTCCTCTGCTTTACTGCTTAATCGCTCAAATCAGTTAAATCGCTACTAATTTTACACCATAAGTTCTACCACACACCACACACCTCCGGAACACCCGCGACCTGCTGCTAGCCGGCCGCCATGTTTTCCTCTACTAGCTGGTAATTCCCAGCTTGCCTTTGTCCCTAAGGTTTGGATAATAGGTTTAATTTAGGGTTTATTGTGCACTAAGGGTATATAGGTTTTACTTTGTTAGCCACATACCGAGGGGGCACCCATAGGGCTTATTGCCATGGGAAGATGGTTAGGGTTTTCCACGGGTGGGTGGGTAGAGCGTAGGTTCGCTCAGGGAGGGGGTTTGGGGAAAAAATATATTAAAAAAACTACCTCAGATGTCTTGTTTTCACAGGTTTGTTTTTCACAGTGTGGGGGTGTTGTGACTGGGAGTTTAGAGGATGATAGGGAATAGTAGTGGAAAGTTTTGTCGTGGAATGTGGATGGGCTTTGGGTGAGAGGTAGGAGAGATAGAATAATGCAGTATTTGAAGGATTGTTCGGCACAAATTATTATTTTACAAGAGACACATTTGACGGAAGAGGAGAGTAGGGAGATTTTTAAGGCACAGAGGTGGGTTGCACACGCAATGTATACGAGACAGACAGCAGTTACTAAGGGTGTAGCAATATCAGTAAAGCACGGTATAAGTATTTTGATAGAAGGGAATGTCTCTAGTACCTCAGGAAGATGGATAATTGTCAAGGTAAAGACTTATGGGCAGAATATTATATTGGTTGGCTATTATGGTCCTAACCAGGATGACACTGGTTCTTTGGAGGAATTAGCGAATGAATTGTTGGGTTTTACTGACCAGATCATTATGGCAGGAGACTTTAATACAGTTTTGGACCATAAATTAGATAGATCTTTAAGTAGCAGAGCGGCAGTCAACCCCAAGATGTTGGATAGAGTGCGTTTAATGATGCTGCAGTGGGGTTTGTGTGATATATGGAGATGTAAGGCTGGCTCAAAAAAGGGTTTTACGTATTATAATAGAAAATATAAGCATAAGTCTCGAATAGATTATTTTTTGGTGGGCCGTGCAATTAAGGATGATGTTGTGGAGGTGGAACATATTGGGGTACACCTTTCAGACCATTCAGCTATCCTGTTGGGTGTGAGGGTAGGGGAGGGAACGACGAGTTTGAGATGGAGGCTGGATCACACGATCTTATGTGAGCCTGAGACAATTGAGACTTCAAAAGAGGAAACCAAGGAATTTTTTTAGAGGAATCAGGGCTCGGCTAAGATAGGGATTGTCTGGGATGCCTATAAGGCGTATTTAAGAGGTAGGCTAGGTACTTTAGCTGCAGGAAAAAGACGAGTATATTCTAGAAAAGTCTTAGATTTAGAAGAACAGATTCGGAAATTGGAAGCAGTCTTAATAAATTCAGGAACTCAGGAAAGCTGTGAGAAGGAGAGGGAGGAAATAATAAATTTGAAAGTAAGTCTGTCAGGAGTTTTAAGGGAAAGAGTCAAGGAGAAGTGGGAAGCTAGCCAGTTGGCACATTTCGAATATGGTGAGGGCTGTAGCAAACTACTAGCCTGGAAGGCAAAAAGCGATCAGGTTAGAAATCTGATTAAAGAAATTAGTTGTGAAGGGTCAGATGCGGTTCTAAGTGATAGTAGTGGAATAGCTTTAGCCTTTTATGAGTATTTTGGAAAAGTATATAAGGAAGATTTGGTTGTTACGGAGAGGGATGTGCTGACTTGGTTAGATGACATGGAGCCATTATCAGAAGAAGATATGGGGGCATTGAATAAGGAGATTTCTGTTGAGGAATTGGAGGAGGCTATTAGGGGTGGTAAGAAGGGAAAGGCTTCAGGGCCGGATGGCCTTCCAGTGGAGGTGTATAAAGCATTGGCTAGTGAGTTAATACCTGTTCTGAGGCAGCTTTTTAATGCTGCTTTTCTGTTTGATTTTGAGCTACCTGAGTCTTGGAAAGAGGCTAATATAACGTTAATTCCAAAGCCTGGCAAGTCATTAAAAAATGTAGAATTGTATCGGCCTATCTCTCTTTTAAATGCCGATTATAAGCTCTTTGCGAAGGTGGTAGCAGTAAGGTTAAATGTGGTAATGCCTAACTTAGTCCACGAGGATCAGAAGGGCTTTATTAAAGGTAGAACTCTGAAGGAGTTGACATACTCTCTGATAGGATCTATAGATATGGCTACGGCCTACGATCTCCCCCTGGCAGTAATAGCGCTAGATGCTGCTAAGGCATTTCATCGCGTAAATTGGGTATACCTGCAGACACTGGCAAAGTGCCTTAAATTGGGTGCAAATTTTTGTAAAATATTAAAAGCCATATATAAGGCTCCGAATGCTAGAGTGCTAGTTAATGGAGTACTGACACAACCGGTGCAGATTGAGCGGGGAACTAGGCAGGGATGCCCTTTGTCCCCACTTTTGTTCGATCTTTATATCGAACCCTTGGCCAGAAAAATTAGGAGTAATCAGGGTATACTGCCCTTTGAATTTAATGGCTGGAATAAAAAGATTTGGGCTCTATGCTGATGATATTTTAATTCTCACAACAAATTTACAACAATCGATGGGGTGTCTGTTGGGCATAACGAATGAGTTCGGCAAAATTTCGGGATATGGCATCAACGAGCGGAAAACTGAAGTTATGGCCTGGAATATGGAGACAGAGGGGATGGAATGTAAAAAAGAAATAAGATATTTGGGGGTCAGGGTTACCCAGAATATTGCAGATCTTACCAAGGTGAATTTCGATAAAGTTAAGGAGATTAGTGCGAGTTTACGAGGATGGATGCACCTCCCACTCACATTATATGGTCGAGCAAATTTAGTCAAAATGATTGTTTTGCCGAAGATAACTTTTTTGTTTGAAACAATACCCTTAACATTTCGGAAAGAGTAGTTCATAAAACTGCAAAGCAAAATTAATTCATTTATTTGGGCGTCAAAAGGACCACAGCTTTCCTGGAAAAAATTGAGAAGGAGGCTGATCAAGGGGGTTTAGCTCTGCCGGATTTGTTATTTTATTCTTGGGCATTTCTTTTGAAGAATGGAAGGATGTTATCAGACTACCCGACAAATACAGAGATAGGTAGGATGTTTAAAGAAATGCTGAGAGAAGAAGAGGTAGCAGAAATGGGATTTATGTTCAAATTTGCTGATCCGAAGTATTTTAAGAAAGTCAGATTAAAGGTGTTAAAATCTATGGCTGAAACATGGTACAGAATTAGAAGAGTTTTAAAAATTCCATACTTAAGTTGGTCAGCCGCGATTTGGGATGCGCCAGGCTCTCCAATGTGGACTAAGGATCTCTTGGCTCGACCACTTAAAGAGGCAGGTATTTTAAGGTGGAAGCAGCTGTTCCAGATGGACATCTAGTTTTGGGGGCCTGGTGTGAGCAGGAGTTGGGTTTAAGGTTCTCAAGATTTAAATTCCCTCAGATCCAGAGTTGGCACATGGCGTCGGGTGAAGAAATAGGTGGTTTAAATGAACTTGAGGAAAAGCTTTTGTCCAGTTCCGTGTTTAAAAAAGAAATTGCACTTTGGTATTGGCTGCTGCTTGAGACGGAGGATGGTGCTTTCACGTTACCTGAAGATTTGTGGGGAAGATGCTTGCCAGAGACTGCGCTGGAAGATCAATGGCAAGTATCTATGTCTATGCTTTACAAAATAGTCAAACCTGCGTATCTCAGGAGGAACCATTTCTTTACCATGCACAGGGCTTACTGGACTCCACGAAGGCTGTCGAAATTTGGGTCAGGAGGAGTGGTGGTGTGTCCTAAGTGCGGCAGTCCAAATGAAGATGACCTTCATATGTTTGTACGTTGCTTGAAGATCCAGTCCTTTTGGGAAGCCGTGAGTAATTGCCTGTCTAATATCCTGAAAGTGCAGATCAAGGTAAGCGCTGAGCTGATAATATTTGGGAGTTTAGATCTGCAATGTAGCGTTACTAAGGACGGTGCAAAGCTAGTATTTTATGCTATACTCCTGGCTCGTAGAGAGATATGTAAATTGTGGGTATCTCCTACTTCCCCAATGGAGTGTGGCTGGCTGCAATCGATGAAATACATTGCTAAGTTGGATACTTCGGATCAGATGAGAAAGAGATATGAATTCTGGACTCCCTTTCTGTCTTGGTGTGGTTGATGGTTGGGGTATTTTAAAAAACGGTCCAAAGATTAAGCCTTTCATCTGCCTCGGCTGGTTTTTAGTCTTCTCTGTGTAAGCAGGAGGATTTGGGGATTGGCTGACGGTTAAACAAAGGATGAGGTCTCCCAGCAGGAATACGAGGGTGCCTCTGTGGGAGGCCTCACTTTGTGCTATCTCTCCCCCTTTTGTTCAGTATATGAGGCATTAAACCCGGGGTCGGTTATGTTAGAAGAAGGGTGGAAATAAGGCAAATGAGGACTAGAAAAAAAGAAAAAAAAAAGGGGAAGCCTCCAACACCCAGACATTTCTGAAAACTAGACACCCGGGGGAGTCCAGGGAGGTGTGCCTTGCAAGGATCCCCTAAAGGTTTCTTACCCAGAATCCCCTGCAAACCTCAAAATTAGCTAAAAAGTCACATTTTGTGGGATCATCAGTGATTCCACAACTTTCCCACACAGAAAAGTGCTGAAAATCTGACTTTTTAGCTAAATTTGAGGTTTGAAGGGGATTGAGGTAGGATTGTTTTTGTGCAGGAATGTGCCCCTTCCAGCACAAAACAATCCTCAGAGGCATTTTCCTCTTTTGAAGTGTACTACAGAATGCAGCACACTTAGAAAGAGGAAACAACTATGAGAAATAAAGATATTTCTCCTCGTTGCACCTCTGGTGGGAAGGCATACAATTCTGACACATTTCCAGGTCTACCAGTGTTGGTAAACCTGGGAATGCATCAGAATACATGGGTGAATGCCCGGGAACACCTACAATCCACCCATGTATAGCCCCACCATGCAGTGTAACACAAGACAGTGATCCAGGCTGATTTCCATATGGCTGGGTCCAAACTGAGGTGGCATGGTCGGCTAAAAAATAATGGAATGTGATGTGGTCTGAGTAATTACCAGTGACTAAGCTTAATTAATTAATTCCATCCATCCTTCTTTTTATTCTTTATTCTGAGTCCTAATATGGGAAGGTTTGGATTGGGAATTTTCTACCTTACAGTGGCCCAAGATTTTGCCTAACCAAATCTCTCAGGCTCATCTAAGACCCATGGTCTTGGTCAAGGGGCTGAGTGTTGAAGCAGAATTGATCTTGGAAGTCTGTTTTTGGCCAAGAAATTGAAGGTTCCTGCAAGTGATTTGATTAAAGCATAGGCCCTGTGTAGAAGACCCCTGTCCATTTGAGTAAGCATTGTGTCCAATTGTTTGGTATGGATATTAAATGGGCATCAATACAGAGACTGTGTCTCTTGCCACAATTAAATATTATAGTTTATCTTTTGAGAGAGCCTCTCTTAATGTTGACTTATGGGGCATGCTGCAGGACTATACATGACTGGTGTCTGGATAGGAGAATTCATCACTTATAGCATGTTCTCCAGGAGCTCTTTGATTCATATATGACAGCTTTACATCACAACACGTTGAACTTTTAAAGAGGTGTTGTTGATAAGGAGAGTGCAAATTTATAGTTTCACTATTCCATCAACAATATATCTAGATCTTTATGACATCAACTGGCATTTAAAGATGTATTCAGATTTTTTCGTAATGCACTTCTGGATGGTGCCCAGTCCAAATATGGCAAATTCTACAATATTGTTTATCAACTGTGTTTACTACCTATTGATAATTTTTAGCTCTCACACTGTAATCACACTGAAATTTCCCTTGGGTTTGATTCCCGAAAACCTATATTAAAACAGTGTACCCTGTATGCCTTCTTTCAGATGGATTCCTGTTCTTCTAAGCTTTCAAATGCATCTGTGATTATATATCTGATTTCCTGGCATTTTCTCCATCATGTTCAAGGATAGACTGTTCCATTTAATTCAATATGATACCATAGAGGGGGAGACTTTCTCATAAGCCTGTTAATTCAGATAGGGATCTGTTTCTTCATACTTTAAAAATATTGTGAAGCAATCTGTACCCATATTTTGTTTCTAAATTCTTTTTGGAATATTAAAATCTAGGGCCTGATTAAGAATTAGGCAGACAGGGTCCTCAATCTCAAACACGATGGAGTAATATGTCCACCTCATTTTGAGACAGTCAAACTTTAGGTTTTTTGTTGACAGAATCCCTGTTGCCTCTGTCAAGACAAAACTTCCTCCTACAGCCTGATGGAGAAGGTCGCTTTGGAGGAAGAACAACACACCACCTGCCCTATTTTAGGTGGACAGCGCAATGTCTTTTTCTTCCTTTCCATAACCATGAGCGACAAAAATCAAATAATATTCCCCTCACTTTAGGACAAAACTCTCAGGGTATAAGTGTCATTATTTGTTTGTTTTTTACAAGCAAACTCCTGCTTTAGGAGATTGTTTCTGAAAAACAAGAAAAAGCCAAAACATAGTTAGATGGATAGCCAACAACACCAGTGTTTTTGTACAATTAAACAAACTGCCACATTGGTGGTTCCTTTGAGTATACAGAGAAGACAATTGGGCTGGTGAATATCTCTTAATTCATCTGTCAGGATGGGGAGGTAATGCCCTCAGCAAAGGACATTACCTCCACCATCCTGATGGACTACGATCCACCAAACTTAGACATAACCCTAGCCCAGCAGCTGTTGCTGTGAATTGAAAGAAAACAGTGTCACAGCGATTCTCTTCATGGTATATAATGTTGGTTTTGATGCTATCCACCAAACGTTTACAAAATTTCAGATTTTTTGCAAAAACTACCAAAGCAGCACTTTGTTTCAGAAAAGCAAAACACCTATGACTCCCACACCCTGAGTATTTCCTCCCAGGGAGCAGGAGATGATTATCTTTTTTCTGATCCTCACCTCCTGGTTTTTCCTGATTGTGATGGACAGGAGAAAAAAGACATTACACTGTCCATCCTAAATAGAGTGGTGGTTGTCTTTTTTCTAACGGCCCCTGCTCCTTCAGGCCTTAGAAGCAAGTTTTCCAACCATTGAATCAACTGGGGCTCCATCAATGGAATATTTTAAGGTCTGCCCATCCCTAAATGAGATGAGCGGACCTATGGCTTGGCGAACAGGGCATCCCATCATGCTTGCGACAGAGTATCCTGTCTGCCAAACTCTAAATTGGGTCCTTAGTCTTTTAGTAAACCAAATGCTTCAGTAGCAGTAGCCTTCTATAACGTTTGGGTAACTGCCTTCCTACAGGTTATTTTTGGAGCATATTTTTATGGAAAAGGTCTTTACCTTTTCTCTTTTTTATTTTGAAATAAATTACTTTGCAGTGGTCATTCACCTGTCTTAATCAAATATGACTTGCAATAAATGTATGATCCAGTACAATTGTATCCTTTAAAATCCTCTATAGTGGACATTAACTGGTTTTGGAGTTGACACGTTTTGTTCAAAACACGCTGGGCTGTTTTCAGTTATTCAAATACTTCTTCAGTAAAACGTGAGATCAATAATACCCAGAGAATGCAGCATTTTGTCAAGTTGTTTTTAGAATCAAAGCAATAATGTTGTCATGTTGACTCCAACATCATCAGTTTTGCTGTGATAGAATCAAAATATGCCACATTTGCTCATTTGCTCATTTTGCCAGTCTTCTTTTAATGCTCTTTTTTAAGATCTGCGTTAACAGCATAGTTGTCTGAAATACTTACTGATTAGTAGGTACTAAGAACTGTCTTTGCACATCCCACTTCAACCATTGGCATATTTGAATCAATCTCTTTTAACAAATGGCTTGAGACATTATTAGTCATGTCTTAGATCAGCCCAGGGGAGAAACTTTCTCACCTAAAGCCATTGGCTGTTTGGGGTATCATTACACCTCCTATGAAGTGATTCCCCTGCAATGCATGAAGGAATAATTCTCATATAGAAGTATACCTAGCCATTACACTTTTTATCTCATTGAAATCTTTATCTCTTACATGCAATGTATGCATAGAAAGATATATTTTTAACTACAACAGGCACTATTAATATCAACTAACCAATGACACCACCACAATAACAGTACCAAACCAAACCTGCACAGTAATATCATCACAAAAACACTGTCAATACCACCACCATCAAGATCACCTCCAGGACCACCACTTATGTCACCAATACAACTCATCAGGAATATCACCAATACCACCACCACAAAATCCAACTCCACCAATACCAACTACACAAATATCACCTCTAACAATAACTCCATTACAATACCATCACCACTATTGATACAAATACCACAGCAGCCAATATCACCATGACCAGTTCCATAACCACTACCACCACATCACCAATATTGCCACCACCACCACCAATACCATCACTACCAATGCCACCTCCACAAATGCCTCCAATACCATCACTACCAATACCAACACCAAATACACCTACATCCCCACTACTAGTATTGACAATAGCCCCATCAACATTAGCACCACCAATACTACCAAAACCACTACTACCACTAATATAAGTAGTTTAGTGTTGGTGTTATAATAAATACTACATTATTTTTCTAACACTGGTGTGATTCTTTCTTGTGAGTGCCTCTCTGACTGACTATTGTGATAATTGCACCTGCTTTACACCCTCCTCAATAAGCCTTAGCTGCTCTCCACAGCTGCCCCTTGAAAGCTTTGGTTATCAGGGACCTCTTCCTCTATCACTAAGGGTTGCCTGGACTCAGTGCAGGGTGTATCACCCATAGGTGTACACCATATACTGAGCCAGCCTCCTATACCACCCTCAACCCATGTAGCCTTTCTCCAATGGGCACTCAGCCACTCTGGAGCACCAGAGACAGGCTTTCTGACCACCACTGCCTCTTGCCATGGTCTGCGCTGACAAAGCACTTTGAAATCTCTGTCCGGCTCGGCACCAAAGAAATCTTCGAAACTGACTGCTTCAGCACTGGGTACTCCGACACCGACCACATCCATCTCGGTGCTGAAACCAAAGTTATCCCCTGAGCCAAAGACCTCAACGTTGACCAGCAAGTCTGACTCCTGTGCAGTCTAGCTGATTCTCCATAAGTTGCAGGAGGAGCTTGACTCAAGGCAGAAACATCTGGTCGTTCACCTCCACACAGGCTGCATCCTTGCCTGCCTTGAAGACCTGCTGCTCCATGATAGGAAATGTCAGCTGTCCTTCAAGGAGGCCTTGGACATTCCAGTTCCAGCAAAACAACACAAGAAAGTGGATAAGGCCACCAGTCCCTTAGCCTCCCCACAACCATCCCCTCACCCTGTTCCTCAGCCTTCACCAGGTGACCCTCTTCACATCACACCTCAGGGGTCTCCACATTCTGACATGGGTAGGCCTGGGGGCACACGATGTAGACCCACTAGGGGACACAGCTCCTGATCTTTACCCTGCCCGGCCCTCCCCTCCAGATTATTCCACGTCCTATCAGGAACTCATTGGTATAGCCGCCTCCTTTCATAAGGTAGAACTCCACACTGATCCCTTAGAGGAGGTGTTCCTGTTCGTTACCCTCTCTTCCACTCATTGCTCCACTCAGTACCTTCCCATGCTCAAAGGCATGCTATGTCACACTCTTGACATTTTTAAATACCCTGCTCGAGCTAGGGTTAAAACACCTAGGGTTGATAAAAAATGTAAAGCCCCACCCTTCTGACTCCATCTATATTCGTGGTGAGCTCTCACCCAACTCTATGGTGGTCAGTACTGCCCTTCGGTGAGGCAACTCCAATGCCAGCAATGATGCCCTGACACTAGAAAAGGAAAGAAAACACACAGATGCGGCAGGAGAAAGGGTGGCCATGCAATCGGCCAACCACTGGCGTATAGCTAATTCTGTCAGCCTCCTAGCAAGATATGATCGTGCCCACTGGAACAAGATGGAGAAACTCCTCCAAAACCTCCCAGAGGAGCATAGGAAAAGAAGACAAGATAGTTTCTGAGGGCAAGCTGATATCTAACACCTCTACGTGATGTGCTCGAGACGCAGCAGACACTGCTGCCGGGAGGGGGGGTAAATTCCACTGTCCTGAAACTCAGACATGCTTTGAGAAGATCAAAGAAGATATGGAAACAGTCAAAGCGATTGAGGCACTTTAAACAACCTCTCCCTGTGGCTCCTTTCATTGCACCTCTTACCGTGAAGGCTCAGAGACCACCTCTCCTGAAGCCTCCATGTCCTGTCAGCACACCCAAGGTCAGAAATCCTCCCCCAGGATGAGAGGGTCCTAAAGGGACAACAGTCCTAGAGGCAAAGACAAGGGTAGCTCCCCAAAAAAAGCTACATCTGATAGAGACATTTAGCTGCAGATTCCTGAACTTGGGAATTCTCCCCAGGCATCAGACTGGATCCGGAAATTTTTCAGCAGTACCTCTGCGCACCGGTCAGTGGAGCCAAATAAGTACCCTCCGGCACGTGGATGTCAGTTTCTTTTTTTCCACGCTACAACGTGGATCTGGAGAAGCGGTTTCTCAGGACATTTTTTCCTGGCATATTTCGACAGTTTTTGTCCGTGGGAACAGGGTGCCTTTCCCCAATGTTGCAGGCTTTAAGCCTTGTCGGACCTTTACTCGACAGATGTTGGTTACAGACCCACATACCATTTATATGTGGTGTTTGGGGAACACCACGACTCAGAGGATTGCAGCTCCTGCGAGAGACTGAAGCTGAAGGTGCTCAAGGAACACCTGTATGAAGTTACTGGTGGCATGTCTGTCGCGGTCCTTGGAGACATTGCGGCCTCGTTCTTCTTCTTCTTCTGCGAAGGTCAGTTTGTGAGGTCGTTCTAGAAGCCCGAACCATTCTCCAGGATGTCGTACATCAGAAACATCCATGGGTAAGCGCAGGTATTTGAAGTCGCAGTACCCCCCATCTTTGCAGCGTAGAGACTCCATCTCCCACGGCTCCTCCTGCTTGCTGGTTGAGGAGGTCATTCATGACTTTAACCCACATTTCCCTGTCTTTTCAGGAGCTGAGGCATTGATGGCCCAGATGAGGGAGTATTATAACTCTCTACACCTCATCTTTGGTGCTCCACCTTCCACTGGAGTGGCCACGGCCTCAAGGAGGTGAGCAGAACCATGCCAGTAGATTTGTCCTCTGTGGCGGTTGGGCCATTTTGAGACTTTAGGTCAGCTGATGCCGTTATGGCGGCAGAGCACAGCCCTTTGGGGGCTCCACTTTCGGTGTTCGTAGTCGATCAGCTGACTCCAACATTGATGCCGGCGGCGTGGATCGAAGTCCCTCCTCCTCCGATTCACGTTGAAGTGTTGCCTTCTCAGTGTCGCCTTCTCAGCGTCGCCTACTCAGCGTCGCCTTCTCAACATCATCTTCTCAGCATCGGGTGTGAAGTCGGTATAGCAAACTGAGGGGAATGTGGCATTTTCACTTCCTTCTCAGGGTGAGACTTCGGATGAGTCATCTTATTATGGGTGATATAAGGAGGTCTGGGCTCCTTCAGCCCATTTCTGAAATTATTCCATCTCAAGTGGAGGAAAGTTGGATATCTGCTCTTGGTGAGGCTAGTGGGCTAGAGTCCTCTCTAGCCTCGGGGCTACTTCCGCCTTCTAGTCTCGATACTGAGGCAAGTGCCTCCTTCCCAGAAGTGTTGAGGAGAGTGGCAGCAGTTTTGGACTTGTCACTGCCTACGGTGGAGAAGCCCATCGACCTGCTGATTGATGATATCCTTTACCAAGGACTGTCAGGAGAAGAACCTGTTCTTCCATACAGTAAGGCCCTGTTGGACAAATTGTGAGGAACATGGGCCAAGCCTGATTCAGGGGTATCGGTGGACTGTGCTATATCTCATAGGCATCTACCTGCTCCAGAAGACCCAGTTTGTCTCCCCAGCATCCTGCCACTCGTAGCCTGGTAGTTCAGGCTGCTACAGCCTCACAGGATGTGGATTCTGCACCTAAAACTCAGTTCAATAAGGAATCTAGGAGTCAAGATGCATGTGGCAGACACATCTTCACTTCTGCTAGTTCTGAGTTAAGATTAGGGCTCTCAGTTTTATGGTATTTATTTTTTCAACATTTCCATCTGTATTTATTCATGTTTATTTTTTTGTCATTTTATCAGTATTCATCCACATTTTTTTGTCGCAAGCAAAAAAATACGCTGCAGCTAGTATTTTTCCACATTTATTTAAATTGACATGCACACTTGTTCTCGGTTGTTGTTAGAAATGGGATCTCTAGTTGGCAAGGGCTTGCACCTTTGTCCAAGTAGGGACCCTTCTTCCTAGTCAGGGTAAGGGAGTTACACTCCTAAAATAACCCCTGCTCACCCCCTTGGTAGCTTGGCACGAGCAGTCAGGCTTATTCTAGAGGCAGTGTGTAAAGCATTTGCACATAACCAACAGTAATACAGTGTAAGCACTACAAACGGACACCACACCAGTTTAGAAAAATAACCAATATTTTTTATATACTCAAGACAAGACCAATTACGACAAAAATCCACAATACTATACTTT
>CAWUFW010018815.1:0-208543 GCA_963921515.1 Calotriton arnoldi | reverse complement strand
ACTGTCGCCCCACTGTTCTCTCTGACCCCGGTGTTACTCACTGGTGTACCCATGACGTGGACACTGGTGACAGCCCTCCTGTGAAGCACAAGATTTACAGGTTGACTGACCGGGTCAGAGCCAGCATCAAGGATGAGGTCTCTAAGATGTTGGCGTTAGGGGTGATTGAGCCCTCCCACAGTCCTTGGGCCAGCCCAGTGGTCTTGGTCCCAAGGCTGCTGCGCCCGGTGCCACTCCAGAACTCCGGTTTTGTGTGGACTACCGTGGGCTCAATGCCGTCACCAGGACTGACGCGCACCCCATCCCCAGAGCTGATGAGCTCATTGATCGGTTGGGAGCTGCCCGGTTCCTCAGCACGTTTGATTTGACGTCTGGGTACTGGCAGATTGCCTTAACCGATGGGGCCAAGGAGTGATCCGCATTCTCAACCCCAGAAGGTCATTACCAATTCCGGGTGATGCCCTTTGGGTTGAAGAATGCCCCTGCCACCTTTCAGAGGTTGGTCAATCAGGTGTTGGCTGGGCTGGAGGATTTCAGTGCCGCCTACCTGGATGACATTGCTGTGTTCAGTTCCAGCTGGGAAGAACATTTACAGCACCTTGAGAAAGTGTTGAGGGCTCTGCAAGGTGCAGGCCTCACGATCAAGGCCAGTAAGTGCCAGATCGGGCAGGGTTCTGTGGTGTACTTGGGACACCAGGTAGGAAGCGGCCAGGTGACGCCCTAAAACCCAAGATTGACACCATTCTGGCTTGGGAGCCCCCAAGACCCAGACAGAGGTGAGAGCCTTCTTAGGTCTCACCGGCTACTATAGGAGATTTGTTAAGGGCTATGGCACCATCGTTGCCCCCTTAACAGAGCTGACCTCTAAGAGGCAGCCCAGGAAAGTGATCTGGACTGAGTCCTGCCAGAAAGCTTTTGATGCCCTGAAGGCAGCCAGGTGCACGGCGCCCGTGCTCAAGGCACCTGACTTCTCCAAGGAATTTGTCGTGCAGACTGACGCTTCAGAGCATGGTGTGGGAGCGGTGCTCTCACAACTGAACGAAGAGGGCCTGGATCAGCCTGTAGTCTTCCTTAGCAGGAGACTACTTCCCAGGGAATAGAGGTGGAGTGCCATAGAAAGGGAAGCTTTTGCTGTGGTCTGGGCGCTGAAGAAGTTGAGACCATACCTGTTTGGGACTCACTTCCGGGTTCAGACAGACCACAGGCCCCTCAGATGGTTGATGCAAATGAGGGGTGAGAATCCAAAACTGCTGAGGTGATCCATCTCCCTACAGGGAATGGACTTTACGGTGGAACACCGTCCTGGTACAGAACACGCCAATGCAGATGGTCTGTCCAGGTTCTTCCGCCTTAGTGAAGAGAACTCCAATGGGGTTGGGTAGTTCTCCTACTTTCAGCTGGAGGGGACATGTGTTAGACTTGTCATCTTTTGGCGTGTTTCCCCTGACTTTTTGCTTTCTGACCTCCGGTTTTGACTCTGTTTTTGCTGGTGTAATGATTCTGCGCACTTCCCTCACTGCTGTCCAGTGGGAAAGTGCAAGTGCTCCTGTATAAAATGTGTTATGGATTGGTGTTTCCATGATTGGCCTATTTGGTTTATGTGTCAGTCCCTTGTAAAGTGCACTGCGAGTGCCAGGGCCTATAGACCAAATGCTGTTGGTGGGCTGCAGCACTGGATTGTGCCACCCATGCAAACAGCCCGTAAAGTGTAACTCGGGCCTGCCATCGCAGAGCCTGTGCGCAGCCTGGGGCTGCCATGTCGACTTGGCAAGTGCACACACTTGCAAGTCCCTAAACCTTCCCTTTTCTACATGTAAGTCACCCCTAAGGTAGGCCCAAGGTACCCCTGTGGGCAGGGTGCGTTGTATGCGAAAGGTAGGACATGCCCTGGTGTGTGTGGCATGTCCTGATAGTGAATTACAGCCTAGTTCGTTTTCACTATTGCAAGGCTACCTGTTCCCCCTAGGTCAGAACGGGCAGTTTTGATTATTACAGCTTATAATCCTAACTGACCCCGGGAACATGGTAGAAATTCGAGTTTAGTATGCCTGGACTCAGAATGATAAAATACATCTTTTAGTGAAGTTGGTTTTAACATTCTGTGTTTGAAAATACCACTTTTAGAAAGTGGGTATTTTCTTGTCTAACCATCCAAGCCTGCCTCTGCGAGGTTGTGTATTCCTTGTCTGGAGTGTGAGTGACAGGGGCTGGGGGATGCCAGGAGACAGGGTGAGTCAGCACAGGGCTGAATAGCAAGATCTACATGTAGATGGGTGGGAGGAGTTGCACCTGGGCCCTGAATAGGACAGTGCCTTCCCTCCACAATGCTGGCTCCACCTCCTGTGGTGCGTCTGATGTCCCTGGCCTACTCACTGAAAGAAGGGACGGAGACTTGTCAACAAAGTGCTCCAGAACTGGTTTGGACTAGGCAAAGGCCTCTCTGCCTTCAGAGAACAAAGGAATTTGGGATATAAATATTGGGGCCCTGACCCCATGAATTTAGATCTCGCTGGAATCAAGGAACCTGCCAAGACGAGGAGCTGGAAGAGCTGCCAGGAGGAGTACTGCCCCTTTGCTGTGTTGTTGCTTTGTTGGGTTGGCCTGCAGCTGCTGCTTCTGCCTTGGCAGTGAAAGGACTGAACTTTCTACAAACTTGTGCTGAGTATCTCCAAGGGCCTGGAACCGAGCTGGCCTCCTGTTAAGAAGTCTCAGGGACTACAAAGACTTCACAAGCCTCTGGGTACTGCTTCTGGAACGCTTTTTCAGTTGCCACAGAGGAAGGGAACTGCAACCGACTCCGTCAACCGAATCCATCCCTGACCGGTGACCTGTTTGCACCGCAGACCGCATCGCCCGCCTCGCATCGCAACCCTGGTCTCACCGTGGGCGACGTCCGACGCCGCCAACACCGAGCCGCTGCTTGCACCGTGACCTGTGGGCACCGCAGTTCGCATCGCTTCACTGAACCAGCCGGACCCGACCGACGCGGTCGCTGCAACTGGCTCAAGAGTCGTGACCGCATCGCATTTGGGGCACCGCTCGCACATCTGCGACGCACCGCTCCGACTCGCACCGCTGTCCGACGCCAGCTCCCGCACTCCGGCTTGGTCGCCTGCATCGCAACCTGTCAGCACCGCATCGAGCATTGTCTCACCCTGCATCGCACGCCTTGAACTCACCGACTCCGTCTGCACGACGCTCATCGAGCCGCTTCCTGCACCGCATCGAGGGAAACCGCACCTTGCATCGCTCCGTCTTGCACCGCAACCGCGACGAACGCCGACCGGCTCGTACACTCCGTACCAGCCACAACGAGAAAGGTACTGTGACCGAGTCTGTTCATGACTCTGCTGGCCCGTATCGACGCGGTCGGCTGGAACTGTTAGACTCTGTGGTTTTCAGCATCGCGGTAGGCTCGGACGGAGCTACCGACTCGTACGAACTTTGTTTTTGAACTATTCCTGCAAAGAAGAAGTTACCTTATCAAGCATTCATTTTTAAAGTATAGTATTGTGGATTTTTGTCGTAATTGGTCTTGTCTGAAGTATATAAAAATATTGGTTATTTTTCTAAACTGGTGTGGTGTCCGTTTGTAGTGCTTACACTGTATTACTGTTGGTTATGTGCAAATGCTTTACACACTGCCTCTGAATTAAGCCTGACTGCTCGTGCCAAGCTACCACGAGGGTGAGCAGGAGTTAGTTCACGAGTGTAACACCCTTACCCTGACTAGGAAGAAGGGTCCCTACTTGGACAAAGGTGCAAGCCCTTGCCAACTAGAGATCCCATTTCTAACATGATCCATATGAACTATAGCCTGCAATGGGTGCACACATTGTATGAGAATAGATTCATAAACATTTAAATCTTGTAGTTCTTGTGGAATGCATACTAATTTTAAGTTGTTATGTACTGCTCTAACTGGCATGTTGTTATCCTCTAACTTATCATAGCAGTATTTACATATAATTTGCTGTGTGGACAACTCAAAGCATTCCCCTACAAATAAATAAACAGCAAATTCTTGCCAATAATCTGTTTTCCTGTTCAGTTTTAGAAAATACAACTACATTGGGAGCTTGACTTTTGTAGTGAGTGCGTCAACAGCAAATACAAACACAGTTTGGTTTCTTTGAAGAAACTGTTTTAAACTTTGCAATCTCTTATGCAAAGTTAGCAGTACTAATGCCTGTCTCCTTTTCCTTTACACCCCTAGTAAGCAACTCTTCATTTTCCCTAGAGTCCTTTTCAGGACCAAAGAAATGAAACTGAACATCTTCACTAACTTTTCTACCTCTGCTACTTAACCATGCAAAAGAGCTTTACTCATTTGTCCTAAGCATAGGACAGGAGTTTTGAGATATTAAAGCCTCCTTACTAAATATTGCATTTTAGAGTGGTAAACAGCTAACATTCGGAAGATATGAAAGGTGCTTTGGCACACTTTTTTTGATAGACATGCTAGTGAATGTCCCTGTAAACTAGTATACGTCCTTACTTTGCAAGGATCAAATTCTTGCAAAATCCGAATTTTCTGTTTGAGACTTTTGTATGGAAAAATACATAGAAAATATCTCAATATATCAATTGATTCCTGCCAAAAACTGAAAATAGTGCTACAGTTCCATTTGTATAGAGGGGCCTGTCTACACCTTCCCTGTACCTCTCAGCTATCAATTCTTCAACATTCCTAGTAACCATCTCCTCTTTTGGAATTGGAGCACCATTGTTCACCTCACAACATCAACCAGTTGTTTCAACTGCATGCACTAATTTGTTCCCTTGAAAGTAGCTTTCTTCATTAAAGAAAGGCTCAGTACTGGAAGTATGCTTCTATTCGCCACTGAAAATTTTATAAAAATTACTTCTATTTACTATTCTTTTCTTTTCGCTTCTTCTCTTCATATACAACACTGTTTTATCGAGTGTTCTCATTCTGCCTAGAAGTAAAATAAATAGTTTCTTCTTCAGGGCAAATGCCGTATCAACTACAGCCTCAACATGTTCCTTTTGTTTCACTGCTTCTCTTCTCCTTTTATACCACTTCATAGTTTGTAGAAGATTCTGCATTACTCTACTACAAAACATCTAACTCTTATTTTTTTAAACTGTCTCTGTCTTCTTGTTAAAGCATCTGCTTAGTTACATGATTTACTGCAGTTAATGCCACTTACATTTAGCCCTTTCTTAGCTGAATTGAAACTTCGCTTTTTATTTACTTGCTTTTGCTTACTGTGCTGCTTTTCACATACTTTTTATAGAAACATCTTAGTTTTCTTACCAGCAGCTCTTTGCTCTTTAACCGTATTCTCTGAATTATGCTCCTTTCTTCTCTCTGTTATAAGAAGATAGTAGTCTTTCCTCTTTTTATTTCTTTTTTCTGTTTTTCTGTTTGACATTGTAAGTCTCTGTTTTTAGGCACAATTATACGTCTAGAAAAATAATCAAATATATACATTTAGCTGTTCATGATATACTTATAAATTATAAACTTTAACCCCTTGAGTGCTCATGACGGAGCGGTTCCGTCATGAGCCACGGTGGGAGTGTGCTCATGACGGAACCGCTCCGTCATGGCACCCACCCATGGGGGAAGCGCTGGCCCCCACAAAGGGGGATGGCAGTGGAAGAGTTTCCGCTGCCATCCCGACCCCCCCCCCCCAGGCAATCCCATGACCTCAGCGCGCACAGCGCGCGCCACGTCATCAGAAGCAGCCAGACGCACTGGAAGCCATTTGCTTCCAGTGCATCTTCAGGAAACAGGTAAGTTTGCATTGCTCTGGTGGGGCGGGGGGGGAAAATAGAGATGCATTGAGGCATCGGGGGAGAGGAAAGAGTTTTTCCTCTCCCCTGATGTCTCAATGCAGGGCATTCCTGCTGCACGATCGCGCATGGCGTCGCGATCGTGCAGCAGGAATGCGACCCACTAGGCACCAGGGATTTCTATTTAATGTAAAGGAAGCGACCCCTTGGGCAAGCGTCGCTTCCTTAAGGGGCACATTATTTTAAGACTTTTCTGCCCCCCTTGGGGACAGAATGGCTGGACTTCTGGCGTTTCTGGCCCGGGGGGGCAGAAAAGCCCACTAGAGCCAGGGATTTCTTAAAAATTGAAAATGGAAGAGACCCCTTGGGCAAGGGTCACTTCCGGGGGCCAAATATTTTTGTTTGTGTATTCTGCCCCCCCCCCGCCCCTGGGGGCAGATCGGCCCTTTTTTTGGCCTTTCTGTCCCCGGGCGGGGGGGGGGGGCGAAAAACCCACTAGACACCAGGGATGTTTTTTTAAAATTAAAATGGAAGCGACCCCTTGGGCAAGGGTCGCTTCCTCAAGGGGCACCATATTTTTAAGACTTTTCTGCCCCCCCTGGGGACAGATCGGCTGGGTTTTTTGGCCTTTCTGCCCCCAAAAGCCCACTAGAGCCAGGGATTTTAAATAAATTGAAAATGGAAGCGACCCTCCCTTTTTTTCGGAAAACCCCAGTAGACACCAGGGACGTTTTTAAATTAAAATGGAAGCGACCCTTGGGCAAGGGTCGCTTCCAGGGGGCAGATTTTTTTGTATGTTTATTCTACCCCCCCTGGGGGCAGATCGGCCCATGTTTTTGGCCTTTCTGCCCCCGGGGGGGGGGGGCAGAAAACCCCACTAGGCACCAGGGATTTTGTTTTGTGTGTAATGGAAGCAACATGGTTGCTTCCAAGGGGGTCAAATGTGGTTACTGCTTTTTCTGCCCTCCTGGGGATGGGTCTGCCCCTTTTGTTTTGGGCCTTTCTGCCCTAGGCGGGAGGGGGGAGGCAGAAAGCCCTACTAGGCACCAGGGATTTATTTCTTTTGCAAGGGGGGCACATTTCTGTCTGCTGTTTTCTGCCCCACCTGGGGGACAGATCGGCCTGGCAGACAACCTCACCCGATCCCTTGGGCAGGATCACACCCCATTTTTCTCAGCCCTATTTGAAGGCCCATCTGGCAGATTGACCATTTGGGTAGTGACATAGCGTGCTATAATTCTAATTGTTTTATTTCTTGTGAATTGCAATTGTAATGCTTTATTTCTCCCTTTTTGTTCTAGTTCAAGGCTTTTGCTCTTTAGACTGTTCCAGGTTGCGGTTTCATTACTGGTGGTTCTGCTGTTTGTGTAGTTGCATGTGTTTGGTAAGAGACATTTTTTTTGTACAATGTAAATGAGTTTCATTTCCCTGCATGAATGTGTTTTTTGCAAATAGGGTAATAATAGCAGTATGTTTGGCTTCTGTTTTTTGAGTGTTAAAATCTTTTTGCATTTGTGCTTGATGTGTATTTTGTTGTCTTGTGAGCAATTGGTTTTGTTTTTTTCTTTCTAGTGGGATATCGTTGGTTTTTGCTGTGTCTCTGAAGAGTAGGTGCTGGTGAGTGTAGCTGTCTCTTGCAAGTGAATCGTATAGTTTTTGAGTATATAGATCTTTGTGATAAAGGCACACATTTTTTTTACTTACATATTTTGCACAGTGTTGGTTGTTGTTGACTTGTTTGTGCAGTCTCCTCTCTTAGTAAGGATAATGGTAAGCCGCAGGATTACTGCTCAGCAGGTTGTTGGTTTGCTTTTTGAGTCTTCCTCTGACCATGGTTCAGAGACTGACTCTGCATCTGAGGCAGAGGAGGGAGTGGAAGATTCAGGCAGTGAGTTTTCTCTCCACATGGAATCATCGGATGATTAAGCTACTCTCAGTGCAGATGAAGCTACTCTTAGTGTGGATAAAGTGCCTGTTTTAGAGGAGGACATTGATGTGCCGATAGTGCAGCAAGAGGCATTTGGGCTGCAGCCTGGGGCTGCAAGGCTTCCCGTTGGAAGTGATGACCTCTGGGCTGCTCCTGGCATGGTGCAGCCGGCATTGCCAGACTTTACTGGTGTTCCAGGGTGTAGAGTGAATACTGAAAACTTTTTGCCGATACATTTTTTTCAGTTGTTTATGGACGATGTATTTTTGGCAGAGATTGTTGAGCAGACTAATTTTATGCTGAACAGTTTTTGAGGGACATCAGTGCCAGCCTTAGGCCCCACTCTAGAGCTACCCAGTGTACTCCCACAAATCTGGAAGAGATGAGGAAGTTCTTGGGTGTAACTTTTTTGATGGGCTTGCTAAGGAAGCCATCAATGTTTTCATATTGGTCTACTAGTCCCTTGATGGCAACGGCTATATTTCCGGCAGTCATGAGTCATGATAGGTATTTGCTTCTGCTTCGGATGCTGCATTTTGTCTATAATGGTTTAGCGTTGCCACGAGATCACCCTGATTGTGACCGTCTTGTTAAGATTCGGCCTGCCATTGATCACTTTGTAGATCGATTTTCTGAGATCTATGCTCCAGGGAAAGAAATAGCAGTGGATGAGTCTTTGGTCTTGTTCAAGGGCCGCTTGTTTTTTAGGCAATACATTCCTAGTAAGAGGGCACGCTATGGAATTAAGCTGTATATGTTGTGTGACAGTAGGACTGGATATGTCTCTAATTTCAGGGTGTACACCGGTAAGGAATCCAGGATTAACCCCCCTGGTTGTCCGTCCACTTTTGGAGTGACTGAGAAAATTGTGTGGGAACTTGGTAGAGGATTTTTTAACAAAGGTCACCATTTATATGTAGATAACTTCTACACTGGTGTGCGGTTGTTCAGGGAATTGGCCAAAGTGGACACTGTTGCTTGTGGCACAATCCGCTCTAACCGTAAAGGTTTCCCAAAAGAACTTGTTTGTCAAAAGCTTATGCGGGGACAGTGCAGTGCGTTGCGTTGGGAGGAACTGCTAGCTGTGAAGATTTCAGACAGGAGAGATGTCTACATGCTGACTACCATCCATGATGAAAGCACTTTACCTGTGACTGTTTGGGGTCAGGTTGCTGAAGCGCGCAAACCTGTGTGCATTTTAGACTATAATAGGCACATGGGTGGTGTTGATAGAGAAGATCAGAGTTTGGAACCTTACACTGCTCTTCGTAATGCTTACATTTGGTATAAGAAGTTGGCTATCCATCTTTTCCACTTGGCAACCTTTAATGCTTTTGTTGTATTCAAGGATTGTTGTCCTGAGTCAAAGATGACTTTTGCTAAGTTTCAGGAGTCCGTAATAGGCAGCCTTGTTGTAGTGGAACAGGCAAGTGTTCCTAGAGTTGGAGTGGTGGAGGATGTGGCTAGATTGCAAGATCGCCACTTTCCTGATCACATTCCTCCCACACCCTCCAAAGACTTTCCCAGTAGGAGCTGTAGAGTCTGTTGGCGAAGAGGTACGCGGAAGGAGACTCGTATGAACTGCCCCGAGTGTCCTTCTAACCCTGCGCTGTGTGTGCCTGCTTGTTTTAGAATGTACCACACGCAAAATAATTTTTGGGAGCATCCATGAGTGGTAAAGTGAACTGACTGGTCTCTATTGTTTTATGTTTTTTGTTCAGTTTCAAGGTTGGCATTTGTGCAATGTATTTAGTTTCAGATTTTGTGTTAGTAGATTTGTATCTATTTGCAATTTGTTTGTGTTTTCTGTTTTGTATAAAAAAATCCTAAATGTGATGGCGGTGTGTGTAGGCTGACGCTTGACTGGTGGTGTGCGTGGACTGGCGCTTGGCTGGCGGTGTGCGTGGACTGGTGCTTGGCTGGCGGTGTGCATGGACTGGTGCTCGGCTAGCGGTGTGCATGGACTGGTGCTTGGGTGGTGTGTGAGTAGTGACTTGCTGCTGGTCACTACACACACTGCTAGCCAAACGCCACTCCACGCAATCCGTGAGCTGGTGTGGTTGCTGTGTCAGGAATGCGGGCGTGTGAAAGTGATGGGCCCTTGAATGGCGCTGTCTGCTGGTGTGAGTGTTGTAATGTGCTGGGCCCACGGCTGGCGGTGTGAATGGTTTTGTATGTGTCACACGTATGAAAGGTGTATGAATGGCCTGTAAAGAGGTAGGTGCCTTGTCGTGGCTTTACAGCTCACGAGCTGTGAGTCAATGGTCCAGTTTCTCGTCCTTTCAATTATTAACAGTGCATTTCATTTTTGTGAAATCTCTGGTTAATACAACTGTATATACTGAACCATCACTCACCCTCGTGCCAAATCCAACCAGTATGTATGTGTGCTTGAGGAATAGGTGGTTGTGCAGAAATATTTGTCTTCTCTGTCTTTCTCAAGCAGGGTGTACCTTGTCCCTTTTTGTGAATGTTGTAATGTGTTGGTTTCGTGACTGGTGGTGTGAATGGTCTTGTGTGTATCACGTATGAAAGGTGTGTGAATGGCCTGTAAAGCGGTTGTTGCCTTGACGTGGCTTTACAGCTCACGAGCTGCGAATCACTGGTTCAGTTTTTTGTCCTTTCAATTATTGACAGTGCATTTCATTTTTGTGAAATCTCTTGTTAATAAAATTTTATTTACTGAACCATCACTCGCCCTCATGCCAAATCCAACCAGTATGTGTGTGTGCTTGAGGAATAGATGGCTGTGCAGTAATCTTTGTCTTTTTTGTCTCTCTGCCAAGGTGTACATTCCATCTAAGAAAAACCTACCAACTGTAGATATTGTCGTAAACTAAACACCCGTGGGAGTACATGGTGATGTCTCTCTTGTGGATCCCAACAAGTTATCTTACCCACAATGTCCTGCAAACCTCAAATTGTGACTGTCACATTTTCCTTGCATTATTGTGCTAAAATTTTCACGCTGCAGAAAGAAACAACAAATTTCCTACCCTTCAGCATTTCTCCAAGTATCGCTATAGAAATGGTACCTCACTCGTGTGGGTGGGCCAAGTACCCGTGGCAAGGAAGGGCCCAAAACCTATTGAGGCGACATCAAAATTACCTATCACAAACCAACCTGGTTTTGCCAGGGGGGTCCCATGAGTTTTTGGCCCCGGGCTCGGCGGCCATCTAGGGAAACCTACCAAACCCACACATTTCTGAAAACTAGACACCCGGGGGAGTCCAGCGAGATATGGCTTGCGTGGGTCCCCCAACATTCTCCTACCCAGAATCCCCTGCAAATCTCAAATTTAGCTAAAAAAAATCACTTTTTTCTCAAATTTCTGTGTGGGAAAGTTCTGGAATCTGTGTGGATCCACAAATTTCCTCCCACCCAGCGTTCCCCCAGGTCCCCGATAAAAATGGTACCTCACTCGCGTGGGTGGGTCAAGGACCCGCGACAGGCAAGGGCCCAAAAGCTAGTGAGGCGACATCAAAATTACCTATCACAAATCAACCTGGTTTTGCAAGGGGGGTCCCATGAGTTTTTGGCCCCGGGCTCGGCGGTCATCTAGGGAAACCTACCAAACCCACACATTTCTGAAAACTAGACACATGGGGGAGTCCAGCGAGGTATGGCTTGTGTGGCTCCCCCAACATTCTCCTACCCAGAATCCCCTGCAAACCTCAATTTCTGTGTGGGAAAGTTCTGGAATCTGCGTGGATCCACAAATTTCCTCCCACCCAGCGTTTCCCCAGGTCTCCTAATAAAAATGGTACCTCACTTGTGTGGGTAGGCATAGTGGCTGCAACAGGAAATGGCCCAAATCGTACTGTGGAGACTTCAAAATTACCTTTAACAAAACTACCTGGTTTTGGGGGGGCACCTGGGGTTTTGGCCCCGGGCTTGGCGGCCATCGTAGGAAACTACCAAACCCAAACATTTCTGAAAACTAGACACCCGGGGCAGTCCAATGAGGTATGGCTTGCGTGGATCCCGCAACGTTTTCCTACCCAGAATGCCCTGCAAACCTCAAATTGTGGATACCTTATGTGGTCAAAAAGTTACAGGGGCCTAAGCGCGAACTACCCCAAATAGCCAAAAAAAGGCTTAGCACAGGGGGGGAAAAGGCCTAGCATCGAAGGGGTTAAGCATTTAAATACCAACATAAACACGTATATCACTATGTAATAGCTGTTCTACGGCTATTACTTTCCATATTTCAATCAGTGTCTGCCTGCATGTGTCAGCATATGTATCAGTGTGTGAGTGGGTGTATCACTGTATGGATCAGATTGTGCCTGATTATGTCAGCATATGTGCTAGTGTGTGCCTGTGTCTTTCAGTGTATGCATAACTGTGTGACTGGGTGCATCACTGTATGCATCAGTGTGTGCCTAGGTATCTCAGCATATGCGTCAGTGTGTACCTGGGTGTGTCAGCATATCCATCATTCTGTGCCTGAGTATATCACTGTATGTACAAGTATTTGCTAGGGTCTTTTAGTGTATGGATCAACGTGTGACTGAGTGTGTAATTGTATTCATATGTGTGTTATTTGCTGTGTTAATGTATGCATGAGTGTGTACCTGGTCATCTCAGTGTATCCATTACTGTCTGCTTGGGTGTGTATGTGTATACATTAGTGTCTGGCTGGGTGTGCTACTCAATAAATCTGAATGTATATGGGTGTATCAGTGTATGCATCACTGTTTGCCTGATTGTGTCAGTGTATGCATACATGTGTTCCTAGATGTGTTACTGTATGCATCAGTGTGTGCTTGGTTGTTTTAGTGTGCATTTCAGTGTCTGCTTCAGAGTGTATATGCATCAGTGTGTACCTGGTTGTGCTACTATATGCATTACATTGTGTCTGAGTGTGTCAGTGTATACATCAGAGTAAGTCTACCTATAGCCTACATTAGAGTTCACTTATATGTAAAAAAAAAGTAAATTTAAGTCTTGGCAAGAGGTTTTAAATGCCTACTGAATCTGGAAGTAAAAATATAGACACAGGCTGTACAGTAAAAGGCTCGACAAATGTTCAAAGAGCTACTTGTCTGGATAGGTGACACACAGCGTCACTACTTGAGTATATACCTAAATAAGCGTATCAGTCCCTCTCTAGGTGTGTCACTGGATGTGAAAGTAAGTACCTCGTTGTACATCTGACTGTCTTACTATCTGTATAGCTCTGTATATGTCTATGTAACTGACTGTATATATTACTTAGTGGCTCTATTACTAAGTGTTGGGTTTTATAATTGTGTTTGCAACTGCCTGTTACTGCTGGGTATAAAAGTGCTGTATGGGCATGTGACTAAATGTGTAAGTGCTTCTGTCTCTGTCTGAATGGATGGGCGAGTGCCTCTATTCTTTTGTTAATAGGTATGTGAGTCACAGTACAGAAGGAAGACTGAATCTGTAACTGGGCATATAGATCTGGGAGTGCACATGTGCTCCCATCACTGATACTTCAAAGTACATATCTTACCTTTAAAACACATACCTCCCTGCCCATGGCCTACATACAGTCTACCTTAAGAGTCACTTATATGTAAAAAAAGGGGATTATAAGGTTTGGTAGGAGTTTTAAATAGGGAGTTGGCCTGACAGTAAAACTGTACACACAGGCTCTGCAGTACCAGTCAAGACATGTTTAAACGGCTACTTGTCTGGATGGTTGACTTCTTTGTGTCAGCACTTGAATACATAAGTCAGTGAGCATACCAGTACTTCTTTCAGTGTGTGATTGTATGTGTAAGTAAATATATCACTATGTGAGTAGCTCTCTTAGTAAGTATATAGGTATGGAAATCTGTATGCAAGTGTCTGTTTGGATAGTTATCGGCTGTTTAAGTTAGTATTGGTGTATATAGCTGTGTCTGCAACTAGCTCTGGCAGTACTAGAATCATAGCTGCTGTATGGTTGAGTGATCGGGTGTGTAAATGCTTCTGTCTCTGTCTGACTGGGTATGTAACTGCATTAATTTTTTTCTTAAAAAGTTTATGACTTGCAGTATGGGTCAAGACTGGACGTTTCCCTAGTCAAATGGGTCTCTAAATGCACATGTAACTCAGTATATCTTAAAGGTGCATCTGTTACGTTTTAAGCATTTGCCATTCTGTCCTATGGGCTACCTACAGTCTATCATAGGGATAGTAATATGTAGTAAAAGGAGAGTTTAAAGCCTAACAAGACATTTTAAATGGAAAGTCGGCATGACAGTAAAACTGTACACATACACTCTATAGTAGAAGGCCACTGATGTGTTGAAAGGGCTACTTCTCTGGATGGGTGACTTGGTTGTATCAGTACTTCATACATTTCTCAGTCAGCGTGCCATTCCTTCTGTAGGTGTATCACTGGATGTGCAAGTAAGTATGTAGGTATGTCACTGGCAGGCTTAGTATGTCTATGGCTTTGTAAATGTGTATGTAACTGGCTGTATAGATTGATTACTAGCTATATTGGTGAGTGTACAGGTATGTAACTGTGCAGGAAACTGTCTCAGATACAAATCAATATATAAGTGCTGTGTGGGGGTGTGAGTGAATGTGTAAGTGCCTCTGTTGCTGTCTAACTGGGTAGGTGAGTGCCTCTATTCTATGGTTTTGTAAATACATATACAAGTTGCAATATGGGTGGAACACTGGATGTTTAACTGGGCACATGGGTCTGAAAGTGCGCATATGACCCAGTAAAACTTCAAAGTGCATGTATTACCTTTCAACTGTATAGCACCTGGCCCTATGGCCTACCTACAGCCTACATCAGGGTCTGTCTGGGTGTGTCAGCTTATGCGTTAATGTGTGCCTTGGTGTGTCAGTGTATGCATCAGGGTGTACCTGAGTGTGTCACTGTATGCATACATATATATCTATCTGCATGTTTCACACTGTACATCAGATTGTGCTGGGTGTATTAGTGTACGCATGACTGTGCCCTTCAGTGTGTTAGTGTATACATCAGTGTAAGCCTGGGTGTGCTACTACATGCATTAGAGTGTGTCTGGGTGTGTCAGTGTATGCATCAGTGTATGTCTGCCTACAGCTTACCCTGGACACTACTTATATGTATAATAAAGGTAGATTAAGGCTTGGAAATGGATTTTAAATGCCTGACCTGGCACTAAAAGTGCACATAGTGTCTTAGTATGTGTATAGGTCTCTATGCGTGTAAGTAGGTGTATGAATAGCTTACTGGCTGTATTAGTTCATCTGGGGGAATGTTACAATGTGTCCTACTGGCTCTGCTACTGCTGGAAACATAAGTGCTATATGAGCATGTGACTGAATGTGCCAGTGCCTCTATCTCTGTCTGACTGTGTAGGTGAATGCCTGTATCTTTAACCCCTTCGCTGCTAGGCCTTTTTGCCCCCCTGTACTAAGCCTTTTTTTGGCTATTTGGGGTAGTGCGGGCTTAGGCCCCTGTAACTTTTTGACCACATAAGGTATCCACGCCAAATTTGCGTCCTTTTTTTCTAACATCATGGGGATTGTAAAGGTACCCAGGGTTTGTGGATTCCCCTGGAGGGGACCCAGAAATTAGCCAAAATACAGCAAAAGTTTTTTTGGGGGGGAAAAATGCGAAAAAAGGGCTACAGATGAAAGCGTCTTGTTTTTTCCCTGCAAATGGCATCAAAAAAGGGGTTGTGGTGCTGAAATCACCATCTTCCCAGCTTTCAGGGACAAGCAGACTTTTGTCAGAAAACCAACTTTTTTTACACAGTTTTGGCATTTTTCTGGGACATAGCCTATTTTTGCTATTTTTTGTGCTTTCAACCTGGTAATGGTGGAAATGGGTATGAAACCAATAATGGATCCTGCAAAGCCATACATTTCTGAAAAGTAGACAAAATTCTGAATTCAGCAAGGGGTCATTTGTGTCGATCCTTAAAGTTTTCCTTATAGAAACTAACAGTTAAATGAAGGAAAAATTGAAACTTAGTTGAAAAAAACAGCCATTTGTGTCAACGTTTTCACCTGTAACTTCTTCTAATTATGACAGCTATTTGAAAGCAATATACCGTTATATCCGCTGGACCCTTCTGGTTGTGGGGATATATTGGACTTGTAGGTTCACTAAGAACCCGACGAACCCAGAGCCAATAACTGAGCAGCATCTTGCAATGGTTTTTTATTATGTACCGGGTATATAGCAATTATTTTGGGAAAATGTATACATGGAAAAATTGTTATGAAAGACACCTATGTATTTCTGAAATGGGAACAAAATGTAGATTTTAGAAACAGTAGATATTTGCACATTTCCGAAATTGGGAGTACCTATACTAGCATGAGAATTATAGGTCATTTTTCAAAATGACTTATTTTTTACACATTGTCTTTCATTTGGAAGGCAGAAATGCATCGAAAGTCAATAGGTAATAACAGTTGCTCTACAATTCTGTGTTACCCTAAGTCTCCCGATAAAAATGGTACCTCACTTGTGTGGGTAGCCCTTGTGCCCACAACAGGAAATGGCTTAAAAAGCAACGTGGACGTACCACATTTTCACAATGAAAAATTACCCTTTTTTTGCAAAGTGCCTAGGTGTAGTTTTTGAACCCTAGCTCTGCCGGCACCTAGGGAAACCTAGCAAACCTATACATATTTGAAAACTAGACACCCAGGGGAATCCAGGATGGGGTGACTTGACTGCCTCCCACCAGGTTCTGTTACCCAGAATCCCTTGCAAACCTAAATAATTGTAAAAAAAACCACATTTTCCCCACATTTTTGTGGTGGAAAGTTCTGGAATCTGCGTGGATCCACAAATTTCCACCCACCCCGCGTTCCCCAAAGTCTTACGAGAAAAATGGTACCTCACTTGTGTGGGTCGGCCTAGTGCCTGCGACAGGAAATGGTGCAAAACGCAACATGGTCACACCTCAATTTCGCAGTGAAAAATGACCCTTTTTTGGCAAAGTGCCTAGGTGTAGTTTTTGAACCCTAGCTCTGCCGGCACCTAGGGAAACCTAGCAAACCTATACATTTGTGAAAACTAGACACCCAGGGGAATCCAGGATGGGGTGACTTGTCTGCCTCCCACCAGGTTCTGTTACCCAGAATCCCTTGCAAACCTAAAACATTGTCAAAAAAAACACATTTTCCCCACATTTCTGTGGTGGAAAGTTCTGGAATCTGTGTGGATCCACAAATTTCCACCCACCCCGCATTCCCCAAAGTCTTACGAGAAAAATGGTACCTCACTTGTGTGGGTCGGCCTAGTGCCTGCGACAGGAAACGGCGCAAAACGCAACGTGGTCACACCTCAATTTCGCAGTGAAAAATGACCCTTTTTTGGCAAAGTGCCTAGCTGTAGTTTTTGAACCCTAGCTCTGCCGGCACCTAGGGAAACCTAGCAAACCTATACATTTTTGAAAACTAGACAACCAGGGGAATCCAGGATGGGGTGATTTGACTGCCTCCCACCAGGTTCTGTTACCCAGAATCCCTTGCAAACCTAAGAAAGTGTCAAAAAAACCACATTTTCCCCACATTTCTGTGGTGGAAAATTCTGGAATCTGCGTGGATCCACAAATTTACACCCACCCCGCGTTCCCCAAAGTCTTACGAGAAAAATGGTACCTCACTTGTGTGGGTCGGCCTAGTGCCTGCGACAGGAAACGGCGCAAAACGCAACGTGGTCACACCTCAATTTCGCAGTGAAAAATGACCCTTTTTTGGCAAAGTGCCTAGCTGTAGTTTTTGAACCCTAGCTCTGCCGGCACCTAGGGAAACCTAGCAAACCTATACATTTTTGAAAACTAGACACCCAGGGGAATCCAGGATGGGGTGACTGGACTGCCTCCCACCAGGTTCTGTTACCCAGAATCCCTTGCAAACCTAAAAAATTGTCCAAAAACCACATTTTCCCCACATTTCTGTGGTGGAAAGTTCTGGAATCTGCGTGGATCCACAAATTTCCACCCACCCCGCGTTCCCCAAAGTCTTCCGAGAAAAATGGTACCTCACTTGAGTGGGTCGGCCTAGTGCCCGCGACAGGAAACGGCGCAAAACGCAACGTGGTCACACCTCAATTTCGCAGTGAAAAATGACCCTTTTTTGGCAAAGTGCCTAGCTGTAGTTTTTGAACCCTAGCTCTGCCGGCACCTAGGGAAACCTAGCAAACCTATACATTTTTGAAAACTAGACACCCAGGGGAATCCAGGATGGGGTGACTTGACTACCTCCCACCAGGTTCTGTTACCCAGAATCCCTTGCAAACCTAAGAAAGTGTCAAAAAAACCACATTTTCCCCACATTTCTGTGGTGGAAAATTCTGGAATCTGCGTGGATCCACAAATTTCCACCCACCCCGCGTTCCCCAAAGTCTTACGAGAAAAATGGTACCTCACTTGTGTGGGTCGGCCTAGTGCCTGCGACAGGAAACGGCATAAAACGGAACGTGGTCACACCTCAATTTCGCAGTGAAAAATGACCCTTTTTTGGCAAAGTGCCTAGCTGTAGTTTGTGAACCCTAGCTCTGCCGGCACCTAGGGAAACCTACCAAACACACACATTTCTGAAAAGTAGACACCCGGGGGCTTCCAGGGAGGTATGGCTTGCATGGATCCCCCAACCTTTCCTTACCCAGAATCCCCTGCAAACCTAAATTTTAGCTGAAAAAATCACTTTTTTCACACATTTTTGTGTGGGAAAGTGTGGCATCACTGGCCTCACACAAATTTCCTACCACCCAGCGTTCCCCCAGGTCTCCCGATAAAAATGGTGCCTCACTTGTGTGGGAGGCCCAAGTACCCGCGACAGGCAAGGGCCCAAAACGTAGTGAGGCGACATCAAAATTGCCTATCTCAAAACCACCTGGTTTTGCAAGGGGGTCACCTGGGCTTTTGGCCCTATGCTCGGCGGCCATCTAGGAAACCTACAAAACCCACACATTTCTGAAAAGTAGACACCCGGGGGCTTCCAGGGAGGTATGGCTTGCGTGGATCCCCCAACGTTTCCTTACCCAGAATCCCCTGCAAACCTCACTTTTAGCTGAAAAAAATCACTTTTTTCACACATTTTTGTGTGGGAAAGTGTGGCATCACTGGCCTCACACAAATTTCCTACCACCCAGCGTTCCCCCAGGTCTCCCCGATAAAAATGGTGCCTCACTTGTGTGGGAGGCCTATGTACCCGCCACAGGCAAGGGCCCAAAACGTAGTGAGGCGACATCAAAATTGCCTATCTCAAAACCACCTGGTTTTGCAAGGGGGTTCACCTGGGTTTTTGGCCCCGTGCTCGGCGGCCATCTAGGGAAACCTACCAAACCCACACATTTCTGAAAAGTAGACACCCGGGGGCTTCCAGGGAGGTATGGCTTGCGTGGATCCCCCAACGTTTCCTTACCCAGAATCCCCTGCAAACCTCAATTTTAGCTGACAAAATCACTTTTTTCACACATTTTTGTGTGGGAAAGTGTGGCATCACTGGCCTCACACAAATTTCCTACCACCCATCGTTCCCCCAGGTCTCCCGATAAAAATGGTGCCTCACTTGTGTGGGAGGCCCAAGTACCCGCGACAGGCAAGGGTCCAAAACGTAGTGAGGCGACATCAAAATTGCCTATCTCAAAACCACCTGGTTTTGCAAGGAGGGTCACCTGGGTCTTTGGCCCCGTGCTCGGCGGCCATCTAGGGAAACCTACCAAACCGACACATTTCTGAAAAGTAGACACCCGGGGGCTTCCAGGGAGGTATGGCTTGCGTGGATCCCCCAACGTTTCCTTACCCAGAATCCCCTGCAAACCTCACTTTTAGCTGAAAGAAATCACTTTTTTCACACATTTTTGTGTGGGAAAGTGTGGCATCACTGGCCTCACACAAATTTCCTACCACCCAGCGTTCCCCCAGGTCTCCCGATAAAAATGGTGCCTCACTTGTGTGGGAGGCCCAAGTACCCGCGACATGCAAGCACACAAAACGTTTTGAGGCAACATCAACATTGCCTATCAAAAAATGTTTTGGGCCCTTGCCTGTTGCGGTTACTTGGGCCTCCCACACAAGTGATATATATAACAAAAAAACAAGGAACCCTGGAAGTCAGCGGGGACCAAGGGTGGAGTTGTGTTTTACAGAACAAGGGTCCCACACAAAAAGAATGTAAACTTAAAATTTCACAATTTCATGATAAAAATTGGAATAAACATATGTTTAAATTACAAAATAGGTATTTAATGCTAGTGTAAATGAAACAAGACAATATTAACACGTGGGCAACCGTGACAAGGCAGAGGGAAATCGGCCAATTTCCTTACCCCAGGCAAGTGACTTAAAATTGTGACTTTTCAGTATACGTGAATATAAATAAACACAAGTCACAGTTGAGGTTACATCTCATACTCCACAAACGGTATAAATAGTAGTATAGAGTTAGGGATGTATGTGTCGACGACGTTTCAATCCCGCAGAGAATATCGGGATCTCATCAGGACTAATAGATAGAGCAGGTGCCTGAGAAGTTGCCAAGAGTGCGGCAAGTCTGTGAGCCGCGATGAGGAAGGCCAGAACGAGTTGCTGGCGTGGAAGTCCGCCGGAAGCAGATAGGGGACGTACGGAATAAGCGAGATCGTCGGTTGCACGGGTCTCCAACCGAGGAACCGGGGGAGTCACCTCCCGGCCGGGAGGCTGTAGTAAAGGATCGGCGTGCAGGTTGGCAGGCCAAGGAAGGATATTTGTACAATGCGACCCTGGAAACGGGGGTCGGAGCCGTGCGCCTGCTCGATGGCAGCAGTAAGAGGGAGCCAGGACACGCTGGACGATCCGGAGTACAACAAGCAGTTGCGGTCAATGCCGGCACGAATGTGAGGCAGAGCGAGATCTCAGGCACCTGCTCTATCTATTAGTCCTGATGAGATCTGTGACTTGTGTTTATTTATATTCACGTATACTGAAAAGTCACAATTTTAAGTCACTTGCCTGGGGTAAGGAAATCGGCCGATTTCCCTCTGCCTTGTCACGGTTGCCCACGTGTTAATATTGTCTTGTTTCATTTACACTAGCATTAAATACCTATTTTGTAATTTAAACATTTGTTTATTCCAATTTTATCATGAAATTGTGAAATTTTAAGTTTACATCATACACAAGTGAGGCACCATTTTTATCGGGAGACCTGGGGGAACGCTGGGTGGTAGGAAATTTGTGTGAGCCCGGTGATGCCACACTTTCCCACACAAAAATGTGTGAAAAAAGTGATTTTTTTCAGCTAAAATTGAGGGTTGCTGTGGATTCTGGGTAAGGAAACGTTGGGGGATCCACGCAAGCCATACCTCCCTGGAAGCCCCCGGGTGTCTACTTTTCAGAAATGTGTGGGTTTGGTAGGTTTCCCTAGATGGCCGCCGAGCACGGGCCAAAGACCCAGGTGACTCCCTTGCAAAACCAGGTGGTTTTGAGATAGGCAATTTTGATGTCGCCTCACTACGTTTTGGGCCCTTGCCTGTCGCGGGTACTTGGGCCTCCCACACAAGTGAGGCACCATTTTTATCGGGAGACCTGGGGAACGCTGGGTGGTAGGAAATTTGTGTGAGGCCAGTGATGCCACACTTTCCCACACAAAAATGTGTGAAAAAAGGGATTTTTCAGCTAAAATTGAGGTTTGCAGGGATTCTGGGTAAGGAAACGTTGGGGGATCCACGCAAGCCATACCTCTCTGGAAGCCCCGGGTGTCTACCTTTCAGAAATGTGTGGGTTTGGTAGGTTTCCTAGATGGCTGCCGAGCACGGGCCAAAGACCCAGGTGACTCCCTAGCAAAACCAGGTGGTTTTGAGATAGGCACTTTGATGTCGCCTCACTACGTTTTGGGCCCTTGCCTGTCGCGGGTACTTGGGCCTCCCACACAAGTGAAGCACCATTTTTATCTGGAGACCTGGGGAACGCTGGGTGGTAGGGAAATTTGTGTGAGGCCAGTGATGCCACACTTTCCCACACAAAAATGTGTGAAAAAATTGATTTTTTCAGCTAAAATTGAGGTTTGCAGGGGATTCTGGGTAAGGAAACGTTGGGGGATCCACGCAAGCCATACCTCCCTGGAAGCCCCCGGATGTCTACTTTTCAGAAATGTGTGGGTTTGGTAGGTTTCCTAGATGGCCGCCGAGCACAGGGCCAAAACCCAGGTGACCCCCTTGCAAAACCAGGTCGTTTTGTGAAAGGCCATTTTGAGGTCGCCTCAATACGTTGTGGGCCCTTGCCTGTCACGGGTACTTGGGCCTCCCACACAAGTGAGGCACCATTTTTATCGGGAGACCTGGGGGAACGCTGGGTGGTAGGAAATTTGTGTGAGCCCGGTGATGCCACACTTTTCCACACCAAAATGCGTAAAAAAAGTGATTTATTTCAGCTAAAATTGAGGTTTGCAGGGGATTCTAGGTAAGGAAACGTTGGGGGATCCACGCAAGCCATACCTCCCTGGAAGCCCCCGGGTGTCTACTTTTCAGAAATGTGTGTGTTTTGTAGGTTTCCCTAGATGGCCGCCGAGCACGGGGCCAAAAACCCAGGTGACCCCCCTTGCAAAACCAGGTGGTTTTGAGATAGGCAATTTTGATGTCGCCTCACTACGTTTTGGGCCCTTGCCTGTCGCGGGTACTTGGGCCTCCCACACAAGTGAGGCACCATTTTTATCGGGAGACCTGGGGGAACGCTGGGTGGTAGGAAATTTGTGTGAGCCCGGTGATGCCACACTTTCCCACACAAACATGTCTGAAAAAAGGGATTTTTTCAGCTAAAATTTAGGTTTGCAGGGGATTCTGGGTAAGGAAACATTGGGGGATCCACGCAAGCCATACCTCCCTGGAAGCGCCCGGGTGTCTACTTTTCAGAAATGTGTGGGTTTGGTAGGTTTCCCTAGATGGCCGCCGAGCACAGGGCCAAAAACCCAGGTGACCCCCCTTGCAAAACCAGGTCGTTTTGTGAAAGGCCATTTTGAGGTCGCCTCAATACGTTGTGGGCCCTTGCCTGTCGCGGGTACTTGGGCCTCCCACCCGAGTGAGGCACCATTTTTATCGGGAGTCCTGGGGGGACGCTGGGTGGTAGGAAATTTGTGTCAGCCCGGTGATGCCACAACTTTACCACACAAAATGTGTGTAAAAAGGGATTTTTTCTGCAAAATGTCAGGTTTGCAGGAGATTCTGGGTAAGAAAACGTTGGGGGATCCACGCAAGCCATACCTCCCTGGAATCCCCCGGGTGTCTACTTTTCAGAAATGTGTGGGTTTGGTAAGTTTCCCTAGGTGGCCGCCGAGCCCCGGGCCAAAAAGTTATGGGACTCCCCTTGCAAAACCAGGTCGTTTTGTGATAGGCCATTTTGAGGTCGCCTCAATACGTTGTGGGCCCTTGCCTGTCGCGGGTACTTGGGCCTCCCACACAAGTGAGGCACCATTGTTATCGGGAGACCTGGGGGAACGCTGGGTGGTAGGAAATTTGTGTGAGCCCGGTGATGCCACACTTTCCCACACAAAAATGTCTGAAAAAAGTGATTTTTTTCAGCTAAAATTGAGGTTTGCAGGGGATTCTGGGTAAGGAAACGTTGGGGGATCCACGCAAGCCATACCTCCCTGGAAGCCCCCGGGTGTCTACTTTTCAGAAATGTGTGGGTTGGGTAGGTTTCCCTAGGTGGCCGCCGAGCCCCGGGCCAAAAACCCAGGTGACCCCCCTTGCAAAACCAGGTCATTTTGAGATAATGTGTTGTTTATTTCTGCAGCGTGAAAATTTTGGCACAATATTGCAAGGAAAATGTGACAGACATTTTGAGGTTTGCAGGACATTGTGGGTACCATAACTTGTTGGGATCCACAAGAGAGATATCAGCATGTACTCCCATGGGTGTTTCGTTTACGACAATATCTACAGTTGGTAGGTTATTCTTAGACGGAATGTACACCTTGGCAGACAGACTAAAAAGACAAAGATTACTGCACAGCCATCTATTCCTCAAGCACACACACATACTGGTTGGATTTGGCATGAGGGCAAGTGATGGTTCAGTATATACAATTTTATTAACAAGAGATTTCACAAAAATGAAATGCACTGTCAATAATTGAAAGGACAAAAACTGAACCAGTGACTCGCAGCTCGTGAGCTGTAAAGCCACGTCAAGGCCCCAACCGCTTTACAGGCCATTCACACACCTTTCAAACGTGATACACACAAGACCATTCACACCACCAGGCACGAAACAAACACATTACAACATTCACAAAAAGGGACAAGGTACACCCTGCTTGAGAAAGACAAAAAAAATATTACTGCACAGCCATCTAATCCTCAAGCACACACACATACTGGTTGGATTTGGCACGAGGGTGAGTGATGGTTCAGTATATACAATTGTATTAACAAGTGATTTCACAAAAATGAAATGCACTGTTAATAATTGAAAGGACGAGAAACTGAACCATTAACTCACTGCTCGTGAGCTGTAAAGCCACGACAAGGCACCAACCTCTTTACAGGCCATTCATACACCTTTCATACGTGTGACAAATACAAAACCATTCACACCACCAGCCGCGGGCCCATCACATTACAACACTCACACCAGCAGACAGCGCCATTCAAGGGCCCATCACTTTCACACGCCCACATTCCTAACACAGCAACCACACAAGCTGATGGATTGCAGAGTGTCGCTCGGCTAGCAGTGTGTGTAGTGACCAGCAGCAAGTCACTACTCACACACTGCCAGCCGAGCGCCATTCCATGCACACTGCCAGCCAAGCGCCACTCCACGCACACCGCCAGCCAAGCGCCACTCCACGCACACCGCCAGCCAAGCGCCACTCCACGCACACCGCCAGCCAAGCGCCACTCCACGCACACCGCCAGCCAAGCGCCACTCTACGCACACCGCCAGCCAAGCGCCACTCCACGCACACCGCCAGCCAAGCGCCACTTCACGCACACCGCCAGCCAAGCGCCACTCCACGCACACCGCCAGCCTAGCGCCACTCCACACACACCGCCAGCCTAGCGCCACTCCACGCACACCGCCAGCCAAGCGCCACTCCACGCACACCGCCAGCCAAGCGCCACTCCACGCACACCGCCAGCCAAGCGCCACTCCACGCACACCGCCAGCCAAGAGCCACTCCATGCACACCGCCAGCCAAGCGCCACTCCACGCACACCGCCAGCCAAGCGCCACTCCACGCACACCGCCAGCCAAGCACCAGCCTACACACACCACCATCACATTTAGGATTTTTTATACAAAAAAGAAAACACAAACAAATTGCAAATAGATACAAATCTACTAACACAAAATCAGAAACTAAATACATTGCACTAATGCCAACCTTGAAACAGAACAACAATTCTTAAACATTACAGACCAGGCAGTTCACTTTACCACTCATGGTTGCTCTCAATAATTCTTTTGCTTGTGGTACGCTCTATAACAAGCAGGCACACACAGCCCAGGGTTAGAAGGACACTCAGGGCAGTACAGACGGAGTCTCCTTCCGCGTACCTCTTCGCCAACAGACTCTACATCTCCTAGTGGGAAAGTCTTTTGAGGGTGTAGGAGGAATGTGATCAGGAAAGTGGCGATCTTTCAATCGAGCCACATCCTCCACCACTCCAACTCTAGGAACACTTGCCTGTTCCACAACAACAAGGCTGCCTATGACAGACTGCTGAAACTGTACAAAAGTCAACTTTGACGCAGGAGAACACTCCTTGAACACAACAAAAGCATTGAAAGTTGCTAAATTGAAGAGATGGATGGCCAACTTCTTATACCAAATGTAAGCCTTACGAATAGCAGTGTAAGGTTCCAACCTCTGATCTACTCTATGAACACCACCCATGTGCTTATTGTAGTCTAAAATGCACACAGATTTGCGCACTTCAGCAATCTGACCCCAAACAGCCACAGGTGAAGTACTCTCATCATGGATGGTAGTCAGCATGTACACATCCCTCCTGTCCACAAATTTCACAGCTAGCAGTTCCTCACTACGCAAGGCACTGCACTGTCCCCTCTGAAGTTTTTTGCAAACAAGCTCTTTTGGATAACCTTTACGGTTAGAGCGGATTGTGCCACAAGCAAAAGTGTCCACTTTGAACAATTCCTTAAACAATCGCACAGCAGTGTAGAAGTTATCAAGGTACAAATGGTGGCCTCTGTTAAACAGTCCTCTAGCAAGATCCCACACAATTTTCTCTGAAACTCCAAAAGTGGACGGACAACCAGGGGGTCAATAGTGGAATCCCAACCAGTGTACACACGCAAATTAAAAACATATCCTGTCCTACTCTCAGACAACATATACAGCTTAATTCCATAGCGTGCCCTCTTGCTAGGAATGTACTGCCTAAAAACCAAATGGCCCTTGAACAGGACCAAAGACTCATCAATAGATATTTCTTTCCCTGGAGTATAGATCTCTGAAAATCGATCTAGAAAGTGATCAAGAACAGGCCGAATCTTAAAAAGACGGTCACATTCAGGGTGATCTCGTGGCAACGCCAAACCATTATCAACAAAATGCAGCATCCGAAGCAAAAGTAAATACCGATCACGAGTCATAACTGCAGGAAATATGGCCGTTGCCATCAAGGGACTGGTAGACCAATATGAACCCATGGACGGCTTCCTTATCAAACCCATCAAAAAAGTTAAACCCAAAAACTTCTTCATCTCTTCCAGATTTGTGGGACTCCACCGGGTAGCTCTAGAACAAGGCCTAAGTCTGGCACTGTTGTCCCTCAAAAACTGTTCAGCATACAAATTAGTCTGCTCAACAATCTCACCCAAAAATACATCATCCATAAACAACTGAAAATACTGTATAGGCAAATAATGTTCACAATCCACTCTACACCCTGCATAACCACTAAAGGCAGGCAACACCGGCTGCACCATGTTTGGATCAACCCAGAGTCCAGCACTTCTAGTAGGAAGCCTAGCAGCCCCAGGCTGCAATCCAGATGCCTCTTGCACCATCGGCACAGTAGTATACTCCTCTAAATCAGGCACTTCATCTGCACTGAGAGTACCTTCATCATCCGATGATTCCATGTGGAGAGAAAACTCACTGCCTGAATCTTCCCCTCCCTCCTCTCCCTCAGACGCACTGTCAGTCTCATAATCCTGCTCAGAGGAAGATTCAAGAAGCAAACCAATCACCTGCTGAGCAGTAATTCTATGGCTAGCCATAATGCTTACTAATAAAGGTTACTTGTCAAACAAGTCAACAACAACAAACCCTTTGTAAAAAAAAAAAAAAAAAAAAAATGTAGCTTTATCACAAAGACCTATATACTCCAACACTATACCACTCACGTGACAGAAGCAGCTAGACTCACCACCACCTACTATGCACAGACACAGTAAGGATCAACAATATCCCACTAAAAAAGAAGAAGAAAAAAATTACACATAAGACAATGCAAAACATCGCAAAGAATTTCATGCTCTGAACACTAACAAATATGCTGCCATTATGACACCACTTACAAAAAATTCATTCATGCATGACAATAATACTCATTTGGAGTACACACAACAAAAATATTTTTCTTACCAAATAAATGCAATTACGCAAAACTGCAGAACAACCACTGCCGAAACTGCAAACAGGAATCAAAAGCTTTACACTAGAATAAAAAGGAGAAAAAAAACATTACAATCACATATGCAAATAATGCACCAGTCCACACACAATCCACCAGCCAAGCTAAGGGGTAGGTGGGACAGGTTTACCCCCGTAAAAGGGGAGCAACCCTTGCCCTTTTGGCCACTCCCCAACACAAAAATTAAAAAAACCCTGGTGTCTAGTGGCTTCTGCCCTCCTTGGGGGCAGATGGACCTAAAAACATACTGCTATTCTGCCACCCAAGGGGTCACTCTCCACAAATAAATGCCTGGTGGACTAGTGGGAAGATACCTTTATCTTCCGCACACGATCTCTCACTACTCAACTCTACTCTCAACTCTATTCACAACTGGATGTTAGCTCACCAACTCATTCTGAATCCCGCCAAAACTGAATTCCTCCTCCTCTCTACCTCTCTCTCACCTCCTCCTGTTCAATCTTGGATGGATCAGCTGAACCTACTCAACAACAAACCCATCATTGTCGACAGCGCTAAATCCCTAGGTGTCATTCTTGACAAAAAGACTCAACCTAATCTCCCACATCAACTCTATTGCTAAGAACGCACGTTACCAGTTGCGCCTTCTATGGGGGATCCGTCAGTTCTTCCCGGAGAAAGACTTAAAAACCTTGGTACAATCTCTGGTTCTCTCAAGACTGGATTATTGCAATTCTCTTCTGACGGGCCTAACCAAATCCCACCTCTTCCCTCTCAAATCCATCCTCCATTCAGCAGCTCGCTTCATTTCAGGGTCTAAACGAAGCGACCACGTCACTCCTATCCTGTCCTCTCTTCGATGGCTTCCGATCGAGGCAAGATCTATTTACAAAACTGCCTGCATCACACACAAAGCCTTACACACGCCCTCCCCTCGTTACCTGGCGAATAAATTGAAATTGTCCGGTGGCTCGCAATGCGGAAAAGCTTGCTTGCGCACCCCCGTCTTCAAAAGGGAAAGATCGATGGCGCAATCCGGTGAGAATCGCTTCCCCCATTGCTCCGTGCCACCTCCTCTACCCGGATCTTCAAAGCTGACCTCAAATCTCTTCTCTTCCCAAGACACTATACTTTCACTCTCAGCCCCCTCTAGTTCGCCACTTATTGCAGTATACCTCTATATCATGCACATGTGTGTGTGCCCGGAAGCTGTTTCAGCCCGGGCTGCCACACACGGGGGGGTGGTGTATGCACTGCCAGCAACCTGCCAGGCCAGTGCACAACACTTGCCATCACCCCTCTCTGCCTGCCATATTGCGCTCCATGGGTAACCCGATTCAAGGCCCCATTCTCCCGATTTATAAAAAAACTGCCCCCCTAAGGGGGCAGAGCACCAAAAACATATGGCCCCCAAAAGGGGAGCGACCCTTGCCCAAGGGGCCGCTCCCCAAAACAGTATTTTCACATTTAAAAAAAAAAGAAAAGAAATTCCCTGGTGTCTAGTGGGCATTCCTGCTGCACGATCGCATGATCGTGCAGCAGGAATGCACAAAAGAGGCATCGGGGGAAAGGAAAACCCTTTCCTTTCCCTCAATGCCTCTTTTGTTTCAAACCCCCTCCCCAAAGCCAAAACTCACCTTATGCCCCGACGCGCTGGAAGCAAATGGCTTCCAGCGCGTCGGGGAACAAAGGGAAACCCCCAACGACGCCAGCGCGCCTCGCGCGCTGACGTCATTGAGGGGGGGGGGGCGGGGGAGGCAGGGGAAGCCCTTCCCCTGCCTTCCCCCCCAAAAAAACAACGATCGGATTCCCACGGGGGGAGCGCCAGTGCTTCCCCCGTGGGTGGGTCTTATGACGAGCTGGACTCGTCATGAGCACACGACCACTGTGTGCCATGACGAGTCCAGCTCATCATAAGCATCGAAGGGGTTAAAGGGCTACTTGTATGCATCGATGAATAGGAATATCAGTTCTTCAATACATATCTAATTAACTGTATTGGTCTTTCTCTTAATGTGTCACTGGATGTGTAAATGACTATGTCGCCACATGACTAGCTTCTTTATGGGTCTCTATTTGTGTATGTAACTGCCTATATAGATTACTTACTGGCTGTATTAATGAGTATCGGGGTTTATAATTGTGTGAGCAACTGGCTCCATCACTGCTGGATACATAAGTGATGTGTGGGCATATGACTGAATGTGTCAGTGCCTCTGTCTCTGTCTGACTGACTAGGTGAGTGGCTGTATACCTTTGTAAATATATATGTGAGTTGCAGTATGGGTGGGACACTGGATGTTTAGTTGGGCATATGAATCTGAAAGTACACATATGAGTAAATGAAAGTAAATGCTTTACCTTCTAAAGACATAGCACCCTGCCCTATGGCCTACCTACGCCCTACCTTAGTGGTGACTTATATCTAGGAGAAGTAAAGCTTAATGCTTAGTAAGCAGTTATCAAAGCCAAGTCAACCTGGCATGAATGCTGCACACATGGCCTCTACAGTAGCATGTTTAAAGGTCTGGCTGTCTAGATGGATAACTAGGAGTATCAGTGCTTGAATACATATCTTAATAAGTCTATCAGTCCCTCTCTGGGTGTGTCATTGGATATATAAGTAACAAAGTCACAATCTCTTTATGTTGAAGTAAGTATGCCAGTAAATCACTTGCTCTTTTAATAACTCTATGGGTGTCTAAATCAGTATGTAAGTGGCTCTATGACTTGCTTACTGGCTGTATTAGTGAGTGTACGGGTATACACTTGTGTGTGCAACTGCCGCTGATACTGCCGCATACAAAACTGCTGTGTAGGTGTGTGAGTGAATGTATTAGTGCTTCTCTCTCTATCTAACTGGGTGCATGAGTGGCTCTTTGCTTCTATAAATAGGTATGTGAGTTTCAGCATGGGTGGAAGACTGCATGTATAACTGGACACAGGGGGTCTGCAAGTACACATTTAACTGAAAAGGACGTTTAACCTTTTAAACAGAAAGAATCCTGCCATCTGGCCTACGTACAGCCTAGCTGTGGGGTGCGTTATGTGCAGTAACAGGTTAAAGTTTAAATCTTGGCAAAGATGTTCTTAATGCCAAGTCGAGTTGGCAGTAAAACTGCACAATTTTACACACAAAAAAGAAGGGGAGAGAGGTACAGCTCCCTTCCCATCCTCCCTGTAAGAAACACCTATCAACACAAATGAGGGAAAGGAAGGAGAGACTGGTGGTACACGAAGTACACCCGTCTCTTCACAACATCATGGCAGAAACTAAAGGTTTCTTAAAAAACTGCCCTCACCCACTAGGTAGTGGCATGATTCATCATAGGGCTGCTACAACATCCCTGTGCTAACCAATGCCTTGGATGGAGCAAAGGGAGGGGAAGACAAAAATAAACATAGATGTGTTGGGATCTAGTGCAGTAAACGTGAGACAGTGTGGTGCAGAGTCTAAAAACTAACTCAGAGATACCCTCTATTCAACTTTATTCTAAGGTTCCCTGGTTAGGATAAATTGTAAATAGGCGGAGAAGGTATTGGGGAAAATTAGGACCCCCCCTTCTTCTCCTCTACAGCTTCTTATGTCGACATGTTTCAGCTGTGTAAATTGCCCCAACGGGGTTGTGCCAGCCTTCTTCAGGACTAGCGATCCCTGGTGTGTCGCACTCCCTTTCCTGGTTATTTACCAAATCTTCAAGGGAATGTTTGTGATTCAAATGTGATAAATGAAATACTAATAATGACGGTGCTTGTCATTTTCTATGTAGACACTCGTGTGTGTTACTGAAAGACTTGAATAAATACATTACATAGATGCAAACAAAACAATATACAAAACCTCACGTTTCCCCATGCTGTTTATTTAATTATGAGTCCGTGTATCAAATTATACACACCTACTAGTTGCCCATTCCTAGAGATGTCTGACTATCTAGATTAGCACTTAGACTCCTGTGTGGAACCACAGGACATGAGGTATTACCTCGACTATTACGTGCCCCGTTAGTAATTCTATTACAGGACCGGAGGCTTCGTATTATGCTTCTCTTTCTATTTATTGCCACACACAGCAGCCAATGAAAACTTTGTTTAATGTAAATAAACTACATTTCCCATGATGCACAAGTCACACATCACATCCTGTAAAGCCCCATAAGAGCCATCACCACCGGAACTCGTCCTCTTTCTTTGCTGCTCACGCAGCCAGTTAAGTGCACTGATATTTTTCTCTCAATTACGGCTTATGTGCGATTGTATTGTTTATCTAGGCTCGCCGCCTTGTTATTGTGTGGCGCGATTATCGCGCTTGCTATACCTAACCTGTGGTTGTATTTATGCTCTACGAGCCTCGCGCTCGATTTCCGCCGAGCGCCGCACTCCCGCTACCATCGGGAGGTGCGCGCTCCAGCTGGATAAGAAACAAAGCATCTTTAAATTTCCCGCTTCTGCGGGACGATGTTAGCGCTGCGGCGCTTTGATGATACACTGTTCTTTACTGTTTGCGGTACCGCTCCGCCTACGGCGGGGAGATATATTTGTATTTTACATGCGCGGAGGCTCCCCTGATAAGCCGAGTGCGCAGGAGCTTTCCACTTTCACTTTCCCTCGGTCTCGACGTGCGTAGCCCAATTGGGCTATTTCTAGTAGGTTTGGGCTACGCACCTCGTTACTGCCCGTTTTTCCTCGCGTTTCTTCGATCTTTCCCCTCATTGCATCCTGCACCTTCCCCTGAGCAGATCTGGACGCCTGGCTGGCGGCAAGAACGATCTGGGCCTAGAGGGAGCACACCTCCTATAGACAATACTGCTCTTTGGCTCCATTTACGCCCTGGGGGCTGCAAGAATTCTATTACAGCTTCTGCTGAGGAGCTAGGTACCGGTCTTTATCTCTGTGCTTGGGGTTGGCTCCCCCTTACTCCTCTTTGACTGTTGCTGTACGAGCAAATATATATACAAATTTGGTCCCACGATGGAGAGCTGGGTCCATTATCAAGAGGATGACACCTTATATGAAGAGGAAGTGCCTAATCCTTCCTTGGAAGACAACATTGTTGAGGCCCTGGACGCCTCAGTCCAGGAGTCGGTCAACAAGGCCCTAGAGAAGGCAGTTCCGGGAACTGTACAGCAGGCGCTGGCTACTGCTTTGAAACCCATCACCAAACAGCTTGAAAAATTCGTGAAACGTCACGCTTTCCCTGTCCCGGTACACGCTCCCATGGACACCACCCACCCTACACCCTGGCCTCATTCAGCCTCTTACTCTGCCCTGTCTCAACACGATGCTGCCCAATTTAAGGCTCCTGACACTGACACGGACCCGGATACTACTGGCACTGACACCCCAGATGAGTCCCCCCCCTAAGAAACCCATGAAAAAATCAAAAAACGTGGTTACACCCCCAGCTATTCCCACGCCCTTCACATTTAATCCGGCGGATATAGTTCATCCAAGGTCGTCGGAATGGTTGCCCGCCCCGGAGGTTGCGGCATATCTGCACGAAAATCTTCGTAAAAGCTTCGACAAAGAGGTACGCAATAGACTCCGTTCAGAATGTCCTCGTCCGGACATTTCGGATAAGGTGGCTGAAACCCCAGATATAGACTCCAGTCTCTTGACCTTCCTAAAAAAGTTCGCCAAGGATCCCAAGAAGGGTATCGATCGCGCCTGGCGTGGGTGCCAGGACAAACTCTTGGACGTTGTGGGCCCTCTGGCAAAGATCCTGGAAATGGCTTTAGAGGCACAGGAATCCGGGACGGCGGCAGACCCACATGTTCTGGCCGGATGGACCCGACGGGCCATATGTCTTTTGGGGAATGCTAACTGCGCCATCTCCACAGAGTGGCGCAAATCAATCCTCATGCGTATGGACTCCAATCTTACAGAATTGGCAGCAGCGGAGCCTGGTCCTCTGGCGGACGGGAACCTGTTCGGGGACCGTTTCGTCAAAGACGTGGCCAAATATGTGGGCACCTTCACTACACTTGATAAGGCGCAGTCAGGCATTAAACGAGTGTTTCAGGCTGGTGTTTTCAACAGGGCCGGACGAGGCCAAGGATGCTCGTTTGGCCGTCAGTTCTCCCAAGGTCCTCACAGGGGAGACTTCGGTCGGGGCAGGGGAGAGTGGGACTCCACCCGTGGCGGAACCTTCTACCCCACCCGGCAGCGGTTCAATAAGAGGCGATTCCACAGAGGATCGTACCGTGGAGGTTTCCAAAACCCTGAGTCTTCAGGTAAGCGCTTCGGACAACTTTGTCCTACCTCTGGGGGACGTACTCGTTATTTCTATCACAATTGGGTTCAACTATCGCAGGATGCTTGGATATTGCAGACAATACAGGGTTTTCACCTCGATTTCTTTCAGGTTCCTTCTCAAGCCAAACGACCCAGACAGCTTTCTTTTCCCAACTAGAGTGCGATTTCATAGATGCCGAACTCAAGAATTGCTGCAGAAGCACGCGATAGCATCCTGCGACAAGGGCCCTCGCGGTTTCTGCAGCAATATTTTTCTGGTACAGAAGAAAGGCGGAGGTTACAGGTTGGTACTCAATTTGAAGGATTTCAATCACTACATGACCTACAAACACTTCAAGATGGAAGGTATCCATCTTTTGGCGGATCTCCTGAAACAAGGGGACTGGATGGTCTGTCTGGACCTGAAAGACGCCTATCTGTCTATTCCCATCTTTCCTCCCCATCGCAGGTTCCTGCAATTTCAATGGCGGAACCAATGGTACGAATATTTGGTCCTGCCTTTCGGACTTTCCTCGGCACCGTGGTGCTTCACCAAGGTGTTGAAACCGGTGATAGCTTACCTCAGGGAGCAGGGAGTTCGTATGATCGTCTACCTAGACGATATTCTCATCTTGGCTCAATCCCCACGTCTGGCTGTTCAACATTTACGCATGACCATTGCTACCTTTCAAAACTTGGGGTTCGTCATCAACGAGCCCAAGTCGGTTCTGTGTCCTACCCAGACGATAGATTTTCTAGGGTTTGTCATCAATTCCCAAACGGCTCAGCTGAGTCTTCCACGCTCCAAACTGCGGGATATCAAAAAGGAGCTGTGCTCCCTATTATCCAAACGGATGGACTCACTCAGGACAATCGCCAGGATAGTGGGCCTTCTGGTGTCATCTATTCAAGCGATTTTTCCAGGCCCCTTACATTATCGGGCCCTTCAGCGGCTAAAGATTCAACACCTGCAGCAGGGTCTGTCTTATACAGACCTGGTACCTCTTTCCCAGGAGGTACGACAGGAGATTCAGTGGTGGCTTGCCCACGTAGAAGCATGGAACGGCAGAGCCATTTTCGGCTCCTTACCAGAGATCGTCATAGAATCCGACGCCAGCCGTTGGGGCTGGGGAGCTCGCTGCGGAGATATTTCCACAGGGGGGCGTTGGTCCCTCGGGGAGCTAGACCTCCATATCAATTGCCTAGAACTCCTTGCAGGGTCGTTCGCGATCAGGACTCTCTCACCCAAACAAGTCTCGTGTTGCATCCTTTTGCGGATGGACAACATCTCGGCAGTCCAATACATCAACAAACTGGGAGGCACGAGGTCCTCAATGCTAGTGGAAATAGCGAAGGATTTTTGGCACTATTGCCTAAGTCACCAGATCTCGGTCATAGCCGAGTACATTCCGGGACAGTCCAATGTAGTGGCAGACTGGAACACCCGACATCTCAAGGATTACAGCGATTGGCAACTCCAATCCCAGATAGTGCAGTGGCTACAAGCGATCTGGGGGCGTTGCGAGATCGACCTATTTGCCTCCAGGCTGAATCGTCACATGACAAAGTTTTTCAGCTGGAGGCCGGATCCGTTGGCCCTGGCGACGGATGCTTTTTCTCAGGATTGGACTCCCCACCTGAATTATGCCTTTTCTCCCTTCATTCTAATTCCCCGAGTGTTCACACAGATAATGCGCCAGACGGCAGAGGTGATTCTAGTGACCCCACTGTGGAAGTCGCAACCTTGGTTCCCAATACTATTGGAGGCGAGTTGCGACCTTCCCAGGATGATTCCATGGTCCAGCACAATTCTCCAGGGCCCTCAGGGAGAGTTGCATCCAATGATGGTATTGGGGCAATTGTCCTGATGGCCTGGCGACTTTCCGGCAACGTTGGCAAATGCCAGGTTTTTCGGAACAAGCTTCAGACTTTATCAACCAAGCTTGGGCCCCATCCACGAGGAAAAGGTATTCTTCAGCCTGGGGCTGTTGGGTTCGTTGGTGCGTGGAACAACACGTGGATCCCGTGGGGGCAGACTTACCCTATGTTGTAAATTTCTTGTCCGAAAAAGCTTCTGAGGGTTTGGCTTATCGATCCATCAACAACTTCCGTTCAGCCATTTCGGCGGGTCACCCCAGATTCAGGGCAAACCAATAGGAATGCATCCATTAGTTTGTAAACTCTTAAAAGGCATTAGAGTAGCTAATCCGCCCAGACCCAAGTATTCTTCCTTGTGGGACGTCTCGCTCGTTCTTTCCTTGTTCAATAATTGGCCGAATAATGATATGTTGACAAGAAAGCAACTGTCCTCCAAGTTGGCCATGCTGTTATGCCTGGCGGCATGTAGACGTTCGTCGCATGTTAAGGCTCTAGATATTACAGGTAGAGTATTTACTCCTGAAGGAGTTTCTTTTAATATCACTTCCAGGACTAAGACTATGTCTCGCAATGTGGAATATCATGCCTTTCCTGATAATACCAAACTCTGTGTAGTTCAATGTCTTAAGGTCTATGAAGAATGTACCAGGTCCATTCGACCGGAGGGTGTGGTGCAATTATTAATTGCTTTACAGAAACCTTACAAGGCCGTCACGGCCGCTACTATAGCCAGATGGGTAAAATCTGTTATGCAGGAAGCAGGTATTAATACTCAGGTGTTTGGGGCACATTCTGTTCGAGGCGCCATGGCTTCTAAGACATTTATGTTGGGTTCCACTGTTCAGGATATTATGCATTCTGCAGATTGGTCCTCTGAGTCAACATTCAAACAGTTTTATTATAAACCGGTGGGTGATATATCTTCTGTGGCTTTTAATCAGCGTTAAACTAGCATAATACTGAAGCCTCCGGTCCTGTAATAGAATAAAAAATTAGCTAGCATTCGCGCCAAGAATTTTCAATTCTATTAAGGACACGGAGGCGAGGATTATCCCACCTGGTTAAATTACAGTATTGTAATTGTTACCCACCCGTTTGTATTTATATTCTGAGTATGCAGAAGTTACGGGTTATTTTTATCTACTATTCTTCCAGGGCCCGAGAAGAAGATGGATTAAGCATTTTTCTTGCTAATGAAGAGGTTCTTCCCAGCTGGACTGGTTTCTTCCACGTTGGAGGATGTTATTTTGATCTTCAGTTATTGTTGGACTGTTAATGTTCGAAGCAAAGAAAGAGGACGAGTTCCGGTGGTGATGGCTCTTATGGGGCTTTACAGGATGTGATGTGTGACTTGTGCATCATGGGAAATGTAGTTTATTTACATTAAACAAAGTTTTCATTGGCTGCTGTGTGTGGCAATAAATAGAAAGAGAAGCATAATCCTCGCCTCCGTGTCCTTAATAGAATTGAAAATTCTTGGCGCGAATGCTAGCTAATTTTTTATTCCCCATCCATCAAACCCCACACTCTGTGGGCTAGGGAGACACTATCATGATAAGATTCTCCTCTGTGAGAGTAAGAATGGAAATTAGTACGTCTTACCAAGTTTCATATGTGTAGATGCTCGCAGTGGAGCACAAGCATCCCCCTATAGTCACACACTGTAGAATTCACCAATAAGGGAACAAAAAAACATTCTATCAGTTTAATTTTCCTTGTAATTGAGCACTCGAAGAAGGAATAAATCCTTCCTCCACGAGTTCGTCATTCCTGCATCCAGTCTGCTTTGTTATAAATATTCTTTCTAATATCGTGCCGTCAATCATGCCCAAAAAGAAAAGAATGGTAGAGATAAAATTAAACTGAAATAATAGAAATACTCTTAGTATGTGGTAGCTGTTTATCTTGCACATAAAAATATTCATTAATCGAGTAAACTTATGATGATTCAACACTTCTCCGCTTACCCCTTAGTTTGAAAGAATAAGTGACCGGTCAGGCGGTATATCAATCCCGTTGCTGTGAGGTGGAAAGATCGCTACCACCCTCTCTACTTCTCCTACTTAAAATGCCTGCTTACTTCATCAAGGGATTGGATACTGCTCCTGTCAGTGTGCTCGTTGTTCCGTGTAGATACTGCGGAGTGGTTTGTGCAGCATTTTACCTCTTCCGTGATCCCTCCATGTCTGAGTACTTCCGGGTCACGGTTAGGAGCAATTCCCTTTTCTCGTCTGCGTTGACCAGACCGTCAACCTAACAATGTTCAGTGTCTCGGAATACCCACTTCCTGCGGTATGAGGCTCTTCCACTGCCCCAGATGCAGAGGACTGTCATCCTCGCTATGTTGTGTTTTATCATATTCTCACTATATATAGTGATTTTCAAGAGGTATTTATTAATGCATTCTCAGTTATGACCATGTTATTTTATCAATTATATATCCTACTTGCTTGATGTAATTGTCAATGATGGTGTAGATATTGTTTATGAGTGGTTCAGCCTCAGTTAAGACTTGTGTATAATTAAATGTTATAATGCCCTATGATATTGGCCATAGTGTCATAAGATTGCTTTCGGAATGTACTTTTGATGATTAAATCATAACCTCACATCTGTGATTATAAAAAATAATCATAATATTCACCTGTGAGGGCGTAGCCTTTTTAATATGTGCATAGCCATTGTGGCCCCTATACCAGTAGTAATAGCAGGAAGGGGATCGAATTCTCGGTTCCCAGTCCAGATTTAGAGATTACTCAATTGATGCCATGGGATTTCATTGTTTAGGCCATTTACGTCGCTCCGAATTCTGTACACCCATTTTTGCTCTCGGAGTAGTAATATTTTCTTAATGTTCATAACATTTGGGGGAATGGATGGTTTGTCTAATACTGTCCAGTGGATGTCTCCTACTTTGTGATTGGCTTCTACAAAGGGTGTGGTAAGTTTGGTTGTGATCTTTTTGCTCTTGATGTTACTTTTGTGCTCTGTGATACATATTTTACTTTGCGGGTGGTCATCCCTACGTACAACAGGTTACAAGGGCACCGAATGAGGTAAATGACATTTTACGAGTTGCAGTTAGTGTGTTTAGTTTGGACCCAAGGGTATCTGAGTCCTACATCAACTGTCTTTGTGCTACATGTGAGTGAGCACACCTGCAGCCTCCACATGGAGTATGACCCAACACTGGGGGTAGGTTCCATAGTCTTGGTTGTTTTTGTAATTTTTCTTTGACTTGCGGTCTCGTGTGTACTACTATGCCCCTTATGGTAGCACTTCTTTTAAATGAGAACATAGGAGTCGTGACATTTAAACCATTTGAGTTGATGATCCGCCAGTTCCTTGTAATTGTTTTTTTCATGTAGTTCGAGGCAGTGTTACACATGTTATCTCCTCCGTCTTTTCTTTGTCTTCCAGTAGGGCCTCTCTGTTGGAGTTTCTGGCCCTCCGTTGGGCTCTGTCCACGACTCTTTCTGGATAGTCCTTTGCCCTCAATTTTATCCATAGGTTTTCTGATTCCCGTTTGTAGTCTCCTATCTTAGAACAGTTCCAACGGAGATGCAGAAACTGTCCAAACTGTAGGTTCTCATGGAGGGACTTGGGATGGAAACTCTTGAAGGAAAGCAGATTGTTCCTATCCGTAGGTTTATGATAAACCTGTGTATTCAGTCTTACTTCCTCTGCTTTGATCACAAGCTCAAGGAAGGGTAAGGCTGTATTGGTAATGGTGGATGTAAAGTGTAGGAAGGCATTCCTTTCATTGAGCCAATCTAGGAAAACCATGAATGAGTTCCAGTCTCCTCTTCATATTAACAGGACATCACCGATAAATCATTTCCAAAGTCTGATTGACCCTGTCCATTGGGAGTTCTCTGCATATATATGTAAATTTTCAAATTCTGATACATAGAGGCAGGCCACACTGTGAGCAAAAGCACTACCCATGGAAGTGCCATTGATTTGTAGATCTTTAGTTCCAGGTGAATATTATGATTATTTTTTATAATCACAGATGTGAGGTTATGATTTAATCATCAATAGTACATTCCGAAAGCAATCTTATGACACTATGGCCAATATCATAGGGCATTATAAAGTTTAATTATACACAAGTCTTAACGTAGACTATGCCACTCCTACACAATATCTACACCATAATTGACTATTACATCAAGCAAGTAGGATATATAATTGATAAAATAACGTGGTCATAACTGAGAATGCATTAATAAATACCTCTTGAAAATCACTGTAGATGGTGAGAATATGATAAAACACAACGTAGCGAGGTTGACAATCTGGTCCTCTGCAATTGGGGCAGTGGAAGAGCCTCATACCGCATGAAGTAGGTATTCCGAGATACTGAACATCGTCAGGCTGACGGTCTAGTCAACGCAGACGAGAAAAGGGAATTGCTCTTAACCGCGACCCGGAAGTAGTCAAACATGGCGGGATCGCGGAACAGGTAAAATGTCGCACAAACCACTCCACATTATCTACACGGAACGGCGAGCGGCACTGACAGCAGCAGTATCCAATCCCTTGATGAAGTAAGCAGGCATTTAAAGAGGGAGAAGTAAAGGGGGTGGTAGCGATTTTTCCACCTCACAGCAACGGGATTTATATACCGCTCGACCGTTCACTTATTCTTTCAAACTAAAGGGTAAGCGGAGAAGTGTTGAATGATCGTAAGTTTACTCGATCAATGAATATATTTATGTGCAAGATAAACAGCTACGACATACTAAGAGTATTTTCAGTTTAATTTTATCTCTACCATTCTTTTCTTTTTGGGCGTGATTGATGGCACGATATTAGAAAGAATATTTGTAAGAAAGCAGACTGGATGCAGGAATGACGAACTCGTGGAGGAAGGATTTATTCCTTCTTCGAGCGCTCTATTACGAGGAAAATTAACCTGATAGAATGTTGTTTGTTCCCTTATTGGCAAGTTCTACAGTGTGTGACTATAGGGGGATGCTCCAGCTTGTGCTCCACTGCGAGCATCTACACATATGAAACTTGGTAAGAAGAACTAATTTCCATTCTTACTCTCACAGAGGAGAACCTTATCATGATAGTGTCCCCCCGCCCACAGGGTGTGGGGTTTGATGGATGGGGAATTACTAAGGGGGCACGTAATACTCAAGGTAATACCTCATGTCCTGTGGTTCCACACTGGAGTCTAAGTGCTAATCCAGATAGTCAGGCATCTCTAGGAATGGGAACCTAGTAGATGTGTATAATTTGATACACATACTCATAATCAAATAAACAGCATGGGGAAACACAAGGTTTTGTATATTGTTTTGTTTGTATCTATGTAATGTATTTATTCATGTCTTTCAGTAACACGCACAAGTGTCTACATAGAAAATGACAAGCAAGGTCATTATTAGTATTTCATTTATCACATTTGAATCAATCACAAACATTCCCTTGAAGATTTGGTAAATAACCCGGAAAGGGAGTGCCACACACCAGGGATCTCTAGTCCTGTAGAAGGCCGGCACTGGGCCGATTTACACGGCTGAAACATGTCGACATAAGAAGCAGTAGAGGAGAAGAAGGGGGTCCTAATTTTCCCCAATACCTTCTCCACCTATTTGCATTTTATCCTAACCAGAGAACCTTAGAATAAAGTTGAATAGAGGGTATCTCTGAATTAGTTTTTAGACTCCGCACCACACTGTCTCACGTTCACTGCACTAGATCCCAACACATCTATGTTTGTTTTCGTCTTCCCCTCCCTTTGCTCCATCCCAGGCATTGGTTAGCGCAGGGATGTTGTAGCAGCCCTATGTTGAAGCATGCCACTACCTAGTGGGTGAGGGCAGTTTTTTAAGAAACCTTTCATTTCCGCAATGATGTTGTGAAGAGAGTGGGTGTACGTCCTGTACCACCAGTCTCTCCCACCTTTCCCCCATTTGTGTTGATAAATAAAACTGCACACACAGGTTCTTCAGTAGTATGTCCAACCAATGTTTAAAGGAGTACTTCTCTGGATGGGTAATGAGATTGTGTCAGTATTTGAATACACATGTGTTAGACCCGGGATCCCTGGTTGGCTGAGGTAGGTACCTTAGGCCAAATAGGGACCCCCGCTCTCACATCAGGGAAAGGAAGGACACCTTCTCAGATAGCCCATGCTCACCCACTTGGTAGCTTGGCACGAGCAGCCAGGCTTATCTTCAAGGTAAATGTGTAAAGTATTTGCAACCACGCTCACAGCAACCCAATGATGGCACCACAAATGGACTCCACACGAGTTTCATAAAACGAGTATAAATTTATATAAAACGATATACGATAAGACCACACAATATAAATCCAACATAGGCGTATTTGTAATATTCTTCCTGGCCGGTTGTTAGGCCAGCCAGCCCTTGTAAATTCTGGCGATATTAATGAGCACTTCTAAACGTTCCACTGCAGTCCTAATGCAAGGCTAAGCAGTTCGTAATGCTAGAATCAGGCACTTTGCAATGTAGAAATAATACAATGAGTAACGCAACAATCAGGTATTTCGTTATGCAGAAATAATGCAATGCGTAATACGACAATCAGGTAATTCATTATGCAGAAATAATGCAATGTGTAATACGACAATCAGGTAGTTCGTTATGCAGAAATAATGCAATGCGAAATACACTAATCAGGTAGTTCGTTATGCAGAAACAATGCAATGCGTAGTACACTAATCAGGTAGTTCGTTATGCAGAAACAATGCAATGCGTAGTACACTAATCAGGTAGTTTGTTATGCAGAAACAATGCAATGCGTAAAGCACTCCAGCACCGATCACTGTTCCTCAGGCGGTCTCTCCGCCATTCGTACTGACTCGCAGTCAGCCTCTGTCAACAGTTGCCCCCACACGGGTATGGTGTAAACAAAAAAGTGCAGCTCCGCACTCCACCACCGGTACTGCCACTCCGTTGGCAAGTACGGGCCGCGATACGAGCTGAAGCAGAGGCTCGCACTGCAGGAATGGGAGAGGCCGAGAGCATCTCCCTCCGAGCCCGCACCCCGCCCCAGGTGTCGACACACGTTACCTGGGGGTGCGAACTCTTCCCGCGACTTGGGCCTCCGATGCAATCTTTGTGAATTCCGGGCAGTGGGACTCGGACCCTCCCTCGACGAGGCTGGTTCGAGGTCCCGCTCTAGCAATGGCAGGCCGGCGGCTCGGCTCCTCCGGGGCTGCCGGTCCGGACCGCTGATGCTACGAAGATCTCAGGCTGCAACAGGGCACACACACACCACGACGCTGAGACTCACTTGAGCTTCGGGTGCACGATCACAAGGCAATCTTCACGAAGGTCTCAGGCTGCACAAAGCACACGCTCACAGCGTCGCTGAGACTCACTTGGACTCCGGTGCACACGATGACAGGGCAATCCTCACGAAGGTGTCAGGCTGCACAAAACACACGCACACAGCGTCGCTGAGACTCACTTGGACTCCGGGTGTGCATGATAACAGGGCAATCCTCATGAAGGTCTCAGGCTACACAAAGCACAAGCGCACAGCGTCGCTGAGACTCACTTGGACTCCGGTGCACACGATCACAGGACAATCCTCACGAAGGGCTCAGGCTGCAAAAAGCACACGCACACAGCGTCGCTGAGACTCACTTGGACTCCAGATGCCCACGATCACAGGGCAATTCTTACGAGGGTCTCAGGCTGCAAAAAGCACACGCACACAGCGTCGCTGAGACTCTCCTGGAAACGTTTGTGTTCCTGAGTTTTCGCAACAGGGAGCCAGCTCACCTCGGGCCCTTGGGGATAAGTTACTTCCGGACACAGCACACAGCAAAGTCCTTTCAAGCAGGGGGACACAGCACACAGCAAAGTCCCTTTAGCCTCTCCTTGGTTAAAGCAGCAAACTGCAGGCCAGCCCCAGAACACACAGCAAGGGTCAGTCCTTTCCTTCAGTCTCTTCAGCTGTTTCTTCCTTGGCAAAAGTTCCTCTTGACCATGAAGTAGCTTCATTCTTGTTCAATATTGATCAATCCATTTCTCCCAAGTTCAGGGGCTTCAGCTCTCATAGTTATACCCCTAAATGTCTTTGAAGTCTTTGTGTTCAGGGGGCACTGACCCCTGTCTAAGCCAGTTCTGGGTGTCTCCCTGCCAGTGACACCTTCTGCCTTTGATAGTGGGGGTCTGGCTCCTTAATCACTCAGCAGGCGATAGAGCCATTGTGTTATGGCTGCAACCCAGGCCTCTTCACCTCCAGGGGCTACTCCTCCCCCCTACACTCCAGATGCAGGTCAGCCTGTTGCTGTCTCACCTCCTCCCCTGGGTCAAGACATTCCCCAGAGCCTATCACATTTAAATCCAGACAGTCAATCCACAACCAGGCAGAGACACACAGAAATGTTAGAGCACAAAAACCCAGCCACTTCTAAAAGAGTGGCTTCTAAACACACAATGCAAAAACCACCTTCATAAAAAGATGTGTTATTACATTGTGAGTTCAGGCACAATAAACTTCACCTCTCCATCTTAAGCCTTTGGGAAGATAGGCTGGAAAACATATTACACAGCCTCCCCATTCTATCCTATGGGCAAGATGGCCTTTCCACAGTGAAAAACGAAATGGAGATTATTTCACTGTCAGGACATGGTACACACCTAAGTACATGTCCTACCTTTCACATGCACTGCACCCTGCCCAGGGGGTACCTTGGGCCTACCATAGGGGTGTCTGATGTGCATAGAAAGGGAAGAGTAAGGTCTGGCAAGTGGGTGCACTTGTCAGAACAACATGGCAGTTTAACAAACTGCACGCAGGCACTGCAGTGGCAGGCCTGAGTTCCCTTTTTAAGGCTACTTGTGTGGGTGGCACAATTCGCGCTGCAGGCCCACTAGTAGCATTTGCATTACCAGCCCTGGCACACATAGTGTACTTTACTAGGGACTTTACTAGTAAGGCAAACATACCAATCATGGACAACCAATTACCATTACACTTTACACAGGGAACACTTGCACTTTGACACTGATTAGCAGTGGCAAAGTGTCCAAAGCATCTACGTTGGCAACACCATGTCAGAAAAAAGATCTAGGGGGAAAGCAAAAAGTTTAGGGAACTTTAGCCAAAAAGGGCCAAGTCCAACAACATGTGAGTGAGTGTATCATTCCCTCTGTGGGTGTGCCACCACCAGATGTTGAAGTAAGTATGACAGTATATCACTTGCTCTTTTAGTAACTTTGTGGGTCTCTAAATGTGTATGTAAGTGGCTCTATGAGTTGCTTACTGGCTGTATTAGTGAGTGGGTTGCGTATGTAACTCTGTGTGAAACTGCCTCTGATACTGCTGCACACTTAACTGCTGTGTGGGTATGTAAGTGAATGCATTAGTGCCTCTCTTGTTGTCTGACTGGGTGCGTCAGTGGCTCTATGCTTCTGTAAATTGGTATGTGAGTTGCAGTATGGGTGGAAAACTGCATGTATAGCTGGGCATAGGGGTCTGCAAGTGCATGTGTAACTCCAAGAAACTCAAAAGGACATGTCTAACCTTTTAAAGAGAAAACAGCCTGCCCTCTGGCCTACCTACAGCCTAGCTGAGTGGTGTGTTATATGTAGCAAAAGGAAAGTTTAAGGCTTGGCAATGATGTTACTAATGTCAAGTCGGGCTGGCAGTAAAACTGCACACATAGGGTCTGCAGTAGTACCTCCAACCCATGTTTAAAGGACCACTTTTCTGGATGGGTAACTAGGTTTTTTCAGTACTTGAATACATATCTAAGAGGGTGTATCAGTCCCTCTATGGGTATGCCACCAGATGTTGAAAAGGTTTGCCAGTATATTACTTGCTCTTTTAGTAACTCTATATATCTCTAAACATGTATGTAAGAGGCTCCATGATTTGCTTACTGGCTGTATTAGTGAGTGTACCGCTATGTAACTGTGTGTGCAACTGCCTCTGATGCTGCTGCACACTTAACTGCTTTGTGGGTATGTAAGTGAATATATTAGTGCCTCTCTTGTTGTCTGACTGGGTGTGTGAGTGGCTCTATGCTTCTGTAAATTGGTATGTGAGTTGCAGTATGGGTGGAAAACTGCATATATAACTGGGCATAGTGGTCTGCAAGTGCATGTCTAATTCAGAAAAACTCAAAAGGACATATCTTGCCTTTTAAAGAGAAAATAGCCTGCCCTCTGGCCTACCTACAGCCTAGCTGAGGGGTGTGTTATATGTAGTAAAAGGAAAGTTTAAGGCTTGGCAAAGATGTTTCTAATGTCAAGTTGAGCTGGCAGTAAAACTTCATACACAGGGTCTGCAGTACTAGGTCCAACCCATGTATAAAGGAGCACTACTCTGGATGGGTAACTAGGTTGTGTCAGTACTTGCATAAATATATGAGTGAGTGTATCAGTCCCTCTATGGGTGTGCCAGCAGATGTTGAAAAAGTATGCCACTATATCATTTGCTCTTTTAGTAACTCTATTGTTATCTAAACATAGATGTAAGAGGCTCCATGATTTGCTCACTGGCTGTATTAGTGAGTGCACGGGAATGTAAATGTGTGTGCAACTGCCTCTGATGATGCTGCACACATAGCTGCTGTCTGGGTGTGTGAGTGAATGTATAAGTGCCTCTCTTGCTATCTGACTGGGTGCGTGAGTGACCCTATGCTTTTGTAAATAGGTATGTGGGTTGCAGTATGGGTGGAAGACTGCATGTATAACTGGGTATAGGGGTCTGCAAGTGCAAGTGTAACTCAGCTCAAGAGAGCATGTCTAACCTTTTAAAGAGAAAGCAGCCTGCCTTCTGGCCTACCTACAGCCTAGCTGAGGGGTGTTTTATGTGTAGTTCTTGCTGTATACATAAGTGCTGCATGGGCATGTCAATGAATGTGTATGCGCCTCTGTCTCTCTCTCACAGGCTAGGTGAGTAACAATGCTTTTCTACATATAAATATAACTTGCAGTAGTGGTAAAACACTTCATATTTAGCTATGCCTAGGGGTCTCAAAGTACACATGTGACTGAGTATGATTGAAAAGGGCATGTCTTACCATCTAAGCACATTCAAACCTGCCCTATGACTTAGCAACACCCTACCTAAAGGCTAACTAGTACACAGCTGCCAAGTGTCACAGGTGCATGCGTTATGTAGTTCTGCAATCCAGGCTTTTTCCTTTGAATTCTGGGACTTGTATTCTCCTTTTATAATGGAATAACAAAGACTACAAGTCAATTAAAAACCTTGGTCTGGAGCAGCACATCACTCATGGACCTGTGAAACTTTGCAGGGCTGCTATTACATAGTAAAAGAGAAGTTTAAAGCTTAGCAAGCAGGTTTTTATGCCAACTACACCACGCAGTAAAACAACATATGTACACTGTACAGTTCCAGGGCAACACATTGTTAAGCAACTTGCCACACAGCTACTCTCACCCTCAGACATACAGCCACATACTCACTCACCCAGAAAGAGAGTTACTCCCCCATTAATCAATTTACAAAAACACTCACAGATTCCCTTATAGAGTTACAATACTTTTGTATTTATCATACTCACTTTTATCAATCTCACATACACATATAGCTTTTCAATCATATTTTCTTTAAAAATTCAATAACATTCACATACCTGAAAATTGAGTTCGCTGGTCATAGTTTTTGTTTTTGTTGCTCTTATTAGATAGATTAAACTCTCTCAGAAAAGATGAAAACTAAGTATAAGAATGACACACCACTCTCATACAAAGCAACCATTAATGGCAACCTTTTCAACTTTGCACTCTCTGATACTTCTAAAGGCAGCAAATCAAAACATGCCTTTCATATTTTGCTTTTGTTACTCCACTTCTCAATGGTTAGTGTGTGTTCACCCTTTCTAGCACTTCTCTGAGGAAGCCCAATATAGCAGGGCATTTCTGCATATTTGCAGATTCATCGCGACCCTCAGCACAGCCTCCCCTTGTAACTTCACTACGAATTTGCGATTATGTACGGGAGTCCAAAAACATATTTACCTGCGAACTCTTCATACTTTGCAACTACACTAAACTTTATTACATATAGGAGACTTAGATAATAAACTCTCATTAATGAATAATGAGTGTACACCACTCTAATTTTAACAAACAGACTACAATCTGTTTAATGCTCTTCCCCCACACTGTCTTAGCACAATTCGCACAATTTCCATAGGAGCCCCCTTTAGAACACTCTCATGAACCAGTAGGTCACACGTTTACAATACATTCTGGAAGCAGCACACTACCTTCCGAATGAACTGCAGCAGGGGTGGTTGAGTGCAGTTAAAAGCATATCCAGGTGTGCATTACATTTTTATATTTCTTCCAGAGACAAACACAGATCTACTTACTTTAAAAAAAAATCACTACCTAATTTCAACTGCCTACATATTTACACCATCCAATCAAATATGTCCTTTTTTTAAAACAGGTCCTGTCCTCCATTTTAATTGCCTTTCATTTTGCTCCAGCCTTCTCTTGTGTCCTACTCCTCTGTGCCTTCAAAATGGTTAGAGTTTGGATTGTGGGTCACACCTTTGTGTTTTGGGCTGGGAAAAGTGGCATTGACAGGGACTTGAGTTTGCCTAATGTGAACATTACTTGGATTGGCCAGAGAGGGTTAAAGAACCATCAATTGCTGCCTTTGGTAAAAAGCATTATAGATTGTCAACACCTTGACCTCATGATTGTGCACTGTGATGCAATGACCTAGGCACACTTACTGGAGTAGGATGGGAAATCCTAATGAAGGATACCTTTGCTAAATTAAGGGTACTTCTTCCTCAGACTACCTTGGTGTTCTCCAACATATGCCAAAGACATAAATGGAAGTGGTCACGTGAATTGTGTTGACAGATAGACAAAGTGAGGAAACATGTCAATAAAACTGTTTCTGCAATCCCCAGAGACCACAACATGGGCTCTATCTACAACAACAACTTGCGCTTTGACATGGATGGTATCTATAGAATTGATGGAGTTCACTTCACAGAGAAAGGCAACAGAGTGTTCCTAAAAAACTTGAAAGACTGCAACCTGTTTTGAGCGTAGGTATCACCTACACACAATAAACACAAAGGCTATTCCCAGAGCCACCCAATTTCCAAAACATTGATTCATTTTCTTTTAAAATCCCTTTTATTTTAAAATCTGTGAATACGTTGCAAATATGGAAAACAAAAGCGTACATTCAAAAGACACCAGCACATTTACAATTCATAACTGTATGAGTGGCTGTGCATCTAACTGGGTGTGCCAGTGTCTGAATGTGTCTGTGAGTGGTTGCGTAAGTCTCTGAGTGGGTCTGTGACTGGGTGTGTGAGTCTCTGAGTGGGTCTGTGAGTGGGTGCGTAAGTGTGTGCATAAGTGTCTGAGTGGGTCTGTCAGTGGGTGCATGAGTGTCTGAGACGGTCTGTGAGTGGGCATTCAACTCTCTGAGTGAGCTTTTGAGTGGGTTTGTGAGTGTCTGACTGTGTCTCTGAGTGGGTCTGTGAGTGTGTATGTGAGTGTTTGATTGGGTCTTTGAGTGGGTCTGAGTGTGTCTGTGAGTGGGTGTGTGAGTGTTCGACTGGGTCTGTGAGTGGGTGAGTGAATCTCTGATTAGGTCTGTGAGAGGGTGCATGAGTATAATTTGAGATGTCATCAGTACTGTCATCACTGATTTCACTGGCCATGTCAGGAGTGATGTAAAGTGTATTCCTGTCCTCAAGGGGACTACCAATCCCATCATGCACCATAACTGTCCTTGAAAAAATGTTCGCGGGCATGAGTCCCGTGTGAGAGTCTGAAGTGTGGGTTTAATTTAAGCAAGAGAATAAATCAAAACATCATTATATATATATATATATATATATATATAGATATATATATATATATATATATATATATATATATATATATATCCTGCAAACTCGTCTCAAAGTTCCTGATCATGGAAAAAGACGAAGCGTACCCAAAAGATGCAGTGCTCTACAACTTTATTGTGTGCCCAGCACCGCCGCCATTACGCGTTTCGATCCTCATGGGATCTTGATCACATGACCATATATATATTTATATGCAAAAACAGAAGAAGAGAACTCTGGGTAGTTCTCAAGTTTAGGTGGAAAGCAGCTCCAGTAAGAGCACTCTCGTTAGAGCTCTTCAGAGAGGTATAGCTTTGTTCAGACAAAAGGGAGCACCCAGTATAAATCAAAACAAAACATACATAAACATATATATATTTCTCCAACACCTTCCGTGCATAAGTTGCCTCCTCCTTAGCGAGAGTTGCTTCGTTGCTTTCGGACCCCACGGAAGCGGGTCCCGTCACATTTTTTCTCCAAATCCTCCCAATTACTTGAAGGAAAATGAAGCCGTGTGCGGTTTAAAAGAATTTATTCTCAATCAGCCACTTATCAAACGCGTTTCGAGTGCACTGCACCCTTGTTCACTGACAGGGAGATTTGATTTTCGTGGCCATTTAACTGTGCTACACACGTGATTTTCTAAAACTACAAATTCAGTGCATGTGAAGAGAGACTTGTAGTTTTTTACATTCAATGGAGTATACCATTGACAATGTCATTTAAAACGCCTATGACAATTATATATCGATAGTAAGCATGTCATTTCATTATAAATCGTATAAAATATATAAACTTATAATTTGTGCGTTAATAATTAATGAATTACACATTGCACTTTCCGTCTTTTTTGGAATGGATTATGCCCCAGTGGGCTATCACTCATGGCAATTTATCAATCTAGCCCAAGTGGGCATTTGTCAATCACAATACAAACAAAAAAATAGAAAATACAAGTCCCAAAACTATATGATTAAAAACTTTTCTCTTTCCTGTTTTTCTTACATTTAAAACTTAATATTTTTCTCAAGAACTAGTTACTATAGATGCGTGTACAGATCTTCCTCCATATTCAAACCTTCTGGCTGTTTTGAATTCAATTCTACTATGTATCATGACTCAAGCCTCCTCAGCTTCTTTTCTCTGTTTCCTCCCCTTGGATTCTTTATTATCGCATCTATCACATAGTACGTTAATCCCCCCACATTTTTATTATGGAACCTCTCAAAATGTCGCGCAACAGGATATGTCCTGTCGCCGTTCTTTATGGCTCTCAAATGTTGAAAGATTCTTTTATGAACCTCTAAGATTGTGCTGCCCACGTACCTCAAGCCACATGGGCACTGAAGCACGTAGACAGCAAAATCCGTTTTGCAAGAACATTTTCCTCTTATTTTCTTCATATTTCTACTTAAACCAGGTTTATATGTTTTTGTGTTTATACCATGTGTGCAAGCCTTGCACTTGGTGCATTTCACAAAACCCCGTCGTTTTGTTAACCAAGTTGTTTTGGTTGGGGGTTTTTCAATGTATTTTTAACCAAAGTTTGCTTGAGGGATCTCGCTTTGCGAAATGTGATTTGCGGCCTGCGGGAAACAACTTTGCCTAGGATTGGGTCATTCTTAATCACATGCCAGTGTTTGTTTAAAATACCTCTTAACTTATCATGCTGAGCACTATAAGTTGTTACAAATCTACTTTGCTGATTTGAATCAATCTTTTTCTTATCTTTTTTCTCTTCTTTTTTCTCAAATAGAATATCCTCTCTCTTCTTTTCATTTGATCAAGGCCTCGTGTGATGCTGAAACGCGTAATGGCGGAGGTGCGGGAGTTCACTAAATAAACCTACAATTGCACCAACTCTGGGTCTGCCTCTCGTCCTTTCAAGGAATTGGTGACGAAGGTTTTGGATATATATATATATATATATATATATATATATATATATATATATATATATATATATATATATAATATATATATGTTATCTACTGGCGGTCGCCAGTAGATAGTTATAGTTGGGACCTATTTTCCATAGGAAATCCGCAACATTCTATTTGAAATAACTTTGGCGCCGGTTGACGAATCTTCGCGAAATTCTCAAAACTTATGGCCCGCTCCGGTCCGCTCCTATCCTGAAAGTTTCGGGGTGATTTGTCAAGTGGGGGCCGAGAAAAAAGGGGGGTCCCAAAACGTGTTGTCCCCATGCAATTTTCCATAGGAACCTTTCATCGCAGCTACAGCCCGAACTGCTGAACGGAATTACACCAAATTTGGCAAAAAGGTAGCCCTTGGTTCAGAGTCGTGCCTTTTGCTTAAATGGTGTAAATCCGTTCGGTAGTTCCTGAGAAAATCAAAAGTAAAATCACATATATATCTATGGCCGCTTAGGGTCCGCATACCCTCCCGATCACGAGCTGCATGCTAATTGGCTGTCAAGTGGCTGTCAACACTCCAAATCAGGAAGTGTTGGCAGCCATCTTGTTCCTCGGTAGAACCGAGGCACAGAAAGAAGTCGCAAAACGCAAATAGGGGGCAGGGTAGAAACACCCTGACCCCCTAGGTCTGCTCAGGGGGTCCCACAAGGACCCCCTGGGCAGAAAAAAGCATTTGTTTTTTTTTTAAAAATCGGCAGGATGCGCTTAGGGTGCGCGGATCCCGCCGTGATAAAAAAAAAATCGAAGTGCGGTCTCCCGCGCTTCGATGCTATTTTGCCCCCGGGTGGGCCAAGTCCCGGGGGCATGCGGGGGTTGCCTTATATTTTATGTGGGGGGCCTCTAAGGCCCCCCGAGCCCCGGGGACCGCCACCCCCCGGGGCTTTAAAAAAAAATGGTGCGGGAGGGCTCTCCGCCCTCCCGCAGCCCCTGGGACCGCCACCCCTCGGGGCTTCTTTTTTTAAATTTTAATCACCTGTGTGGGGGCGCTCCAGCCCCCCCACATGCCCCGGGGACCGCCACCTCCCCGGGGCTTTACTAATGAAGGGAGGGGGGCCACGCGGCCCCCCTCCTGGAGCCCTCCATGGCCCTGGGGACCACCCCCCAGAGCCGGCTCCTGCAGTGTCCCGGGGTGCCTACCCCGGGACACTGCTCTTTGCAATGGCAGGACGGGAGCCTCGCGGCTCCCGTCCTGTCAATGCTAAACTTGCTTTGCTTCATTGAAGCGAGAGCAGGAAACCTGCTCTTGCTTCAATGAAGCAAAGCAGATTGCTTTTCCATAAGGGGAGCTGCATGTCAGCAGCTCCCTTATGGAAAAGCAATGCCGGCTCCCGCAGGACGCGGGGAGCCAGCGGGACCGTGCGGGCATTGGGGACCCCCCACGGTCCCCAACGAGTGGCCAGGCCCCGGGGGATTGGGTCCCGGGGCCATTAGTGGCCCGGGAGGGGGGCCACGCAGCCCCCCTCCCAAAAAAAGGAATTATTAAAAAAAGACACAAAGGCGGGCCCCGGGGGATGGGGTCCCTGGGGCCTTAAATGGCCTGAGGAGGGGGGCCACGCAACCCCCCTCCGAATATTTTATAAAAAAAAAACAGTGGGCATGCCCCGGGGGATGGGGTCCCCGGGGCCAAAAGTGGCCAAGGGAAAGGGGGCCACGCAGCCCCCCTCCCTTAAAAAAAAAAAAAAAAAAGACCGGCATTGTGCCGGAGGCCCGCCCCCTCCCTGCAGCAGTCTGCAAACGCGCCCCCTGGCGCGTTGTAAGAAGGGGAAGTAATTCCCCTTGAATACTGGGGGTCCCTGGGGGCCAACTAGCCCACCAGGAACCTCCAGTATGCGCCAGGGAGCTGCGTTGCAGAGAGTTGTACAGAGGCCATGCCCCTTTTTACACCTCTCTGCAACAGAGCTCTGTGGCGCTTTTTGGAGGTACATGGTGGGCTAGTTGGACTCCAGGGACCCTCAGTATTCAAGGCGACTTAATCCCCCAACTTAAAACGCGCCACGGGGCGCGTTTGCACAGTGGTGAAGGGAGGGGGCGGGGCTTCAGGTGACATGTGTGCAAACAGGCCCCGTGGCGCGTTTTAAGATGGGGAATTAAATGCTCTTCAATCCTGAGGGTCCCTGGGGGCCAACTAGCCCACCAGGTACGTCCAGAAAGCGCCACAGAGCTGCATTGCAGAGAGGTGTAAAAAGGGGCGTGGCCTCTGAACACCTCTCTGCAACGCAGCTCCCTGGCGCATACTGGAGGTACAGGGTGGGCTAGTTGGACCCCAGGGACCCTCATGATTCAAGGGGACTTAATCCCCCAACTTAAAACGCGCCACGGGGCGCGTTTGCACAGTGGTGAAGGGAGGGGGCGGGGCTTGAGGTGACATGTGTGCAAACAGGCCCCGTGGCGTGTTGTAAGTTGGGGGATTAAGTCCCCTTCAATCCTGAGGGTCCCTGGAGTCCAACTAGCCCACCAGGTACCTTCAGTAAGCACAACAGAGTTGCGTTGCAGAGAGGTGAAAAAAGGTGCGTGGCCTCGGAACGCCTCTCTGCAACTCAGCTCTGTGGTCCTAACTGTAGGTACCTGGGGGACTAGTTGGGCCCCAGGGACACTGAGGATTCAAGGGGACTTAATCCCGCAACTTAAAACGTGCCACGGGGCGCGTTTGCACAGATGTCACCTCAGGCCCCCCTCCCTTTACCACTGTGCAAACGCGCCCTGTAGCGCGTTTTAAGAGGTAGTTTTAATCCCCCTGCCCTATTATGTACTAGGGACTTACAGAGGAGGTCATGCTAATCACAGGGGTACCCCAACGCATAGTGTTCCCTAGTGTATGTAGGTGTTTTCACTGTATTCTAAGTGTGTTTTAGCATAGCACTGGCTCTGGTTACTCAGAGTCAGTTACCACCAGTACACGTCGGAAAAGTTGTGGGCACAGGATGATTTTGGAACAAGGCCTCTTTCTGCTCCTCTGTTGGTTCTTTCTGCACATCTTTTGCTTCTTCCTGCACTTTTCTTCGTCTTTGTGGACTTCTGTTGCTTCTTTCTGCATTTCTTTTGCTTCTTTCTGTGCGTTTTTCTTCTTTGTTCACATGTCCTACCTCTGTAGGCATAGTTAGAAACTAGCATTTTAAAAACCTTTGAAATTCACTGAAAAAACCATAGGTTTCAGGCACGTTATAGTTAGAAATTAGCATTTAAAAAACCTTTGTAATTCACTGAAAAAACCATAGGTTTCAGGCACGTTATAGTTAGAAATTAGCATTTAAAAAACCTTAGAAATTCACTGAAAAAACCATAGGTTTTAGGGAAAGTTATAGTTAGTTGGACATTGCACTCGTACAAAACCTGTGAAATTCCCCTGTTATAGTTAGTTCAGCTAACTATAACTCGCACCCCCACAATGCACTGCTGATGACGTCACATATTACATCACTCATGACATGGTCAGTGACATCACTGATGACATCACTGATGACATCTCAAATTACATCACTGATACATCATCCATGTGATAATTTGATGCATCTTCTCACACCCTAATATAACTTTTGATACACCCACTGTAAATTACAGACTGCCATTGTCAAAACCATAGACACTCCAACACCAATAACTATATACACACTCACTGATTCTTAGGTCTACACACACATCCACTCACTCACCTGTACAGTCACTCATACTTACGGTCACTCAGTACAGGACTATCATATGCACTCATACACCTACATAGACACTCACACACCGCCACTCATTGATAGAGGTACTCACACACCTAGTCAGTCATGCAAATAATTAATCACACTGCCATTTACTCACCTATACAGTTCTACACACACCAGCTCACTTACTCATACAAATACTAGCACATTCTTACGCTCTTATACAATCAGTGATACAAGTACATACTCATCCATACAGCCACTCTCACAATCACACACTCTCACTTATAGCCATTTATATACTCCAACACACAGATATACTGCCTTTGACATATGTAGTTACTCACACATGTACCACTGAGATATACATTCACTCACTAACACACCCATACACACACTCACCCACCCATACAGTCCATCACAGATGCACTCTTGAAACCATACACCCAGTGAATCACCCACTCACACATCTATGCACAGAGTCACACACAGCCCACCCACACAAACACTCAGGCACCCATACAGATACTCAGACAACCAATCAATAACTCATATAGACACTCATGTAGCTATTCACAAACCCATGCAGCCACTTACACAGCAACAGACAGACGGATACAGACATTCACACAGTTTAATCACTAACCCATGCATTCAGTAAGATACGTTTAATCACTCACTTATAGAGTCAGTCACGCACCTACTAAATCATCCATCCAGACACTTATACACCCACTCATTCTTGAATACACCTTGGCATGTATATTAAACATATTTAAACTTTATAGAAACACACAGGGCCTGATTCACAGAACTGACTTACGTGAAATACGTAAAGTTAGTGATTTTCGGTATTCACAGAATACACTTACCAATACTAACTTTATGTCCGCTCCCGGGCTGGAGATTCCAGCCCCGTGGTGGAATTTCCGCCTCTGGGCCGGAATCTCCGCCTCCCTGCCGGAATACCCTCATTTAGGCCGTTTGAGCATAAACGGCCTAAATGAGGGTATTCCAGCCCGGAGGCGGAGATTCCGGCCCAGAGGCGGAAATTCCGCCACAGGGCCGTAATCTTTGGCCCGGGAGCGGACATAAAGTTAGTATTGGTAAGTGTATTCTGTGAATACCGAAAATCACTAACTTTACGTATTTCACGTAAGTTAGTTCTGTGAATCAGGCCCTAAGTCACTGGATGATGTCATCAGTGATGTCACTGACCATGTCATGAGTGATGTAATATGTGACGTCATCAGCAGTGCATTGCGGGGGCGCGAGTTATAGTTAGCTGAACTAACTATAACGGGGGAATCACTGAGGACATCACTGATGACATCTCAAATGACATCACTCATGACATCACTGATGACATCATCCATTTAATATCTGATGCACCTAGAGAAAATTAAACAAAATATATGCTTTTTTTGGCCCTGGGGGTCCCTGTGGGACCTCCTGACCAGGCCTAGGGGGTCAGGGTGTTTCTACCCTGTCCCCTTTTCTTTTTTTTTAACCATTTTCAACCCTTTTTTCTTGTGACTCGGTTATACCGAGTCACAAGATGGCTGCCAACACTTCTTGGTTTGGAGTGTTGGCAGCCAATCAAAATGAAGCTCGTGATCGGGAGGGTTCGCGGATTTACCGCGGTCACCAGTTATCGATATTTTTATTTTTAAATTTCTCAAAAACTACTGAACGGATTTACACCATTTAAAGCAAAGAGTACACTCTGGACCAAGAGCTACCTCTCTGCCAAATTTGGTGTAATTCCATTCAGCAGTTCGGGCTGTAGCTGCGACAAAGGTTCCAATGGAAATTAACATGGAGAAAACGTGTTTGGGACCCCCCTTTTTTCTCGGCCCCACTTGACGAATCACCCCGAAACTTTCAAGACAGGAGCTGACGTGAGCGCCCCATTAGTTTTGAAAATTTCGCGAAGATTCGTCAAACGGCGCCAAAGATATTGGCAAATCCAAAAACACTTTTCCTATGGAAACTAGGCCCTACTATAACTTCCTACTGGCGACCGCCGGTAGGTAATATATATATATATATATATATATATATATATATATATATATATATATATATATATATACATACATATATATACATACATACATACATATATATATATACGGAGCGGTTCGCCTGTGGGGGGTATCTTTGAAAGGACAATAGTTTCAGTACAAGCACACCATCATGTCGGCTGCAGCGTTGATAGACAGAGAGACTGCTGCTGAGGAGATGTTTGCCGACTCTCCTCAGGAACAGCGAACAAACAGTAAAAGTGCCGGCGATGACAGCGGTGCAGGGGCTAAAAGCCTGAAAGACAAATACAGAGCATTAGAAAAGCTCATGCGCCAGGAAACAGCAAAATGGTGGGTGTCCAAATCGTTACAAAAGTATTTGGATGTTGGACGAATTCCCAGGGGGTTAAGGATAATGATTGCCCCAAGTTATGACACGCCTAACCCCCTGATGATGGCTGAATGGGCACAGTGTAATTTGGATTCCTCCCGGAGGCTAGTTGAAATATTAGACAAATACGCGGAAAGCAACCGGGGGGATCTGCTAATGAAAATCGATGCCCTCAATGAGGAAATAAAAGCGCTGAGCGATCCACAACAACAGAAATCTAAATTCAAAGAAAGAAATGATGTTCAGACTACAAAAAGAGGAAGATAAAATTAAACAACGTAAAACGTATAAATTCAGGAGGGACAAACAAGACTATGACAACGGGCAAATATTTACATTTGCCCACAAATATGATACATTTCGAAATGCCACAGCTAATAAACGGCAGCAGGAGGTGAGCCAGTCGGTACACAAATCACCACAAGCAGAAACCCTGTCTACCTCAGACTTGAGCTCTGCATTGGAGAGTGAGTCTGATGCAGAGGGCCGGGAAGATCCGCAGAAACGGAACCCAATCAGGCTCACAATGGGAGAGGAATTAGAGTACTTGAGACGCAGTAGGAGGTCAACCGGCAAAAAACGGCACACAAGGAGCATGAGAGATAGAAGGAGGGCAGTCAAGCAACGCTGGCAGTCAAGCAACGCTGGCAGCAAGCGGGGAGGTCGGGGACGGGGGTCATGGAGGAACAAGTAGACAAGTTGACCGTGATACCCCCCCCAGGACCCGACAATGCCAAAACAATCATCAATTTGGCCAAAATAAACCTGACTGCAGCTGAGGAGCAGCTGCTGTCCCTGGGGCTCACCTATTGTCCTGAATCCAATTTTGATTACACACAAATGCACGCAGATGTGTACAAATTTATTAGGAAGTTGAAACTTCAGAAGTTCCACAAATTACAGCCACAAACTCAGATAAATTTAAGTGCAACTACCACAGAACTAGAACTAGTACTTGCGGACTGTGATCTATTGAAAGACCTACAGGAGTTAGCAAGTGGAGCTGAAATCCCTCAACGACATGGACAGCAGGGGTGAATACGGAAGAATGTACAGGACTGGAATTCCAGGGATCTGGAGCAGTGAATTGGATCAAGCCAGACACACCCTTCAAAGTTAAATCTAAATTCATACCAATTACGGTGAGAGATTGAGTGGATGTGTTCAATGAATTAGTTGTGGCTCAAATAAAGAAACTCAACATCACAACCAACAAAGAAAAAAGTAAAATTACAAATCATGAAAGAAAATATGGACAGCTTATGGCTAAACTCAAGAAAGAGGGGAACATAGTAATCAGAAATTCGGACAAAGGGGGAAATATAGTACTTTGGCCCCTAGCAGACTATATGACAGAAGCCTATAGCCAACTAAATAATACTGATTGCTATCGCAAAGTACTCCCCTCAGGTATAAAGCCATGCAGGACCAGCTCTATACTAAATTACTGGCATGGAAAAGTTTGGGTTTGCTTAACTTGGAAGAGTTTAAATTCCTAAGAAAGGACCACCCCAAAACTCCCATCATCTATTTCATTCCGAAGGTGCATAAGAACATTGAAAGGCCACCTGGAAGGCCCATTATTGCAGCTTGTGATGGGCCCCTAGAAAATCTGTTGAGGTATATAGACTTTTTTTTGCAGGAACATGTCCACGGTCTGGAGTCATATATACAGGATACAAGTGACTTCATTCGAAAGATTCGGGATGTGGTTTGGCGAAAAGGATATCAACTAATAACCCTGGATGTGTCCTCGCTTTATACCTGCATCAGAAATTGCGATGGAATAAAGGCGGTGGAGCGTTTTCTAGCAAGAAGACCCATAGAGTACAGGCAGCACAGTAGAATGTTGATGGACATGCTGGGTTTCTGCCTGGAAAACAATTTTTTCTTATTCAAAAAACAAATGTATCAGCAGGTGCAAGGGGTTGCAATGGGGGCCAGCTTCTCCCCCAGCTATGCCTGTATGTTTATGGGCTGGTGGGAAGAGCTGGCCCTGAGAAAGCAGTTTGAGCAAATTTACAGTGGGAATGTGGTGTCCTGGCTTAGATATATCGATGATCTCATCATTGTATGGAATGGTACACAGACAGAAGCCAGAGATTTCATTTCTCGAATTGTGAACAATGTTAACCTCGCATTTACATCTTGCATTAGTGACAGTAGTGTTACATTTCTGGATGTGAAAATTACAGTAAACGATGAAATCTTAACCACTTCCCTATACCGTAAAGAGACAGCGGGTAATACCCTGCTCCATGCGTCCAGTGCACATCCCCCTCACTTAATCCACAGCATCCCCTATGGGGAGATGCTGCAGCTGCGCAGGATTTGTAGCAATGAAAAGGATTTGGAAAAACACCAGATGGATAGTAAGGCACGCTTTTTGCAGCGGAGTTACAACACTAAAACCATAGATGCAGCTATCCGCAAATCCAGAGCATGGCTAGGGAAGATCTGTTACAGTACAAGGAATATTCGCAGGAGTCAACTAATGAAAGTCCAGGGGTTCCCACTGAACCAGTAAGACTCATTTTGACTTTTTCCAGACAGGAACAACAACTGCAAAAAATTGTACAACGAAACTGGCCTATAGTTAAGGAAGATCCCGTTATAGGCAGTACTCTTCCCAGATTTCCGGCGATAACATATAGGAAATCAGTTTCTATGGCCAACATTTTAGTGAAGAGCAGCCCAGAGGACAAGGAAGTAGGGGTTGGCTCGCCGCGAGAAAGGGGTTTTTTAAGTGCTCTAACTGTAAAGCATGTCTATATGGAAGCAATAGAACATCTTACTTTACAGCATTCAGTGATAAGCCACATATGATAAAACAACACCTTACATGTAGAACCGATTTTGCGGTGTATGTTTTAGAATGTAGCTGCAACTTAGCATACATTGGCAGCACAAAACTGGCGGCACATAAAAGGGTTCTACAGCACACTAGGGCGATAATTAACAATGACCCGAATTACCCTGTGGCTAGACATTTTAAAGAGCAACATGAGAGCAACCTAAAACATCTGAAGTACTATGTCATAGACTCAGTCCCACCACAAAGGAGAGGGGGAGACCGAGAAGGGAAGCTGAGACGTCTAGAAACGCATTACATTCTGGAGATAGATACTAAGCAGCCAGGAGGATCTGCACACTTATTTATAAATATTTTAGCAGACCATCACCCTCTGAAGAAATGCGTGCAAAAAGCAGCTAATATTAGATGTCTCTGTTATCCCTATTAAGTTTATGGGCCTCCCAAACATGTCCAAACGGCTATTAGAGAATGACAGCATTGGAGAGATTCTATCCAAACTTGTGTTAATTCACTAATGGGTCTTAGATAATTTAAATTACAGTTTTGTCTGTCACTCGTACATAATTGAATTTTTTGAAGTCTGAACATTTGCGCATTTCTCACAATCAAGTTTTTTGATAATGATGATTTTTACATAAATAATTTTTTAAGCAATACATTTTTTACTGGGTTTTTAGACGAATTAATTGTATTTGTAGGACTATATATGTATCTATTTATTTATTTACATATTTATGGAAACATATTTATGATTGTGGGAATCATTTGTCTCAGTACAGTAAAACATTAGGCTTTTTTCCCTTGACTTATTTTGCACACCGTGTCTGCAGCACAATGTTTTAAGTAGCCAGAACAGCAAATCATGAGATATTATTCTAATATTGTACTGATCTTGGCAACTGGACAGGACGTTTTAAATTAGCACTTGCACTTTACACAGGTGGCACAGGTGGGGTATTATTTTATTATATAAGATATTTTAGGCACTTTTTTTCATAAAGTTTACATGAATTGGTACTAACATAGTTCAATATGGAGATGGAACGAGAAATTGCATTTAAGCAAGAGAAATTTTATAACGACACTTTGTTTTATTTGAAATAGGATACCATTTGCCCAATTTCTGTTTTTCTCTGTTCTATTAATTCCAACTGAACATATGATTGTATGTATACAAGTTTGAATGTATGCATTTACGCAGGAATCATAAGGATTTTTACTATGTCTATTACCAATTGAATGCACTGGCACTTTAAAATGGGGTTTCACGTAAAGCAACGTTGTCATGTGATCAAGGCAGGGATCTGCCGAAACGCGTTATGGCGATATGATGGTGTGCTAATAAAACAAAAAGCAAGCACTGAACCTGGGTCTACGCTCGTTCTGTTCCTGGTGAAGGAGTTTGAAGGCGAGGATTTTGGTATATATATATATATATATATATTCCAAAAGCTGTGTGTTAGACCCGGGATCCCTGGTTGGCTGAGGTAGGTACCTTAGGCCAAATAGGGACCCCCGCTCCCACGTCAGGGAAAGGAAGGACACCTTCTCAGATATCCCCCGCTCACCCCCTTGGTAGCTTGGCACGAGCAGCCAGGCTTATCTTCAAGGCAAATGTGTAAGGTATTTGCAACCATGCTCACAGCAACCCAATGATGACACCACAAATGGACTCCACACGAGTTTCATAAAAACGAGTAGAAATTTATATAAAAAGATATATGATAAGACCACACGATATAAATCCAACATATGTTTATTTGTAATATTCTTCCTGGCCGGTTGTTAGGCCAGCCAGCCCTTGTAAGTTCTGGCAATATTAATGAGCACTTCTAAACGTTCCACTGCAGTCCTAATGCAATGCTATGCAGTTCATAATGCTATAATCAGGCACTTTACAATGTAGAAATAATGCAGTTCGTAATGCTAGCATCAGGCACTTTGCAATGTAAAATTAATGCAATGCGTAACGCAACAATCAGGTATTTCGTTATGCAGAAACAATGCAATGCGCAATACACTAATCAGGTATTTCGTTATGCAGAAACAATGCAATGCGTAATACACTCCAGCACCGATCACGGTGCCTCAGGCGGTCTCTCCGCCACTCGTACTGACTTGCAGTCAGCCTCTGTCAACAGTTGCCCCCACACGGGTATGGTGTAAACAAAAAGTGCAGCTCCGCACTCCGGCCCCGGTGCGGCCACTCCGTTGGCAAGTACGGGCCGCGATATGAGCCGATGCAGATGCTCGCACTGCAGGAATGGGAGAGGCCGAAAGCGTCTCCCACCGAGCCCGCACCCCCCCTAGGCGTCGACACACGTTACCTGGGGGGTGCGACCTCGCTCTCCTCTCCTCTTCCCGCGACTTGGGCCTCCGATGCAAGCTTTGTGAATTCCGGGCAGTGGGACTCGGGCCCTCCCTCGACGAGTTTGGTTCGAGGTCCCGCTCTGGCAACGGCAGGCTTGGACCGGCGCCTCGGCTCCCCTGGGGCTGCCGGTCCAGGCCGCTGATGCTACGAAGATCTCAGGCTGCAACAGGGCACACGCACACAGCATCGCTGAGACTCACTTGAGCTTCGGGTGCACGACCACAGGGCACTCCTCACGAAGGTCTCAGGCTGCATGAAGCACACGCACACAGAGTCGCTGAGACTCACTTGAACTCCGGGTGCACGATAACAAGGCAATCCTCACGAAGGTCTCAGGCTGCACAAAGCACACGCACACAGCGTCGCTGAGACTCACTTGGACTCCGGGTGTGCACGATAACAGGGCAATCCTCATGAAGATCTCAGGCTGCACAAAGCACACGCACACAGCGTCGCTGAGACTCACTTGGACTCCGGGTGTGCACTTTAACAGGGCAATCCTCACGAAGGTCTCAGGCTGCACAAAGCACACGCACACAGCGTCACTGAGACTCACTTGGACTCCGGTACACACAATCACAGAACAATCCTCACGAAGGGCTCAGGCTGCAAAAAGCACACGCACACAGCGTCGCTGCAACTCGCTTCAACTCCAGATGCCCACGATCACAGGGCAATTCTTACGAAGGTCTCAGGCTGCACAAAGCACATGCACACAGCGTCACTGCCACTCACTTGGACTCCGGTACACACAATCACAGGACAATCCTCACGAAGGGCTCAGGCTGCAAAAAGCACACGCACACAGCGTCGCTGAGACTCTCCTGGAAACTTTTGTGTTCCTGAGTTTCTGCAACAGGGAGCCAGCTCACCTTGGGCCCTTGGAGATAAGTTACTTCCGGACACAGCACACAGCAAAGTCCTTTCAAGCAGGGGGACACAGCACACAGCAAAGTCCCTTTAGCCTCTCCTTGGTTAAAGCAGTAAACTGCAGGCCAGTCCCAGAACACACAGCAAGGGTCAGTCCTTTCCTTCAGTCTCTTCAGCTGTTTCTTCCTTGGCAAAGGTTCCTCTTGACCACAAAGTAGCTTCAGTCTTGTTCAATCTTGATCAATCCATTTCTCCAAAGTTCAGGGGCTTCAGCTCTCATAGTTATACCCCTAAATATCTTTGAAGTCTTTGTGTTCAGGGGGGCACTGACCCCTGTCTAAACCAGTTCTGGGTGCCTCCCTGCCAGTGACACCTTCTGCCTTTGGTAGTGGGGGTCTGGCTCCTTAATCACCCAGCAGGAGATGGAGCCATTGTTTTATGGCAGCAACCCAGGCCTCTTCACCTCCAGGGGCTACTCCTCCCCCCTACACTCCAGATGCAGGTCAGCCTGTTGCTGTCTCACCTCCTCCCCTGGGTCAAGACATTCCCCAGAGCCTATCACATTTAAATCCAGACAGTCAATCCACAACCAGGCAGAGACACACAGAAATGTTAGAGCACAAAAACCCAGCCACTTCTAAAAGAGTGGCTTCTAAACACACAATGCAAAAACCACCTTCATAAAAAGATGTGTTATTACATTGTGAGTTCAGGCACACTAAACTTCACCTCCCCATCTTAAGCCTTTGGGAAGATAGGCTGGAAAACATATTACACAGCCTCCCCATTTTATCCTATGGGCAAGATGGCCTTTCTACAGGGAAAAACGAAATGGAGATTATTTCACTGTCAGGACATGGTACACACCTTAGTACATGTCCTACCTTTCACATGCACTGCACCCTGCCCAGGGGGTACCTTGGACCTACCATAGGGGTGTCTGAGGTGCATAGAAAGGGAAGGGTAACGTCTGGCAAGTGGGTGCACTTGTCAGAACAACATAGCAGTTTAACAAACTGCGCGCAGGCACTGCAGTGGCAGGCCTGAGTTCCCTCTTTAAGGCTACTTGTGTGGGTGGCACAATTCGTGCTGCAGGCCCACTAGTAGCATTTGCATTACCAGCCCTGGCACACATAGTGCACTTTACTAGGGACTTTACTAGTAAGGCAAACATACCAATCATGGGCAACCAATTACCATTACACTTTATACAGGGAGCACTTGCACTTGACACTGATTAGCAGTGGCAAAGTGTCCAAAGCATCTAAGTTAGCAGCACCATGTCAGAAAAAAGGTCTAGGGGGAAAGCAAAAAGTTTAGGGAACTTTAGCCAAAAAGGGCCAAGTCCAACTCTGTGTGACGAAATAAGATGCCCATCCTGTTGGGTTGGGGCCTGTAGGGGACGTCAATCCCATAATATCCACACAAGAACGCATCCGCCACCTTCCGTGATGCGAAACAGGCCCACCAGTCAGTGCGCAGTTTAAAGTTCTTTTATTATGCACCGCAAAAGCATAACGCGTTTCAACTCTAGACGAGTCTTAATCATATGCTCCTAAGGGGGTGGTTACTTATTAGGTATCTGAATGTGTTTTCAACAACAGTGAGGAAGGACAACAGGTAAGGTATAGCACCTTCAATATTTGAAAAACAAATTCTGTTTAACGATGTTTTTCCAGAATTTGCAATAAAAACAGTGATATTTTAAAACAATTTGATGCTCTGTAAATCAGTTAAAGTTCGTTTTTGGTTGCATCCTCATTTGTGAGTCACTGTTCATACTGCGTAGAATTCAAAGGACCACATTGTCCATAATCCCTTTTTGTTCATAATGTAAGACATGTCCTTTCACAGTCACTGATTTTTCATTAATGTGACCTTTGGTGCACTGCATCACTTAATACTTCTTCCGTGCCTTTAAAGGATCAAATTCCATTTGTGCATAAAGTAGAAAATTATGACATTTACCAAGGTCACACCTTTCCTTTCGAATGGCTGAGGTTACTTACAGTTCCTTAGTGCTGGTGCCATCACAGATTTTCCAATGAACAATGCGTGCAAGGCACAGTTGCCTTTGCAAACCCTGGCTGTTTCCAAATCTTTCCATCATGCCAGGTGGGCTGCGCAGCCCTCCCTTGAAACACTCCGTCCATCAGTAGAATGCAGCCGGAGGGCATCTCTTATTAAATGTTCCAGATATTGATATTTTTATTTATAAATTTCTCAAAAACTACTGAATGGATTTACACCATTTAAAGCAAAGAGCGCACTCTGGACCAAGAGCTACCTCTCTGCCAAATGTGGTGTAATTCCGTTCAGCAGTTCGAGCTGTAGCCATGACAAAGATTCCTATGGAAATTAACATGGAGAAAACGCATTTTTTCTCGGCCCCTGCTTGACGAATCACCCCGAATCTTTCAAGACAGGAGCTGACCTGAGCGCCCCATTAGTTTTTAAAATTTTGCGAAGATTTGTCAAACGGCGCCAAAGATATTGGCAAATCAAAAAGCACTTTTCCTATGGAAACTAGGCCCTAACTATAACTTCCTACTGGCAACCGCCAGTAGGTAATATATATATATTCAAAAACCAAGACCAATCCTATCCTGTGGCGCGGCACTTTGGTGAAAATCACAACGCCGATCCAAAGGATCTGAAATAGTATTTAATTGATGCCGTCCCACTAAATAAAAGAGGAGGGAACAGAGAAAAGGCCCTTAGAAGATTAGAGACATGTTATATTCTTGATTTTGACTCATTGTATCCGGGGGGGCTGAACGCCACAGAAGATCTGTACACATGCCTTTAGACAGAGTTCTGGGGCTGACAAGATACAAACAGATGGCAATAGAACAACAACAGTCCCCTAGTGGCTTGCTACAAGGGCTAGATATGAAACCACAACCGCCTGCTTTTTAGAATTCACATAGTTTTATATACACAGTTTTAGCTTTTTACACAGTGGTGAAATCTGCACAGGCACTTTAGGTACTTGTATATGCACTAGCACTTGGTCTCTTTGGAGTCACAGGATTTACAAAATTGAAGTTTACAGCAAACAATTGTATATGCATTTGCAGTTTAGATCTCTCCGAACTGTACCATTGATGGAGTAACCCCAAGGGGAGTCAAACCACTTATGGTCTGAGGGTGATACAGTTAGATAGGCAATTAAAATTTTGAATACTGTGGAATTTTAAGTATTGCTGCATTCTATACAATTTTACTGGTTCTAAGGTTTTATGGTTTTATGATTTTAGCTTGTGAAATCCCAAGTGAAATTTTAGGTATTTAAACCTGGATGCTAATTTTTACCATATAACCTACGTCTGTAAACAATAAAAGTAACATTTTGTCTATGTCTATGACTATATTGTGAATTGTTGCACTGGTCACTTTAAGAAAATTTCCAAAAAATGGTTGAAAAAGCAAACTTCCGACTGTGCATCATGTGATCAAGGCCCCTCGGGGGTCGAAACGCTTTATGGCTGCTGTTTGGTTGAGCTAAATAAAATAGCTTACTTGCATGAAATTTTGGTCCGTGCTCCAGTTCTTGAGGGACGAAAAAGGAAGTGATGTCATTTGAGATGTCATCAGTGATGTCATCAGTGATGTTACTGACCATGTCATGAATGATGTAATATGTGACGTCATCAGCAGTGCATTGCGGGGGCGCGAGTTATAGTTAGCTGAACTAACTATAACGGCGGAATTTCTCTGGTTTTATACGAGTAAAATCTCCAACTAACTATAACGTCCCTGAAACCTATGGTTTTTTCAGTGAATTTCTAAGGTTTTTTAAATGCTAATTTCTAACTATAACGTACCTGGAACCTATGGTTTTTTCAGTGAATTTCATTGTTTTTTTTTAATGCTAATTTCTAACTATAACGTCCCTGAAACCTATGTTTTTTTAGTGAATTTCAAAGGTTTTTAAATGCTAATTTCTAACTATAAAATAGCAGTCTCGTTTTCAGAGTGGTGGAGAAAGGTGAGCGTGGCCTCCAAACCCCTTTTAGCAATCCCACTGTGTGGGATTTACTGAAGGTAACACGAGGGGTAGTTAGCCCCCAACATCAACCTTGGGGGCCAACTACCCCTTTTATTACCTCCAGTAAGTCCCACACAGCAAGATTGCTAACTTGTTATATGATGCCCCGCCCCTCCCTGCACCACTGTGCAAACGCGCCCCCTGGCATATTGTAAGTTAAGGGATTAAGTCCCCTTCAATCCTGAGGGTCCCTGGGGGCCAACTAGCCCACCAGATACCTCCAGTAAGCGCCACAGAGCTGGATTGCAGAGAGGTGTTCCGAGGCCACGCCCCTTTCTACACCACTCTGCAAGCACGGCTTCTGGTTCACTACTGCTCGGAGGATGAAGTCCACTTATGTCCTGAGGTCCTCAGGACACAAGAGGACCTCATCGCCCCACCAGCAGTGCACCAGAAGCTGCATTTGCAGAGTGGTGTAAAAAGGGGCGTGACCTCAGACCACCTCTATGCAACGCAGCTCTGTGGCGCATACTGGAGGTACCTGGTGGGCTAGTTGGCCCTCAGGGACCCTCAGGATTGAAGGCGACTTAATCCTCCAAGTTACAACGCACCAGGGGGTGCGTTTGCAAACTTGCCATATCAGGCCCGCCCCCTTCCTGCACCACTGTGCAAACGTGTCCCCTGGCACGTTGTAACTTTGGAAGATTAAGTCCCCTTGAATCCTGAGGGTACCTGGGGGCCAACTAGCCCACCAGGTACCTCCAGTAAGCGCCACAGAGCTGCCTTGCAGAGAGGTGTAAAAAGGGGCGTGGCCTCAGACCACCTCTCTGCAACGCAGCTCTGTGGCGCATACTGGAGGTACCTGGTGGGCTAGTTGGCCCCCAGGGACCCCCAGTATTCAAGGGGAATTAATTCCCCATCTTACAACGCGCCACGGGACGCGTTTGCAGAGTGATGCACTGAGGGGGCGGGGCATCCGGCGCGATGCCGGTTTTTATTTTTATTTTATTTTTTAGAAGGGGGGCTGTGTGGTCCCCCTTCTTTTCCTATTTTTTGGGCCCTGGGGACCCCATCCCCCAGGGCCTGACCCTTATTTTGTTAATTTTTAAAAAAAATACGGGACGGGGCCGTGTGGCCCCCCTCCCAAGGCCATTTTCAGCCCGGGGACCCCATCCCCCGGGGCATGGCCAGTATTTAAAATATTTGGAGGGGGGCCGCGTTGCCCCCCTCCTCATGCCATTTATGGCCCGAGGACCCCATCCCCCGGGGCCGTCCTTTCCTTTTTTGGGGAGGGAGGGGGGCCACGTGGGCCCCCTCCCAGGCCCCTTCTAGCCCCGGGGACCCCATCCCCCGGGGCCTGGCCACTCCGTTGGAGACCGTGGGGGGAGCCCCAATGCCCCCACGGTCCCGCCGGCTCCCCACCTCCTGCGGGAGCCAGCATTGCTTTTCCACACGGGGAGGGAACTGCTAACATGCAGCTCCCCTTGTGGAAAAGCAATATGCTTTGGATTTTGGAAGCGAGAGCAGGAAACCTGCTCTCACTTCCAAAATCCAAACCAGTGTTTGCTATGACAGGGCGGGAGCCGCACGGCTCCCGTCCTGCCATAGCAAACGGCAATGTCCCAGGGGTGGGCACCCTGAGACATTGCAGGAGCCGGCCCTGGGGGGTGGCGGTCCCCAGGGCCATCAAGGGCTCCTGGAGGGGGGCCACGCGGCCCCCCTCCCTTAGTTTTGAAAGCCCTGGGGAAGTGGTGGTTCCCGGGGCTGGGGGTCCATAACGGAACCCGAAATTGCAATGATTATGTGCCCCGGGGAGGTGGCAGTCCCCGGGGCAGCGGGGGTCCATGTGCCCCCACGCATATTTAAGAAAAGCCCCAGGGGTGGCAGTCCCCGGGGCTTTGGGGGCCTGGGAGGCCCCCCCATAGATTAAAAAACAAGCCCCGGGGAGGTGGCGGTCCCCGGGGCTGTGGGGGCCCCCACGGGCTCCCGCAGATAAATAAATGATTGCCCCTGGGACCTGGCCCACTCGGGGGCTTTTTGAAAATGAAGCGCGGGAGTCCGCGCTCCGTTTTTTAAAAAATTTTCACGGCAGGATTCGCGACCCCAACGCGAATTCTGCCGTAAAAAATAAATGCTTTTTTTGGCTCTGGGGGTCCTGAGCAGGCCTAGGGGGTCAGGGTGTTTCTACCCTGCCCCCTTTTCTTGTTTTTATCTTTGTTTTACTGTTTTCTTGTGACTCGGTTCTACCGAGTCACAAGATGGCTGCCAACACTTCCTGGTTTGGAGTGTTGGCAGCCAATGAGAATGAAGCTTGTGCTCGGGAGGGTTTGCGAACCCACCGCGGCCACAGATATCGAAACTTTTTCTTTTTTGAATTTCTAAGGAACTACTTAATGGATTTACACCATTTAACAAAAAGGGCTCTTTCTGAACCAAGGGCTACCATTTTGCCAAATTTGGTGTAATTCCGTTCAGCAGTTCGGGCTGTAGCTTTGTCTAAAGTTTCTTATGGAAATTAACATGGGGAAAACGCGTTTTGGGACCCCCCTTTTTTCTCGGCCCCCGCTTGACGAATCACCCCAAAACTTTCAAGACAGGAGCTGAACAGAACGCCTCACTAGTTTTTTAAAATTTCGCGAAGATTCGTTAGCCGGCGCCAAAGTTATTGGGAAAAGAACAAAATGCTTTTCCTATGGAAACTAGGTCCTAACTATAACTACCTACTGGCGACCGCCAGTAGGTAATATATATATATATATATGCACTGAGAAAACCAAAGGTTACAGAGACGTTACAATTAGACTCAGGTTTCACTCATACAAAACTATAGAAATTCAGCAGCTAAAGTAGCGGCCCGTGGTGGGAGTGCTGCCGGGCGGTGATGTGGAGCGGGGGAGGGGCAGGGTGGGGGGTAGTAAACTACGGAATTCAGCAGAATAGAGGTAAGTAAACATATAAATAAATAAAACGAATTCCGTTGCGTGCGCTGAATCGCCAAATTAAATATTTATATACCAAGGATGTCCTTGGGGACCAACTACCCCTCCTGTTAATTCCAGTAAGTCCCACATAGCAGGATTGCTGAGAGATTGTTGGAGGTCACACCCCTTTCTCCACCACTCTGCAAAACGTGTAGCCTGACGCACTACTGGTTGGGGTAAATAGCCCACTTTAGTCCTGAGGCCCTCAGGAGGGCCTCAGGAGTAAAGTGGAATTCATTCTCCAACCAGTAGCGCTCCAGGAGGCGTGTTTGCTAAGTGGTAGAGAGGGCAAAAGAGGGCTTGTTGACCCCCAAAGACCCTCAGCATTCACGGGGATTTCATTCCCCAACTACCACTACACCAGGAGGCGCGTTTGCAGAGTGGTGGTGTAGGGGGCGTGGCCTCCAGCGACTTGTCGGAGTTTTTGTTTTAAATATTTTTTTAGGGAAGGGAGTTTGCATAGCCCCCCTTCCTCATGCCAGTCATTTTTTTAAAAATGGGAAGGGGGACTGCGCAGCCTTCCTCCCCGGGCTGATTATGGCCTTTTCCTTTTCTTAAAAAAAAAATAAAGGAAGGGGGCCACGTGGCCCCCCTTGCCTGGGCCAGTTTTGGCCCCAGGGACACCATACTTCACGGCCTGCCCTTTATTTGAATCTTTTTTTTAAATGGGAGGGGGGTGCGTCGTCCCCCTCCTAAGGCCAATTTCGGCACCGGGGACCCAATCTCCCGGGGCCAGGCCTTCGTCTTTTTTTTTAAATGGGGAGAGGGGCCAGCGCTGCTCCCTTCCCCGGGCCGATATTGCCCTGCTCCCCTCCTCCTGCATGTGCCGGCATGGCCTTTGGACAGAGGGAGCTGCGAACATGCAGCTCCCGCTGACCAAAGAAATTCTGCTCCGCCAGCGAGAGCATTTTTTATTCCATGAAGTGGACCAGAGTTTGCTATGGCAAATTGCAATGTCCCAGGGGTGGGCACCCAGGGACATTGCTGGAGCTGGCCCGGGGGGGGGTACGGTCCCCAGGGCCAACAACGGCTCCATGAGCGGGGCCGCATGGCTCCTCTCCAACAAAAATTAAGCTACAGGGAGGTGGTGGTCCCTGGAGGCTGCAGGGGCCATGTGGCCCCCATATGAAATTAAATTTAGAGTGGCCCCAAGGAGGTGGTGGCCCCCAGGGAGCTGTCCCCACATGCATTATTTTTACATATAGCCCTAGGGAGGTGGAGGTCCTGAGGCTGCAGGGGGGCCAAGTGGCACCCTCGTATTTCAGTCAAGTAGTCACAGGGAGGTGGCGGTTCCTGGGGCTGTGTAGGAGGGATGATCCTCCCCACACATTTATATTTCACATAGCTCCGTGGAGGTGGCGGTCCCCAGGGCTGCAGGGGGGCTGTGTGACCCCCTTGCATTTCAGTCAATTTGGCCCAGGGTGGTGGCAGTCCCGAGGCTGCGGGGGTCGTGTGGCCCCTGCATTTGTGTGAATTGGCCCCAGGGAGGTGGCGGTCCCCGGGACCCACTCAGGGCCCCCCATTATTATTTGTCATTGCCCCGGGACCTAGCCCACCCAGGGGCCTAATTAAACAAAGCACGGCAACACTTCAACCAGGAAGTGTTGGCAGCCATCTTGAGACCAACATACATGATAGCACCATATTGAAATGCATTGTAGTGAATGACAGGTTTTGAGGATGACAAAAGGAGAATGTATAAAGGGTGATAACAGATTTTAGTTACAATATAAATCATTTGTTGATGGTAACATACTAAGTTTAGGAATTTTGGTGTGTTCTAAGATGATTTACTCCGTGTAAAACCCTTTTGCTGGGATTTCAAGAATCTTGTTTGAGAGAAAACTGTTTTCTAATGATTTCCCCATAGAGGTTATGGAAGGTGCTCCAAAAGGTAAAATTGAGAGCATATTTTCTGTAAATTCACACTATCTTTCTCAGCCATATGAAAATTAAGTCTGACAGTTGATTCCCTTGCGTTCTACTGCAGCCTCCCAGATTGTTCTAAAGAACAACTAGAGCACTATCAATGTTACTTATGACAAAAGCATGGCATATCTGAAGCCATGTTGATTGAATCAAACTGGTAAAATGTAAAAGGAACAAAATGAGGGAGTTCAGTTTGTCATAGAAATGATAGTTAGTGCAGTAGAAAGAAAATTAGGACACATTTTAAGTGGGTTCTCAAATATCTTCCTCTTCTATTTCATTAAAACATTCTGATATGCCGTCTGAAACATGCACTTTCAACACCAGCAGCAGACTGCCAGTTAACTCCCTGGTGATCAGCAGCTTTACAACGGTGTTCTAATGAGCAACTAGAGTGCTAACATTCTGATTTTATGCCAAAGGCATGGCACATTTGAATGCCATCATGATTGAATCAAAGTAGAAAACTGAAAGAATTTTCTACTGAGGACACTGCAATAAATGATGAAATTAGGGAGCTTCGAAACAAATAAGTCTCCCAAGATGGCCACCAGAGAAAAAAGAGCCCAAATACAGCACAACTATCATCCAAATGTAGTCCAAGTGTAGGACAAAGACTGAAGTGTGCACAACACTAATTATTGTTTTTTTTTTGCAGTTTTATATAGCGCAGACTTGATCCAAAGGTATAGAAGTGCTTTACATGAGCATCAGTTACATTGCGCAAGGACACTTTCATTTTGGTTTTAGGCATGGGGAGATTAAGTGATTTGCTCAGAATTGCAAAATGTCGAGTTGACGCGAAACTCGAACTGGTTCCCCAGTTGCAAAGTTGTGGTGATGTAATTTCTTCTACATTCCAGAACTGTTTCTCTGGAATGTAGAATGCTCTTGTTGGTTTGGTGTAAATGAGATTCTAGGTTCGCCAAGCTGCTTCTGACTGCGGACACTGTGGCTAATAAATCCAGGGATTGAAGATTTTATGTTTCCTGTCTCTTCATTCACACTGCGCTACTACAATTTGGCGACGATTTTAGCTTCAGCGAGGAACCCACGCATCATTGAAGTACCGCAACATGTTTTACAGACGGAACATGTAACATGTCACGGAAGAAGAAAACGGAAGCAACAGGCCAGTCTTTGTATAATTTATGTGCTTAAGTACAAGACTTTTATTGAGACTGAATGCATTTTGTTTTGGAATACGCAGAATTTTGAACATTTGTATGGCACATAGACTCGAAAAATCTTAACGTTACAGTATACGCGTGTCAAAATGTGGTTTGTCGCTCGAGCACTCACCTAGCCTTTCGAGCTGCATGTGCACAGCAGTGTCTTAGTGGCATTCCAGTTTGTCTTCTCATCATTATGGCACGTATGTGGTGATGCGCAAGCACGGAGAGGTCAGGCATCGATGATCTGATACGTTATCACGTTCAGCTTCCACTAAATCCAGGGGCCATTTTTAAGTGAGCGGCAGGTGCAGGCGCACGGATTAACCAAGCATCAGGAATTTACAACGTCATCCCGTTTTCTTCATACATTTTGGAATGGGATTGCCAATGTTTCCAGGGATGTATTATTAGCGGCTACACCGATTACGTTGGAAAACATCCGCCAACGCTTTTCATAATCCAGCTTCATTGTCGTTTTCAAAAGCGGATTCCTTAGTGGGTCATGCTGTTTTTACTGCCTTTTGGTTTTTAAGCACTTTTGCTTAAAATAAAACATCCGCCGCGTTTCACAGAATGTATCTAGAGCATCCGTGATAAGCACACGTCAGCAAGTCTACGAAGCTCTGAGGATTGTGCATCCGTGACGTGCACACGCAGTCCAGAATACTTCTTTTCAAGGTATCTAACTCACGTATGTCTATCATCTAAGATCCACACATGAACGATGTATGGATCAACTAGACCAGTATCGTTGTTCTGTTGGGTTAAAGTTTTTGGTCTAACTTTGCTCATTTTCTGCCCCAATATTTTTCTTATTTTTTATTTCTATTTTTATTTTTATTTTCATCTCATGGCTACTATGCAAAATGTCAATGCTCCTCATCCATTTCTCCAATCACCTGGTGATCCACCTGTTTCGTGGAGGAATTGGTACAGGGCTTTCACCAAGTTGCTGGGGGCTATTAGGGGGAATAGATATCGCGCTGAACGTAAAAGATTTTTATTGGAACACAATCTGGGCTTTGAGGGTCAATATATTTATGAGCATTTGCCACCATACCAAGTACAGCAGGATGGAGATGAGTTAGATGAGTATGAGTTAGCTGTAAAAAATTGGAAAAACAATTTGATGTTCAACCAAGCTTGATAGTAAACAGACACAAATTTTTCACTAGGGAGCAATTACAGGACGAGTCAATTGACACATATGTAGCAGTGTTATGCATGTTGACTGCAGAATGTGAGTTTGAGAATTTCACAGATCAGCTTATTCGTGACCAGATAGTAGTACGCTGTTGGGACAAAAAAAGTCCAAGAGAAACTACTCACTATGAGAAATCCCAGTTTGAAAGAAACTATTGATGTAGTGAAAGGCATCGAAGTTTCACATAGGGCTTGCAAAGAACTTACATGTAGGGAAACCATTGGTGTATCTGTGGTGAATGACAATGGCAGTTCCAAACAAAATATTGCTTACCAAAAAACGCTAAAAAAAAAATACAAAGGGTTTTTTTTTGCCCAGAAAAACATCTGTTTCAGGTGTGGTTACTTTAATCATGGTCCCAATGGTCGACCATGTCCTGCTAAGAATGTTAAATGCAGGTTATGTGGGAAAATTGGCCACTTTGCGAAAGTTTGCCAATCATCCAAGGATAAGGTCAACGCCATACCAGATGGTGATTTGTGTGACAGCTCTGAAGAAGAACAGAGCGTTGGGAGAGATATTGTGGTTGTTGTACAAGGTGGTGAGTCAAACTGTGTTGATCCCTATGAAAACATCTTGGTTGATGATAAGGTGTTGAGACTACTCATTGATTCTGGTGCAAGGATGACAATGGTGACTGATGAGTTGTTCTTGGAAGTTTGGGGTAACCGGGAATTACTCCCACCTGACAGGAATCCTGTAACCTATGATGGGAGGAAGATTGAACTGTCTTGGTATTTTGAGTGTCATCTCAAGTTCAAAACTCGTACTAATTTTGGCAAAGTGTACATTGCCAAGAAAGGTTTAAACATCCTTGGTTGGTACCATCAAGGTCTTTTCGGAATGACACTTAGGCCTGGGAGGAGAGTTCAGGTTTCTTTGGTCACTGATGGAGTTCAAACTGATAGTTCTTTGGACGCTATTAATCACAGTACAAAGTGAACTGGGTTGTTTGGTACAGTCTTTAGTGACAAGTTAGGTAAGATCAGAGGGTTCAAACACAGGATCAAAGTTCAAAGTGGTGTCACCCCTGTTAAGCACAAATTAAGAAATGGACCTTTGAGTATTCGTGATGAGTTAGCCAGCATACTAAAACAAGCATTGGCATAGCCAATAGGTCTCGCCTTTGGGACCTTATAAGTGTTTAGCCATGCAACAGTTGATGTTGTTGCACCAAGGATATTGTGCTGCATAACTAAATACTTAAGGCCCCAAAGGCGAGACCTATTGGCTATGCTGTGCCGTACAAATGCCTCCAAACCATGCTGATATTGATGTCCCATTGATATAACTGCAGGTATTCCATGGCAGGTATTCCATGCAGGTCACAAAAGGTCACCCGTATCCCTTTAGGCTGAAAGACCTGATGAGTAGTTCAGAACATTGTCACATATTAGTATTTAAGCAATGATAAACTATACTGCATGGAAGTTCCTTACAGGAGTTTGAGGTAGCTCTGCAGATTGGTCATTTGTATAGTTATAAATGGAGTAGGACTGACCTCCTTGTCCCTGGCTCACTATGGGATTGCTTAGTAATTCTATGGTTAGAAGGGACTCCTACTTTGCGTTTAACAGTGGAAACATAAACCATTTTCTTTCCATTTATTTATTATATTCTTAATGCTGGTGTCAGTTTGTTTCTGAGCAATCCTAATTGTTCCAAAGAGGGATCTGTGACATAAGGAGACGTAGGAGTTTGGCTATGACGTGGTCAGATGGAAAAGCTGGGTTTTGGGCTTAGGTCTCTGAGATCCATAGACAGCAACGTACCCACTAGACATCATCTTTTTATCAGGCCTGTGGTGTTTCTGTATTACTAATAATCCTGTTATTGTCTAACCAGAATCAAGAGTCAACTCTTTATTGGGCCCTTATGAGGTTAGGTGTGTAAACCAGGAACAAAAGCAAAGTCTTTGTAGTTCCACAATCAGCAATTTAGCCATAAATCCATCTTATTCCCTCTCCTATGAAACTGCTTCAGCAGAGACCTAGAGCTTCCTGATAAAGATAAATAGACTGAATCTTTATCAGGCAGCTCTAGGTCTGTAAAGTGTGTAAACTGTAAAGTGTGTCACTAGCGAGGCATGTTCCTTTAGGTGCAGCCACTGAGTCAGCGTAATCACTTTTACTACCTTAAGTGATGTGGTCTTTTTGATGCTTCCTTCCCTGCCACTGAACCCACATTTAGTGTTACCAAGGCTAGTCTACCTCCACTCTGTACCTTCCCTTGAGCCTGCTGTGGTCCACAACAATCCTGTGAACAATAATATTGAAAGGTCACCAAACAGTCCAACATGCCAACATACCCCAGGTTGTGATACCGCCTCCTCCATTAATGGGCAAAAAAGGTCCACTTATTAACGAATATTGGTATGGAGGTGTTGCATGACGAGCCCTGAAATCCTTCTGAGTGACATCAAAGTAGGTCTCAGTATCTAGGTGAGATGTGACTTTCTTCCTCTTAGATCATCACTGATACTTATACTTGACAATAGCAGGCACGCTCCATTCCTTGCACCATTAAGAGTGGTCTTGTCTCTGGATTGAAAGATGGCTCTACCTCTGTTCTCAAACTAGCCAATGTCTGGAACAAAGGCAGTGGCGGCTGGTGCCATTTGAAAGTGGTGAGGCGTAAAATGTTCGGTGCAGCACACCGTGGCGAGCGAGCACAGCGAGCGAGGCCGAACGGCCTAAGGGGGGTTCTCCTCCCGAGAAAATTTTGAAAAAAAGAGTTGGCAAACGGTGCACTTACAAGCAAATTTGAGAAAGCAAGAAGGTTAATAAAGCAATTGTGAAAGTGCAGTTATTACATTAATAAGCTGGACCACCGCACTGACGCCAGCATGAACATCCAACCTCTTAAGCACCTACATGGTTTCCTTCTCTGCCTCCCCGAGAGTGCCCACTTTCATTATCTTTCGGTGACACACAGGGCTTTAAGTAGGATGTAAAATCTGGGGGGGTCTCTCATAGGGGTGTGACCGCTGTAATTAAGGTTGTGGCTTAAAACACTTAAGTTAAAAATCTGTGCTTAGCATAGTGTGTGCCCGACTGGTATTTTGCTGCTTCTCATTCATCCAGTTATATAACACAGCAAGTAACATTACACCTACAGCAAGCCAGGACTATTTGCTTTGTCAATGGTTGTAAATTGCATAAGATAAATAAACAACGATTAGGACTTTATTTTATATAATATTGAAAATGCTGCCATTCTTGTGGGTGAGGTTGTGGCTCAGGCTAGAGCTGCCGACTTTCGAGCTGAAAAAGCTGGTTCGAGCCTCAAGTGGGCTCAACATCGTGTGATTAAAAACATGACTATGTCCAAAACCTTAACTCTGCAATAGTACAACCCGTCACTGCCTTTGATGTAACTTAAAGAGACTCGTTTTTCAGTTTAATATAGCGCAAACTTGGAGCGCATTACATGAGCACCAGTTACCAGGACATATAATAAGTCCTGGTAACTTGTGCTCATGTAAAGTCCAAGTTTACACTGTATAAAACTGAAAAACGAGTCTCTTTGAAGTTACATCAAAGGCAGTGACGGGTTGTACTGTACAACCCGTCATCACTGCCTTTGATGTAACTTCAAGAGACTCGTTTTTCAGTTTTATATAGAGCAAACTTGGAGCGCTTTACTGGTAACTAGTGCTCATGTAAAGCGCTCCAAGTTTACGCCATACAAAACTGAAAAACGAGTCTCTTGAAGTTACATCAAAGGCAGTGAAGGGTTGTAAAGTGCTCCAAGTTTACCCTATATAAAACTGAAAAATGAACCTCTTTGAAGTTACATCAAAGGCAGTGACGGTTGTACTGTACAGCGCGTCATCACTGCCTTTGATGTAAGTAACTTGAAAGAGACTCGTTTTTCAATTTTATATAGCGCAAACCTGGAGCGCTTTACCTGAGCACCAGTTACCAGGACATGTAATATGTCCTGGTAACTTGTGCTCATGTAAAGCTCTCCAGGTTTACACTGTATAAAACTGAAAAACGAGTCTCTTTCAAGTTACAGCAAAGTCAGGGATGACGGGTTGTAAAGCGCCCCAAGTTTACGGCTATATAAAACTGAAAAACGAGTCTCTTTGAAATTACATCAAAGGCAGTGACGGGTTGTACTGTACAACCCGTCATCACTGCCTCTGATGTAACTTCAAGAGACTCGTTTTTCATTTTTATATAGAGCAAACTTGGAGCGCTTTACTGGTAACTAGTGCTCATGTAAAGCGCTCCAAGTTTACGCCATACAAAACTGAAAAACGAGTCTCTTGAAGTTACATCAAAGGCAGTGACGGGTTGTTAAGCGCTCCAAGTTTTCACTAAATAAAACTGAACAAGACAAGCGAGCGCGCCTCGCGCTAAAAGTAAAAAAAAAAAAGTGTTGGCAAAAGTGAAAGCGTTTCCCTTGTGGGAGCGAGCAGCGCCAGGAGCTATAATTGCTAACACATGGCGCCAAAGCTCGCTCCCGCAAGGGAATCGCCAAACGTGCACGCATTGCCATTGAAAGCAATGCAACGCGTGCACGTTTTTAGGGCGAAAAGTGAATCGATTCCAAAAGGTCTTTTTCCTAAGCAGCGCATGCGCGCTGCGTAGGCGAGACCTACAAAATGTGTGCGGATGGTGTGATTGAACCGATTGAGTCATCTTTGTGTTTATCTCCATTGGTCATTTCCAGGAAAAAGAATGGCCAATTGACAGTCTGCAATGACCTTAGGAGCCTTAACAAAGCTATTTGGGTGGATTCCCATCCTCTGCCCAGAATTGATGATATCATCAGTACTTTCTCTGGTGCAAAGTTCTTTTCAAAAATTGACCTGGCGTCCGCCTACTATCAGGTGGTGCTTGATGAATCTTCACGTCACCTCACAGGCTTTGTGTCACCCGTGGAGACTTTTCAATTCACGAGAATGCCTTTCGGCTTAGCGTTGGTGCCTTCCGTTTTTCAGCGTGTGCTTGAGAATGTTCTAAAAGGGATTGATGGTGTTGTGAGCTTCCAGGACGATATACTTGTCGCTGGTTAAGATCTTACCGTTCACGATAAACTCGTGCACGCTGTGTTGGAGAGTCTACAAAAGTTTGGGGTTGTTGCCAACCTTAGCAAATGTAAATTTGCAAAAAGAGACATTGAGTATCTGGGGCATGTAACCTCTGAAAAGGGGGTTGAGCCCAGACCTGGTCTAGTCAATGCAATCACTAAGGCACCTACTCCCAAGAACAAAGAGCATGTAGTGTCTTTTCTAGGTTTCTGTGAATTTTACTCGAAGTTTATTCAGAATATTTCAGCAAAAACTGTTAATTTAAGAGAGCTGTTAAAAAAAAATACATTTGTGTGGGATGATTTGTGTCAGGATGAATTTCAAGCTTTGAAGAATGAGATTGTGTCGACAGGTGTTCTTGCACCATTTGACCCCTCCAATGAGTGTATTATCACTGTTGATGCGAGCAACGACAGTTTAGGTGTCACCATTGCTCAGCTGAAGGGTTCATCTGAATTGACTGTTGGTTTTGCATCAAGGTCTTTGAGGGTAAACGAAAAAGTGTTTTCAGTCATTGAAAAATAACTTTTGGGCTGTTGTTGGGCGGTTGAACGTTTCAAATGTTTTATTTGGGGGAGGAAGCTTACTCTCAGGACCAACCACAAACCTTTAGTCAGCATTCTGGGTGATTCTGTCATTAAAGATCATACACCCAGATTGGCCAGGTTAAGCTCAAACCTTTTGCAGTATAATTTCACTGTAGAATACATTCCTGGTGGAAAGAATACGAGGGTAGATTATTTTTCTCATTCTCCGCTGAGTTTTACTGATTATCCTGTGAATGTTGATGAAGATGATGAAGAATGTTTAATTGCCAGTATTGATGTATGTCATGATACTACTTTCACAGAACAGGAGTGGGTTGATGAATCTGCGAAAGATAAGGAACTGGAATGCGTCAGGAAATTTGTCATGGGTGGTTGGCCCAAGGAGAAAGCCTTACCGTGTGGTTTGCAAGCTTATTTCAAGGTTGCTAATGAGCTTTCCATCGAGAAAAAAGGGATGCTGGTACAATCAATCAATCAATCACGGCATTTATAGAGCGCGCTACTCACCCGGGAGGGTCTCAAGGCGCTGGGGGAGGGGGTAAGTTACTGCTCGAACAGCCAGGTCTTGAGCTGCTTCCTGAAGGCGAGATGGTCCTGGGTTCGCCGAAGGTGAGTGGGGAGGGAGTTCCAGGTCTTGGCCGCCAGGTAGGAGAAGGATCTTCCTCCGGCGGTGGTTCTGCGGATGCGTGGTACGGTGGCGAGGGCGTGGCTGGTTGATCGTAGCTGGCGTGTGGGCGTGTAGAAGGACATGCGGTCGTTGAGGTACTTTGGGCCCAGGTCGTGGAGGGCCTTGTGTGCGTGGGTGAGGAGTCTGAACGTGATTCTCTTGCTGACGGGGAGCCAGTGCAGGTCTTTCAGGTGTACGGTGATGTGGCTGTGTCGGGGGATGTCCAGGATGAGTCGTGCGGAGGCGTTCTGGATGCGCTGGAGTCTCTTTTGAAGTTTGGCTGTGGTTCCGGCGTAGAGGGTGTTCCCATAGTCCAGTCGGCTGGTGACGAGTGCCTGGGTGACGGTCTTCCTGGTTTCAGTGGGGATCCATCTGAAGATCTTGCGGAGCATGCGCAGGGTGTTGAAGCATGAAGATGAGACGGCGTTGACTTGTCTGGTCATCGATAGGGAGGAGTCCAGGATAAAGCCCAGGTTGCGTGCGTGGTCCGTTGGCTTGGGTGCGGTGCCCAGGGCCGGGGGCCACCAGGAGTCGTCCCAGGCGGAGGGTGATGAGCCCAGGATGAGGACTTCCGTCTTGTCTGAGTTCAGTTTAAGGCGGCTGTTCCTCATCCAGTCGGCGACGTCTCTCATCCCGTCGTGCAGGTTGGCTCTGGCGGTGGTGGGGTCGTTGGTGAGGGAGAGGATCAGCTGGGTGTCGTCGGCGTAGGAGATGATGTTGAGGTTGTGTCGGCGTGCGATGGCTGCGAGGGGCTCATGTAGACGTTGAAGAGGGTCGGGCTGAGTGAGGATCCTTGTGGAACGCCGCAGATGACTTCGGTGGCTTCGGATCTGAACGGGGAGAGGCGGACTCTCTGGGTTCTTCCGGCGAGGAACGAGATGATCCATTCCAGTGCTTTCTCTCGGATTCCGATGTTGCTGAGGCGCTTCACTAGGGTGCGGTGGCAGACGGTGTCGAACGCCGCGGAGAGGTCCAGGAGGATGAGGGCAGCTGTTTCCCCGTTGTCGGTTAGGGTTCTGATGTCGTCGGTGGCTGCGATAAGGGCGGTCTCGGTGCTGTGGTTGGCCCGAAACCCGGACTGCGAGGGGTCGAGGGATCCATTCGTCTCGAGGAAGGCGGCAAGCTGTCTGTTGACGGTCTTCTCGATGACTTTGGCCGGAAACGGAAGGAGCGAGATGGGGCGGTAGTTCTTGAGGTCGGTGGGGTCCGCCGTTGGTTTCTTCAGGAGGGCGGTAAGCTCGGCGTGCTTCCAGCTCTCCGGGAAGGTGGCGGTGTGGAAGGAGGAGTTGATGATGTCCCGGAGATGGGGTGCGATGGTGGCGTCGGCTTTGTTGAAGACGTGGTGTGGGCAGGGGTCGGTTGGTGATCCGGAGTGGATGGAGTTCATCGTGCGGGTGGTGTCTTCGGTGTTGATCGGGGTCCAGTTGCAGAGGGTGGTGGTGGCGGGCATTGGTTCGGCGGTAGGGTGCGTTGTTTGTGCGTCGAAGCTGTTGTGTATGTCGGTGATCTTGCGGTGGAAGAACGCGGAGAGTGAGTTGCAGAGGTCTTGCGAGGGGGTGATGTCGTTGTTTCCGGCGCTGGGGTTGGAGAACTCTTTGACGATGGTGAAAAGTTCCTTGCTGTCATGGGCGTTGTTGTCCAGTCGTTCTTTGAGTGCCGACTTCTTGGTGGCACGGATCAGCTGGTGGTGTTTGCGGGTGGCGTGCTTGAGGGCGGTCCTGTTGTCTGTGGTCTGGACGAGTCGCCAGGTTTTCTCGAGAGTGCGGCAGTTCTTCTTGGATTCCTTGAGTTCGTTGGTGAACCAAGGGGTTTTCTTGCTTCCGGGTCTGCTGGGAGGGTTTTTAGTGGTGCGAGGTCGTCGGCGCAGGCGGTCAGCCACTTGGCGAGGTTGCTGGCTGCTTCGTTTGGGTCCGTTGTGTCGGTGGGTGTGTTCTGGCTGAGGGAGGCGGTGAGCTGCTCGGCGGTGATCTTGCTCCAGCTCCGGCGGGGAGCCTGTTGCGGGTGGTGGTGGGTCGCAGTCTTTCTGAAGCTGAAGTGGACGCAGCTGTGGTCGGTCCAGTGGAGTCCGGTGGCGTGGCTGAAGGAGATGTGCTTGCTGGACGAGAAGACGGGGTCAAGCGTGTGGCCGGCGTAGTGGGTGGGCGTGTTCACCAGTTGCTTGAGTCCGAGGTTGGCGAGGTTGTCCAGCAGGGCGGTGGTGTTTCTGTCGTTGTTGTTCTCCAGGTGGAAGTTGAGGTCCCCTAGGAGGATGTAGTCGGCGGAGGGCATGGCGTGCGGGCTGATGAAGTCTGCGATGTCTTCGCTGAATAGTGTGCGTGGTCCCGGGGGTCTGTAGATGAGGGTGCCTCGGAGGGTGGTCTTGGGGTCCGTGTGTATCTGGAAGTGTAGGTGTTCGGCGGCGGTGAAGGTCTCGTCGGAGTTAGTCGAGATGCGGATGGTGTTCTTGTGTACGATGGCGATGCCTCCTCCCGTCTGGTTGACGCGGTCCCTCCGGGTGATCTTGTATCCATCCGGGATGGCTATGGCGATGTCAGGCGCTGAGGAGGCGTTCATCCAGGTTTCGGTGAGGAAGGCGATGTCCGGTGCTGTTGCGTCGAGCAGGTCCCAGAGTTCCACGGCGTGCCTGTGGACGGAGCGGGTGTTCAGCAGGATGCATTTCAGGTGGTTGCTGCTGTTGCTCGACTTGGCGGAGGTGGTGCACGTCAGGGGGCAGGTGAATCGGCAGGTTTGGCAGGTGAAGGGTCCGTGGGTGCGTCTCGGTGAGGCTCGGTAGCAGGCAGGGTTCCGGCCGGCATTGAGTGCGGTGAGTGTGGCGGCGTCGTAGGTCCGTCGAGTGGTGTTGCATCGGTGGGATCCAGGGGTTCTGGCGCTGGGCGCGGTCCAGTCGCGGACGGGCGCAGACGGGCTTGCCTTAGGCGCGCCCTCGGCGCGCCAGCGCGCGCCCGCTGCGCACGTCCGCTGCGCGGCCGTGCAGCGGCCGCCATTTATGGGGAGGTGGGAGGGAGGAGCAGCTGGGAGGCGGGAGGCAGGGGCAGCGAATGGGCAGTCAGGGGGCGGGGCCGCAGGGAGCGCAGCGGCGGGTATGGCGATAGGCAGCGAGGGGCACAGAAGGAAAAACGGGGGGAGAGCAGGCAAATCACGGGCACAACAACAGTGGGGCAGCGAGGGGCACAGAAAGGAAAAAACGGGGGAGAGCAGGCAAATCACGGGCACAACAACAGTGGGGCAGCGAGGGGCACAGAAGGAAAAACGGGGGAGAGCAGGCAAATCACGGGCACAACAACAGTGGGGCAGCGAGGGGCACAGAAAGGAAAAAACGGGGGAGAGCAGGCAAATCACGGGCACAACAACAGTGGGGCAGCGAGGGGCACAGAAGGAAAAACGGGGGAGAGCAGGCAAATCACGGGCACAACAACAGTGGGGCAGCGAGGGGCACAGAAAGGAAAAAACGGGGGAGAGCAGGCAAATCACGGGCACAACAACAGTGGGGCAGCGAGGGGCACAGAAGGAAAAACGGGGGAGAGCAGGCAAATCACGGGCACAACAACAGTGGGGCAGCGAGGGGCACAGAAGGAAAACGGGGGAGAGCAGGCAAATCACGGGCACAACAACAGTGGGGCAGCGAGGGGCACAGAAAGGAAAAAACGGGGGGAGAGCAGGCAAATCACGGGCACAACAACAGTGGGGCAGCGAGGGGCACAGAAGGAAAAACGGGGGAGAGCAGGCAAATCACAGGCACAACAACAGTGGGGCAGCGAGGGGCACAGAAGGAAAAACGGGGGGAGAGCAGGCAAATCACGGGCACAACAACAGTGGGGCAGCGAGGGGCACAGAAAGGAAAAAACGGGGGAGAGCAGGCAAATCACGGGCACAACAACAGTGGGGCAGCGAGGGGCACAGAAGGAAAAACGGGGGGAGAGCAGGCAAATCACGGGCACAACAACAGTGGGGCAGCGAGGGGCACAGAAAGGAAAAACGGGGGAGAGCAGGCAAATCACGGGCACAACAACAGTGGGGCAGCGAGGGGCACAGAAGGAAAAACGGGGGAGAGCAGGCAAATCACGGGCACAACAACAGTGGGGCAGCGAGGGCACAGAAAGGAAAAGGGGAGACAAGCAGACAAAACTGGCACCGGGGCCACAAGCGGAGGGCGATCTTACCTACAGGAGCAGCGGGCAGACAGCACAGGCGGAGCTGTGTGGTGGGGGAGCGACCTACCTGGCAAGGTCAAGGGTCGCTCACGTGGTGATAAATTTGTTCCTCCTGTTGGTTTGAGAGATAGACTCATCATGTATGGTCACGAGGGTCATTTAGGTCAGACTTTCACCAAGAAGAAGATCAGAGACAGTTATTGGTGGCCCGGTATGGATACTGCCATCATTGGCAGCGTTCGAGCTTGCGTCATGTGTGCCACTAGTGATAAGGGCCTCAAAACTGAAGCTGTGCCCCTCCAACCTGTCAGTTTGCCTGAGTGTGTGTGGTCCAAACTGGCTATTGATTTCATCGGTCCTTTCAGTACATTGCCACACAAAATCAAATTTGCCATTGTAGTTGTGGACTATTACAGTAAATGGTGGGAGGTGAAATTTGTGGAAGAACCCAACGAATATATGACGTCGCAATGCAACAATTAAAATGCATGCTTTTACATCGCAGTTTTTACAACGCAACTACCATTACATCGCATGATTTTACAACGCATACCATTACAACACATTTTTTAAAACTACCATTACAACACATTCCATTACAACGCATACCATTAAAACGCATACCATTACAATGCATAATACTTTTAGTGCAACAGTAGGGTAAGTGTTGGATAGCGCAGGGGTAAAAATTACTATTCCTACTCCAGTGAGTGCAACAGTAGGGAAAGTGTTGGATAGCGTCGGGGTAAAAATTACTATTCCCACCCCAGTGAGTGCAACAGTAGGGAAAGTGTTGGATAGCGTAGGGGTAAAAATTACCATTCCCACTCCAGTGAGTGCAACAGTAGGGAAAGTGTTGGATAGTGGAGGGGTAAAAATTACTATTCCCAACTACCCCAAAACCCATACCCACTCTAAAACTTAAAATTCTCCATTACTAACCTTATAATGCATTGTGATGGCATGCGTTGCAATGGCATGCGTTGCAATGGCATGCGTTGTAATGACATGCGTTGTAATGGCATGCGTTGTAATGGCATGCAATGTAAAGGCACTTGCGTTGTAAAAGTTGCATTGTAAAGGCATTGCAATGTAATGCCTGCGTTATAATGGACGTTTCCCAACACCTCTGGTGATGTCAAGTTTCTCAGTAATCTGTTTTTAAGAGAAGGGTGTCCCAAAGAGATTGTTTCTGACAATGGAGTCCAATTTGTATTGAGGGAAATGAAAAATGTTCTGGACAACAATGCCATAAGACACAAACTTGTTGCTTTATACCACCCACAAGCAAACAGTCTTGTAGAAAAAATGAACCGCACCCTGGTGGAATGCATACAGTGGGCTATTCAGAACAAGGTGGAGTTGTATCAAGCTGTGGAGGACATGTTATGGTCACACAGGTCCTGCCCCAATGCTGTTTCTGTTTTTTCTCCGTTTAAAATCATTGGGGGGCACCCTCCTGCCTCCAGGTTGTGTCCTGCATGGTTGAAGGAGTATCAAGCCAAAAGTGATCGCATGTTGGGTGTCGGTAAAATTGTTAGGCCCAGAGGTGAGAAGTTTCAAGCAAAAATGAAAAGTCAGTATGATGCGGTGCATAGGGTGCAACCCATTAGGTCAGATCTGTATGTGGGGGATTGGGTTTGTGTCAAAGATTCCAATGATTTTGCGAAGGGGAGGTCAAAATTCAAAGCACTGGTGAGAGTGGAAGTTGTGAACAGGAATGCTGTTTGCATGGACAGGAATGAATAGTAGAACAAGGGAAGAGTTGTGAAGGTGAATTTCCACAAGTCTTCACTTCCATCCTCCTCTTCTGATATGGCTGATGTCAGTCCTTCCTCTGGCTTTGTTCATCTTCCCAAACAAAGGAGTAGTGGTCGTACTATCACCAAGCCCATTGCGGGATACCATTAGTGATATTTATCAGTTTCTGTTTTCTTTCTTTGTGCATATGTTGCTGTTTAATTGCAGCTGATTTTCATTTTGTTTTTCTTTATTTTTATCATTATTTAACTGTTATGTTGTTGCCTCTTTTGTACTTTGTGTAAGAGAGGGAGATATTGTGGTGATGTCATTTCTTCTACATTCCAGAACTGTTTCTCTGGAATGTAGAATGTTCATGTTGGTTTGGTGTAAACGAGATTCTAGGTTAGCCAGTTGCTTCTGACTGCGGACGCTGTGGCTAATAAATCCAGCACTTGAAGATTATACGTTTCCTGTCTCTTCATTCACACTGTGCTACTACAAAAGTCTGCAGCTCTGACTGTAACGCCACATCCTCTCCCTTAAGTGTAACATATAATCAAGTGATCAACTAGACAAAAAAACATAAAGATGGCAAATTATTTAAAAGTGCTTTGTTGCCATTTGAGAACTCAGAAAATATGTTCTCATTTTAGTTGTTTAGAGCACTAACCATAATTTCTATGGAAATAAGACCCTCTCATGGAGGAGGGTGCAAAGGCAACAAGTTGACCATGCTGTGCAGGAGGGAGTGGCAGTGGCAGCACAATGGACCATGGAGAGCAGGGAAAAGGGGGGGCTGGGGCAACAAACCAACCATGCAGTACAGGCAAGAGAGGCTGTGACAATATAAAAGACCATTGAGGGCAGTAGGAAGAGGCAGTGGCAGTACAACCATACATTCCAACAGACCCGATTCAGGCAGGAGACTCCCAATGTTTTTATGCCCAAAATGCCTTCATTTTATTTGTCTCCTGCCTAAAATCTCCTTCTTTTCAATGTAAGTCAATGGGGAAAGTCAATTCCCCAGGTTTTTCTTCAAAATCTCCCTCCTACCGAGTGAAAAATGTTGGCAAGTTTGGTACATTGGATCATGGAGGCCAGGAGGAATGGAGTTGGGACACGGACTTGTATAAGATAGGGCAGGAGGGAGATGGGCAGGGGCACCAGACTGACCTTACCGGGTAGGCGTTAGGGGTTGCAGCAGCACAACACATCACACAGGGCAAGTGGGACACCAGTGCAGCAAACGGACCATGGAAAGCAATAGGGAGGGAACAGGGCCATGCACATGGACAACAGAGAGCAGAGGGGAAAGAGGCAAGGGTAGCAAGCTGACCATAACAGAGGGACAGTTGTAGCATAACGGACCATGAAGTGCAGGAAGGAGGGGGCAATGACAGTGGACCAAACAAGCAGGAGGGAGGGGCTAGGCGTATGCACATGGGAAACGGAGGGCAGGGGCCAAGGGGGCAGGGCAGGAGCAGCAAGCTGACCATGGAGGGGAGGTGCGATGGGCATTGGAAGCACAAAACACCATTGAGGGCAACAGTGGGACTATAATGACATACACAGAGACAACGGAAGGAAGGTAGGAGGGGGTCAGGAGCAGTAAGCTGACCACATTGGGCAGGTGGGAGGGGCTGTGGCAGCACAGAAGACCATGCATGGCAATCAGGAGGGTTAGTGGCAGCACAACAGCCATGGTGGGCAAAAGGGAGGGGGCAGGCATGCACACAAGACCGTGGATGACAGAAGGTGAGGGATAGGGGCTGGACACAGACAAAAGAGGGCAGGGGAAGGGACTTCACAGCAGACCACGCAGGGCAGACAGGAGGAGCGGTTGCAGCACAACAGAGCATGGAGGGCAGAAGGGAGTGGCAGCAAAATGGACCATGGAGGGCAGGTGGGAGGGGACAGGGGCATGGAACTTGGACAGGCAGGGTAGAGGTGACAGGGACAGTTGGCAGCCATCTGACAATGCTAGACAGGTAGGTGGGAGCAGTGCCAGCTCAACAGAACATTCAGAGTAGATAGGAGGGTGGCAGGTCCATGGTATATGGTGGGCAGAAAGGAGGGAGCAGGGGAATGCACACGGACATCAGAGGGCAGGAGTAAGGGGAGTAGGGACAGCAAGCTAAGCACAAAGGCTATGCAGGAGGACAGTGATGCTGTATAGAATTGGGGAACGGTGGGCAGGAGGAGTGGGCAGAGACATCAAGCTAAATGGAAGGCACTGGCAGCACATAGGACTATGCATGGCAGGAGGGAGGGGCTGGTGCATGGACTCAGACAACAGTGGGTAGGGAGGAGGTGGTAGGGGTAGCAAGATAAATGTTTAGGGCAAGCAGGAAGGGCAGTGACAGAACAACAGCCACACAGAGCTGTAATGAGGGAAAAGGGTCATGGACATGGACAATGGATGGCATGAAGGAGTGGGCAGGAGCAGCAAGCTTGGGTGAGGGCAAAATAATGCCATGCCAGCCCCTGTGTTCAAGCCCACTGCCATTGTGCATTGTGATGGGTATCTTGCTTCACGTTAAAAAAAGCTTAGAAATTCACTGAAATAAACAAAGGTTACAGGGACCTTATAGTTAGGAAATAGAATTGAAAAAACCACAGAAATTCTCTGACGAAAACAAAGGTTACAGGGACATTATAGTTAGGCTCAGATTTCACTCATACAAAACCATTGAAATGTAGTAGTTATAGTTAGTTTTCAGTAAATATATATATATATGGAGGGCTTGTTTTCACGCCATGAATATTGCATGAATTTTCTGTTGCTATTTTTTGGCGGTCACGTCGCCTACAAGCCCTGACCCATCAGGCTGGGCTCCCTTTCGTCACATTTGCTTTTGGATATATATGGAATGGGATGCCCACCAGCTGCAATGGATCTGGGAAGAAGGATTTTTGCTGAGATGGTGCCACTTTTAAATGCAGGAGGCTCTGCCACTTATTTATTAGGAGGCCTGCAGGCTGAAGATTTGTCAACATTTAGGAAGCAGCTAGGGTCTGCGGGGGTCATTGAACTCTTGCACTTTCATACAGAGTTAATGAATTTGCAGTCATCCACAAGGAGAACTAGAACAACGAGCACACAAGGTGAAGAGCCTTGGAGGTGAATGCAGATTTATTGCCACCTAGCACTACATGGAATTGTTCCTTTTGAGGCATGAATGGGGCATTTTTTATTCTCATTTAGACTTATCAAGGCATGAAATTAAAGGTTTAAAAGTAAAGGACGTTACGATGCCTTTTATGTCAGTTGCAAAGTATCGTGGAGACTGTAGTTCGATTAAACACATCAATTAGGGCCAGGACTTAGGAACTCAAACATTATTCAATAGAGGGCATGAGCAGTGTATTTTCAAGAGCACTCAGTATGAAAAATGCCACATGGTCTCTTATGGTGATAAAAACATTGATCAACATGTTGTACACAAGGTGTACTGCACTCGTAGTCCTTCATTAGTGTTGACAACCTAAGCATATTTAAACCCAGGTGCAACTGATCTTCATATCAGCATATGACTAAGGCCCGTCCGGGGTCGAAACGCGTTATGCTTGTCTGCCTAATGAATAAATCTACGTACCTGATGTTTGACTGGAGGGCTTGTTTTCATGCCTTGAATATTGTGTGAATTTTCTGTTGCTATATATATATATATATATATATATATATATATATATATATATATATATATAATGCTCGCTACCCCACCATGGCCCGCCGTCATCAAGAGGCTTGGGTCCGGTGCAATCTAAGTTTACTGGAATCGTTGTGGAAAGACCCGTGCCCGCCCTGGATATTCAAACGCCTCGGGTGGATGCGAAACTGTCCTGAACCTGGAGACGGAGGATAACTGGTGAGCGCGCAACGTTACCTGTTTATACAGTGACACTTCAGTTCATCAGCGAGGGGGCAGACGGAGTCTCAAGGCTAATACAAAAGGGGAGTTAGCCTGGAGACCAGCTTTTAAGCAGGGACGCGCCATCAGCGTCCAAAATAACATATAAAACAATGGCAAGGCAGAGAAATGCCAAACGAAGTGAGGCAGCCACAAAAATGTTTGATGCAAGCTCAGTAACTGACGTCACGGAACAAACTGAATCGTCAAGTACCAGAACTACTACTCTCAATAAAAAACAACTGTGGGACACCTTATGGAGAGCTTTAAAGCAGGAACAAACGAAGTGGTGGGAGGCCACGACTCTACAAAAGTACATTGACGTGGAACATGTCCCACGTGGTTTAAGGATATTTATCAACCCAACATTCAACAACCCGGATCCGGAGCTAGTAGATAAATGGGCAGGCAATAGCCACAATTGCTCCACTATCATGTTGGGACTGCTAGTCAAATATGCCAGGAAAGACTGTGACACACTGGCTATCGAGATTGAAGCCCTAACGATCAAGCTCAAGGCTCTGAGTGCACAAGATGAATTTCAAACTGATATGGCAAAAATAGAAATTAAATTAGATAAAATTGAGGAAGAGATAAAGGCAAAGAAACAATGGAAATTTTATCGTGATCAAGTAGATTACGACATAGGCCAGATTCTGACTTTTGCAAAATGGTATGATCATTTACAAAAAATGGCACAGGAGAATAAGACAAAAAGGCAAGCTAGTAAAGCTAAAGCTGTCACAGCAGGCTCAAATGAACAGGAGTCCATCAACGAGCAAAGTGAAACTGGAGAAAGCAACAATAATGAAAGCGATGTGTCTGTGATCTCTGAACAGGCTGGAGCAAAAACCAACATTTTAAATGAGTTTACACTGATCGCACAAGGAAGAATGTCAGCCCAAAGCAAACAGGATTCCTCAGGTTACAGAGGTCAAGGTCGAGGAGGGAGAAAATAAAAAATAAAAAAAAACGGGAAGGGGGCCGCGTGGCCCCCCTTCCCTGGGCCTGTATTGGCCCCGGGGACCCCATCCCCCGGGGCATGGCCTCGATTTTTATTTGGAGGGGGCTGCGTGGCCCCCTCCTCAGGCCATTAAAGGCCCCGGGGACCCCATCCCCGGGGCCGGCCTTGCACTTTTTTAAAATTTGGGGAGGGGGCTGCGTGGCCCCCTCCCTGGCCACTTATGGCCCCGGGGACCCCATCCCCCGGGGCCTGGCCTCTGGTTGGGGACTGTGGGGGTCCCCAATCCCCCACAGTCCCAGCCAGCTCCCCGCCTCCTGCGCGAGCCGGCATTGCTTTTCCACATGGGGAGCAGCTAACATGCTGCTCCCCATGTGGAAAGCAATCAGCTTTGGATATTGGAAGCGAGAGCAGGTTTCCTGCTCTCTCTTCCAATATCCAAAGCAAGTTTACAATGACAGGACGGGAGCCGCGAGGCTCCCGTCCTGTCATTGCAAACAGCAGTGTCCCGGGGTAGGCACCCCGGGACACTGCAGGAGCCGGCCCTGGGGGTGGCGGTCCCCAGGGCCATCACTGGCTCCAGGAGGGGGCTGCGCGGCCCCCTCCCCACATTTTCAAAGCCCCGGGAGGTGGTGGTCCCCGGGGCTTCGAGGGTCCAAAACGGACCCCCATTTTTAATTTTTAGTGCCCCGGAGAGGTGGCGGTCCCCGGGGCATATCGGGGGGCTGGAGCCCCCCCACACAGGTTAAAAAAAATAAAACAGAAGCCCCGGGGAGGTGGCGGTCCCCGGGGCAGCGGGAGGGCAAAGAGCCCTCCCGCACCATTTTGTTAAAGCCCCGGGGGTGGTGGTCCCCGGGGCTTGGAGGCCCTTAGAGGCCCCCATACATAAATTTATCCCCCCACCATGCCCCCGGGACTTGGCCCACCCGGGGGCAAGTGCTATCGAAGCGCGGAGACCGCGCTTCGATTTTATTTTTTCGGCAGGATCCGCGCACCCTGAGCGCATTCTGCCGATTTAAAAAAAAAAATGCTTTTTTTGCCCAGGGGTCCTTGTGGGACCCCTGAGCAGGCCTAGGGGTTAGGGTGTTTCTACCCTGCCCCCTTTGTGCGTTTTGCGCACTTGTTTCTGTCCCTCGGTTCTACCGAGGACAAAATAGCTGCCAACACTTCCTGAATCGGAATGTTGACAGCCAGCTGACAGCCAATTAGCATGCAGCTCTTGATCGGGAGGGTACGCTAACCCTACTCGGCCATAGATATATATGTGACTTTACTTGTGAATTTCTCAGGAACTACTGAACGGATTTACACCATTTAAGCAAAAGGCACCAGTCTGAACCAAGGGCTACCTCTTTGCCAAATTTGGTGTAATTCCGTTCAGCAGTTCGGGCTGTAGCTGCGACTAAAGGTTCCTATGGAAAAATGAATGGGGAAAACGCGTTTTGGGACCCCCTTTTTCTCGGCCCCCGCTTGACGAATCAACCCGAGACTTTCAGGGTAGGAGCGGAGCGGAGCGCCCCAACAAGTTGGAAACTTTCGCGAAGATTCGTCAACCGGCGCCAACGTTATTTCAAATAGAATGTCGCGGATTTCCTATGGATAATAGGTCCTAACTATAACTATCTACTGGCGACCGCCAGTAGATAATATATATAGATATGCAAAAAAGAAGTAAAGAACTCTGGGTAGTTCTCAAGTTTAGGTTGAAAGCAGCTCCTGTATAGAGCACCCTCAACACCAGCGACACTCTAGATCTGCTCACCTCAAATGTCTGCTTTTCTATCAAAGTCTCTAAGCATAGGATTAGCACAGTGCCATCCACGCAGAGATAGAAAGGGACAATGTCTTTTGCCATTTCGACAGCAAAGTCTTTAAGCATAGGACTAGCACAGTGCTGTCCATGCTGAGCTGTAAAATAACAAAAGCCTTTTACCACTTCAGGCACAGTATTACAGCTTTGAATTGGTAAAATATCAACCAAGCCAACCTGAAATGAAAAAAAGCAACCCCTGGCATGTGTTTTGTTCTCATTAGAGCTCTTCAAAGAGGTATAGCTTTGTCCAGACACAAGGGAGCACCCAGTATAAGTCAAAACAATGTTCTTTCAGGCATAGAGTGACGCATAAATTATGTTATTATAAATTATTAACTCTGCTTCTTCTTTTTTGCATAATTTGGCAAAATCCATACTAAAACGTATATAAAACCTACAGCGGGCAACTTTCTATGGCATGCCTATAGTTTCCACATGAATAATCTTAAATGTAGTAACCCTTATGCAGAGAACCTTAGAATGATGCGGAACTGCAGTGATAGAGTGTTACTAGGAGGAGTGCAAGCAGAATTGAAGAAAAGGTATCTAAGTCGCAGTTAAAGCAATACAGCATCGGATAGTTTTTTTTTGTCCTCATGTCTCCACCGATTGGCACGAAATCGACTCACCCTTCGTATGTGCCCGATATCGGCTCTGATTCAATCAGATTTACTGGGTTATGTTGAATATGCAGAGCCCTCCCAGTTTTACTGAATTGAGAGGGTGTAATCATTGGACAGAGAAGTCATCAGATCTTTAACAATTACCAGAACCTTCCCCTACTTCTGTCCAGTTCCTTAAAAAAAACACAGATCTCTTCCATCCCTGCCACGAAAGGGCCACTACTTGAGTCCAGAGTTTACAAATTTCTCTCCTTGCTAGTAATATTAAATAAAAGATCAGATGGCGGCAATTTACCTGCAGATCGTGTATATCTTTATCTAGCTGAGATATCTCAAACATAATCAAATCAGTGCTTACCTCTATATTAACTCCTACTGAGTGCGAGATAGTCTTACCCACTGCGGACCAAAATTCTTCTAACTTTGGACAAGTGGCAAACATATGCACATCATCTGCCTCTCCGTTGCCGCACCGTTTACACTTTAGTCACCACTTCCCCTTAGCTTTTCCAGATTTTTAGGGGTCTCGTAGATTCTATGCAAGGTAAAAAAATGTTTTTTTCTTAATGCAGCAGGTTTAACCACCAAATAAAGTGTAGCACAAGATACTTGCCATAACTCTGCCAGCTCCGCTTCCGGCAAGTATCCATCCCATGCGGTGTGCAGTGTTTTTATCTCAGCCTCCTTTGCTGCCAATAGATATTGATACCAATATGCCACTTCTCTTTTCCTTGCCACTATAACCTGAAGATCTAGCTCCATTTGTCCAGAATCCGCTTCCGACCAGTTTTAACCCTTGAGCCGTGCATTAACTTGATAGATTTTAAATCTAGAAATAGCCCCATTCGTCTTATTGTTCCAGAAGCTCCATGTTAACTTTTGTCCATCGTCCACCAGCTGTCCCCACGGAATAACATCTCCCTGTTTCAAAGGTTTCGCCAAACTATCAGTTAAACATTCTGGAGTGCTTAGGGAGTCCCATATAGGGGACAACCTGCTGTAGTAAGCTTTACCCAGAATTGATCTTATCTCGTACCAAGTTCTTGCCTCTGTCTGCAGGCATTTCAATCTGACCTTTTAAAAAAATTTGGAGCCTCATATTTGTAAGAAAATCCTTCCTCAGGTAGGCCCACCAAAATGGTTTTAAACATGACTCCTATTAGGGACTTGTCGGGATGTAAAAGAAGTATTCTATTGTTTTAAGTTGGAATGCCCAGCATTAAAGCTGTAAATCTGGGAGACCCAAACCTCTCAGTCCCACTTTCCATCTCAACTTTTTCCATGAAAGACGTATTCCTCTGCTGGCCCAGATAAAAGGCGTTATCTTTCCTTGCAGTTTCAGGAGTGGTTTTTTTTCAAAGTGTAACGGAATGTTATCAAAAAGAAAGGTAAGTTTGGGAAGGATAGACATTTTCACCAGATTAATCCGGCCATAAATCAAAAGTGGAAGGTTCTGTCATCTTTTTAATAACCATTCTATCTCCATTCCCACTCTCTCAAGATTAACAGCTGTGATTTTCCCAATGTCTTTAGTTATTTTGATCCCCAAATATCTCATTTCCTGAATGCTGTTTATCTCTCCACCATCTTGGTTCGAGATCATTGTCTCAGTTTTTTCTTCATTCGTTGCATATCCTGCCAATGTACCAAATTTCCTCACCTCAGCCATGAGGTGTGGAAAAGCAGATGCTACATCCGAGGTGTAAACCATTAAGTCATCTGCATAAAGTGAGATCTTCCTTGTATATGCACCAATTTTGAAAGGTTTAATCCTTCATTTAATCTCAAACTTTGAGCACAAAGCTCTATGTAAAGATCAAATAATACGGGAGAGAGAGGGCAGCCCTGTCTTGTCCCCCTCTCTATTCTTACTGGAGATGACAATTTGAGATGTCATCAGTGATGTCATCAGTGATGTCACTGACCATGTCATGTGTAATGTAATATGTGACGTCATCAGCAGTGCATTGCGGGGGCGTGAGTTATTGTTAGAAAGAGGTAAGGGGTTGCAGAAATTTGCAAGAGATGTACAGAAAGAAGCAAGAGCAGTGCAGAAAGAACCAACAGAGGTGCAGAAAGAGGAAAGAGGGGTGCAGAAAGAGGCAAGAGAAGTGCAGAACAAAGCAAAAGAGGTGCAGAAAGAGGCAAGAGAACTGCAGAAAGAGGCAAGAGAGGTGCAGAAAGAGGCAAGAGAGGTGCAGGAAAAGGGAAGAAGGGTGTAGAATGAACCAAGAGACGTGCAGGAAAAGGGAAGAAGGGTACAGAAAAAAGGCAAGAGGGGTACATAAAGAACCAACAGAGGTGCAGAAAGAGGCAAGTAGGGTACAGAAAGAGGCAAGAGAAGTGCAGAAAGAAGCAAAAGAGATGCAGAAAGAGGTAAGAGAACTGCAGAAACAGGCAAGAGAGGTGCAGAAAGAGGCAAGAGAGGTGCAGGAAAAGGGAAGAAGGGTGTAGAATGAACCAAGAGACGTGCAGGAAAAGGGAAGAAGGGTGCAGAAAGAGGCAAGAGGGGTGCAGAAAGAAGCAAGAGAGGTGCAGAAAGAGGCAAGGGGGTGCAGAAAGAAGCAAGAGAGGTGCAGAAAGAGGTAAGATGGGTACAGAAAGAGGCAAGAGAGGTGCAGAAAGAGGCAACAGGGGTGCAGAAAGAAGCAAGAGAGGTGCAGAAAGAAGCAAGAGAAGTGCAGAAAGAAGCAGCAGAGGTGCAGAAAGAGGCAAGAGAAGTGCAGAAAGAGGCAAGTGGAGTACAGAAAGAAGCAAGAGAGGTACAGAAAGAACCAAGAGAAGTGCAGAAAGAAGCAATAGGGGTGCAAAAAGAGGCTAGATGGATGCAGAAAGAGGCAAGAGAAGTGCAGAAAGAAGCAACAGAAGTTCAGGAGGAGGCAAGAGAACTGCAAAAAGAGGCAACAGAGTTGCAGAAACAGGCAAAAGAGGTGCAGACAGAGGGAACAGGGGTGCAGACAGAGGCAAGAGAGCTGCAGAAAGAGGGAAGAAGGGTGCAGAAATAGGCATGAGGGGTGCAGAAATTTGCAAGAGAGGTGTAGAAAGAGGCAAGAGGGGTGCAGAAAGTGACAAGAGAGGTGCACAAAGAGGAAAGAAGGGTGCAGAAAGAGGCAAGATGGGTGCAGAAAGAAGCAAGAGAGGTGCAGAAAGAAGCAAGAGAAGGGCAGAATGAAGCAACAGGAGTGCGAAAAGAGGCAAGAGGGGTGCAGAAAGAGGCAAGAGGGGTGCATAAAGAGGCAACAGAGGTACAGAAGGAGGCAAGAGAACAGCAGAAACAGGCAAGAGAGTTGCAGAAACAGGCAAAAGAGGTACAGAGAGAGGAAACAGGGGTGCAGACAGAGGCAAGAGAAGTGCAGAAAGAGGGAAGAGGAGTGTAGAAAGAGGCAAGAGGGTGCAGACATTTGCAAAGGAGGTGCAGAAAGAAGCAAGAGCAGTGCAGAAACAACCAATAGAGGTGCAGAAAGAGGCACGAGGGGTGCAGAAAGAGGAAAGAGAAGTACAGAAAGAGGGAAGAGAGGTGCAGAAACAGACAAGAGAGGTTCAGAAAGAGGCAGGTGAGGTGCAGAAACAGGCAAGAGGGGTGCAGAAAGAAGCAACAGAAATGCAGAAAGAGGCAAAAGAAGTGCTAAAAGAGGCGAGAGAAGTGCAGAAAGATTCAAGAGAGGTGCAGAAACAGGCAACAAAGGTGCAGAAAGAGAGAACAGGGGTGCAGGAAGAGGGGTACAAAAAGAAGCAAGAGAGGTACAGAAAGAAGAAAGAGAAGTGCAGAAAGAAGCAAGCAGGGTGCAGAAAGAGGCAAGAGACGTGCAGAAAGAGGGAAGAGAGTGCAGAAAGAGGCAAGAAAAGTGCAGAAACAAGCAACAAAGGTGAAGAACGAGGCAAGAGAGGTGCAGAAGAAAAAAGCAAGAGAGGTCCAGAAAGAAGCAAGAGAGGTGAAGAAAGAAGGGAGGTGCAGAAAGCGGAAGAGATGTGCAGAAAGAGGCAAGAGAAGTGCAGAAAAAGGAAGAAAGGTACAGAAAGAAGCATGAGAAATCAGAACGAGGCAAGAGAGGCGTGGAAAGAAGCAAGAGTAGTTTGCACACCATTAGTACCTATTTAACACCCACATTTAGCAATAAGTAACAGTTGACCATTCTATGTTTGCAAAGGGCCTTCCACCACGCTGTAACACTTGTCGCTGCATTTTTGGTAATGTTTGACCGTTTGAGCTAGAAACAAGTTTTTTTTTGTTCAAATCTGCAGATTATGCAGCAGATAATGGATTATGTGGCAAATGCGGAAAATGTATAACTGGGCGAAAGTCGTTGCAGCCAAACAGTCTCACAATTCCAGTGGCCCTGCTCATACCTCTAACTAGGTCCAGAAGTGCTCCTCAGTGGTACCTTCTATTTTTTGTCTCATTGAGTTCATACTTTAGCTTCTATAGAAACAAGGAAGACTAAACCTGAGGCTACCACTCCACAACACAGACTACCATTCCACATAATTAGTCTCCATAACACACAATCCCACTCTACATAATTCCTAAACACTAAATACCACGGGGCATATTAACAAGGGCCAGCGATAATTATCGCTGGCCCCACATAGCGATAGAAATATCATCGCCGGCTATCACTGAAAATTATCGCCATGATAACGCTATATTTACAATGTATAGCGCTATGGCGATAATATTTCAGCGATAGCGGTGTTTGCCATGGAACATCGCTGGTTTTCCAGCGATGTTCCATGGAAAACAGCGATAACATTGCTGATACGACCCTGTGGTCGTATCAGCATAATCCACCTACCATTCTTAGTATGCCTTAGTCTGGAATTTAACAGACGTTAAATTCCAGCGTTAAGAGCCGAGGTAGCGCGATTTTTTATCGCTGCACCTCCTTGTTAATATCGCGAAGCTGCCTTCGCGATATTTTCATGTGTTGTTTTCACAGCCACGCCTTCTTTGCATCTCATTAGCGATGCGAGGCGAGGCTGTGAAAAAACGGGCTCTACATCAAGGAAACACGCGCTAGCGTGTCCTTGATGATATTGCGATATAATTATCGCCGCTTATCGCCCGAAAACGGACGCTAAAGCGGCGATAATTATATCGCCAGCCCTTGCTAATATGCCCCCAAATACTTTCTATCCACATAATTTCACTGCACAACATACCACATAATTTCACTACACACAACGTTCATCCACACCACTCCAAAAAACATTAGTAGAAAACTATTACATTTACAATGCCAATAGCTCTAACTCTCCCAAATCCGAGACCTATTACAACTAGTAGTCACATTTGCAGAGTGGTGGAGAAAAGGGGCTGGGCCTCTGACCAGCGCTCAGGAATTCTGCTGCGTACAACTTACAGGAGGGCTTCTTGGCCCCCAAAGTCCCTCAGGAGTAAAGTGGACTTTAACTCCCAACCCATAGTGTGCCAGGAGGTGTGTTTGCAGAGTGGTGGAGAAAGGGGGGCTTGGCCTCCGAAGACTTCTTAACAATCCCACTGTGTGGGACTTACTGGAGGTAACAGGAGGGGTAGTTGGCCCCCAAGGACAACCTTGGGGGCAACTACCCCTCCTTTTACCTCCAGTATGTCCCACACAGCAGCATTGGTAAGTTCTCAAACCAGGCCACGCCCCTTTTGCCCACCAGTCTGCAAACACACTCCCTGGCACGCTCTTGGAGGGGGATTAAAGCCCCCTTTGCTGCTGGGGGTTGTTAGGGGCCAACTACCTACCTGATACCTCCAGTAAGCCCCAGATAGTGGGATTGCTGAGAGGTGAACACAGGCCACGCCCCCTTTCTCCACCACTCTGCAAATGCCCCTCCTGGTGCGCTCTTGGTTGGGGGATGAAGTCCCCTTGCCTCCTGAGGGTCCCTGGGGGCCAACTAGCCCTCCTGGTATCTCTAGTAAGCCCCACACAGCTGGATTGCTGAGAGTGGTCCGAGGCCACGCCCCCTTTTTACACCACTCTGCAAAAGCACACTGCTGCTTGAGGGATGAAGTCCACTTTAGTCCTAAGGTCCTCAGGACACAAGAGTACCTCATCTCACCAACAGCAATGCGCCAAGAGGTATGATAGCAGAGTGGTGTAAAAAGGGGTGTGGCCTTGGACCACCTCTCAGCTAGACCTGGGCGGTAAATTCCGTTCCGCTCGCGGAATTTGCAAAATTTTGGCAATTCCCCGTTCCGCGGAGAACGCGGAATTGCCGAAAATTCCGCGATCCGCGGCGTAGCGGAATTTGTTCCTTGTTCGCGCTTTCAAAATGCGTGTTCGCGTGCGCGGTATCCCTGCGTTTGCCGACGAGTTTTCCTATCCGTTCGCAAGATCCCACGAGAGTGTGTGATCGCGAACACGTCATCCGGACGCGCCATCGGACATCTGCATTCGCGAACAGGAAACATGCATCGTGAGCGGGCGGGACAAGTGAAACAAGATGGTCGCGCCAATTGGCGACCGCATGGGCAAGTTCGCAAGATATTTCCCCCCGAGCACGCAAACAGCATCCCCGAACAGAAAAAACGCATCGCGAACGTGCGGAACAAGCAGTTCCGCGTGCTCGCGGAATTCTGCGTGCTCAAGGAGATTTTTTACCGTTTCGCGGAAATTTGCGTAACGCGACTACGCAAATTCCACCCACCCTTACTCTCAGCAATCCCACTGTGTGGGGCTTACTGGAGGTACATGGTGGGCTAGTTGGCCCCTAAGGACCCTTAAGATTCTACGGGACTTAATCCCCCAACGCAGAACGCGCCAGGAGGCGTGTTTGCGGAGTGGTGCAGGGAGGGGGCAGGGCCTCTGGTGACATGCCGGCGCCTCTTTTCTTTTTTTAAAAACAGGAAGGGGGCCACGCAGCTCCCCTCCCGAGGCCGATTTCGGCCCCGGGGACCCCATCCCCCAGGGCATGGCCACTTAAAAAAAATAAATAAATAAACTACATTTAAAGGAGGGGGCCACGCAGCCCCCCTCCTAAGGCCTTTTTCGGCCCCATGGGCTCCATCCCCCGGGGCTTTGCCTCTTTTTTTAAAATTGTTTTTTATATACTTTACAGGAGGGGGCCGCGTAGCCCCCCTTCCCTTGACCACTTTTAGCCCCGGGGGCCCCATCCCTTGGGGCCTGGCCTCATGTTGGGGACCACCTCCTACGGGAGCCGGCATTGCTTTTGGGCAAAGGGAGCTGCTGACATGCAGCTCCCTTTGCCCAAAAACAATTTGCTTTGCTTCATGGAAGCGAGAGCAGGTTTCCTGTTCTCACTTCCATGAAGCAAAGCAGTTTTTGCTATGACAGGGCGGGAGCCGTGCTCTCGCCCTGTCATAGCAAACTGCAATGTCCCAGGGGTGGGCACCCAAGGACATTGCTGGAGCCGGCCCTGGGGGGTGGCGGTCCCCAGGGCCAAGGAGGACTCCAGGAGGGGGGCCACGTGGCCCCCCTCCCAATACATTTAAAGCCCCGGGGAGGTGGTGGTCCCCAGGGCCGGGGGTCCACAGCGGACCCCCGTATTTGCATAAAGTGTGCCCCGGGGAGGCGGAAGTCCCCGGGCAGTGTGGGGGGGCAGGAGCCCCCCCAAACTTAATTTATATTATTAAAGTCTCGGGGAGGTGGCGGTCCACGGGGCTTGGGGGGCCCACAAGGCCCCCCGTCCCAAATAAATAAAATCCCCGGGGAGGTAGGAGCCCCCCCACACATTTGTATACAAAAGCCCCAGGGAGGTGGTGGTCCCCGGGGATGCGTGGGTCCCCGCAGGCCCCCACGTAATAAATCTACATTGCCCCGGGACTTGGCCCACCCGGGGGCTTCTAGAAAACGAAGCGCGGGAGACCGCACTTTGTTTTTTTTTAAATTCTCAGCGGGATTCGCGTACCATACGCAAATCCCACCGAAAAGTAACAAAAAAAAGCTTTTTTTGGCCCAGGGGGTCAGGGTGTTTCTACCCTGCCCCCTTTTCTTTTTTTCACCTTTCTTCTTGTGACTCGGTTCAACCGAGTCACAAGATGGCTGCCAACACTTCCTGGTTTGAAGTTTTGGCAGCCAATCAGAATCAAGCTCGTGCTCGGGAGGGTTCGCAGATCCACCGCGGTCACCAGTTATCGTTATTTTTTTATGTATGTATTTCTCAGAAACTACTGAACGGTTTTACACCATTTAACAAAAGGTTGCTGTCTGAACCAAGAGCTACCTTTTTGCCAGATTTGGTTTAATTCCGTTCAGGAGTTCAAGCTGTAGCTTTTTCTAAAGTTTCCTATGGAAATTAACTTGGAGAAAACGCGTTTTGGGACCCCCGTATTTTTTCGGCACCCGCTTGATGAATCACCCCGAAATTTTCAATTTGTAACCAATAGAAATGTATTTTGCAATTTGTAATTATGAAGGAATGATTTTGATTTGCTATTTCCATCTATTTCTGTGCGGAAAGAGAGGGACATTTTGCCATTACTGGTTCTACTCTTGATGAGAGTCTTGAATTACATTTATTGTGTGAGAAAAAAAATATTGCATGCGTTTGTGAAATTTGAAATCTGCATACCAACTACAGAGGTGAGTTACAAATTAATAAGGTGTGTTATATATTGTGTAGTAGTGGTTAAGTCTTTGAGACGATATTTTTAAGTTTGAAAATATATATATTTTTTAAATAACATAGTGTTACCGAAGTGTGCTGTTTCACATTTGTTACAAAATGTGCATAGAGTGTGAGTAGTTGCTGAACAAGTACCCCATATGTATTTAGGTGTCTTTGAGAAAGAAGAAGTCTAGTTTGTCATGTTCAAAGGAGTGTATGGTTTTGAAAGTGAGGTACAGGGTTAATTTGGGTTCCAAAATCGACCCGGGCAACATAAAGGAAATGTCGCACGTTTGCAAGTTGTGCCTTGTCGAAAAATACTGGGGGGGGGGAGGGTTAGAAGAGGCATGTTTTATTAACTTGAGGGAGATGAAAAAAAAATGGAAATGTTGCGTGCAGACGTTGTGCTTGGACTTTTGACACTGGTGAGCTATATTTGAATATAAGTGAAGGCAACTGTCACACTCCCTGGCCGTGCAGAATGTGCAGACATTAGAAGACCGGCAGATCGAGAGACTAAGAATGACACATCCCTTTCTTCATGTATTTTTACACGTGTTATGCATCGGAAGATCCGATACCTATAAAACACTGGTATATATCTATTTGTATGTTTCTTTTAAGTATGTGATACTAGGAAATGGCACAGGGAGATGCATGCATCCTTTCAGTAATATGGTGAGACTTTCAACTGTGACATGGAAAGGGTTTCTGGTTTGCATTTGGGTAGGCCCAACATTGTTAGTAGTTGCTGAGTAGTGAAGATGCAACAGGCAAATGAGGTTAAAGACATGGTGGGAAAGGAATTAACTGTCAGTATTGTATTTGTAACATATGACACAGACATGAAACATTTTAAAAATATATTTTAAATTACATGGCGTAATGTGCAGTATATGTGCCACAACAAAAATAAAACTGTATAATAGAATTCGTAAAGAAAGTCAATATCTGAAAATCCAAAAAAGAAGAAAAAGCGAAATGAGAAAAAGGAAAAAAAACAGTGTTCTTGAAGTGTAGAAATAAGAGGCCGTCAAATCAGGTTATCTTGTGCACTAATGGAGATCCATCGAAGTTCAAGAACTCAGAAGCACCGTGATATGCAATCAGCTCCAAAAGGTCATCTGCACCTCTCCAAGCAAAGAGGGTCACCATCCAATTCAGCAAGTCGAAAGAACAGACATGGTCATCGTAATCTTCTGCAAGCAGGAGCATGTCAGGGCAACTTGCATCATATTCGATGATAGTCTGCTGCAAGAGGCGCTGCACATGAGCGCATGTACTCCATCTCCCCCTTATTGCATTATTAAACGCATCCATCAAGCGTGTGTCTCCTGAACAGTCCTGGTCATGAGCCAGCAATGGTCGCAGCAACAGTTCATAATCCAGGGGATCGTATGAAGTAGTGGAGAGGCAGACATGCAGGTCGCATTCAAAGGGGCACCGGAGACAATAGAACACAGGTTGCACGCAGGTGAAATACACATAGCGGAAAGTCAGCCTATATCTGATGTTAAATATCGCCAATGGCAAGCATTCAAAAAGTTGTAGCATCCGTTCACGGTACAGCTGCAATTGACATGGATGGGGTTGAAGCACAGGACGGGCAGCCATTTCGTAGTAGTAGCTGGAGAACGAGCACTGCAAAACCAGCAAGAGCAGCAAGGGAACCCGCCAAATGCGCTTGCAAAATTAGAATGAATGAAATCCGGTTTTACTATAAAAATAGTCTGAAAAGAGATAACAAGGCGGGAGTCGACTAGTTTAAAAAAATGTGGTAGGCCTTCGGTTTCAGAGTGATTAAATATTTGGCGTATAAATTGTGCAAAATGTAGTGGGATATTGGTATAGAGCAGTGAGTCAATGTCACTTGGTGGTTTAGCCACCTGCTATTTGAAGGTCTCACGAGCTGATGTGTGAGCCACTTGTTGTTGAAACAGTAACGCTTTGAGTTAGTGTTCGCTATTAAAATCTGTTTTCAAAGTAGAAATGGAAGGCCAGAACAAACTATCTCCAAACGCATGTGGGGGAGGGGAGAAGACATTGGTGCAACATGTTACACGTTGTGAAAGAGTTGGTATGTACGGGACGCCTGCTTGTAGGCAATAGCACTTGCGGTTATTTGGAATAAGATAACTGCTTTTGAAAAGCACACTGAGCCTGGGAATAACAGCAGCCAATGGAGTTTGTTTAAAAAAACAGTTTAAATTAGGGGCGGAAAGTTACAATTTCCGTTTAATTTAACTTGTGTACAAACTAAAAAATATTTAACGGAACAAACAGTGTGGTTCTCTATTAGGAAAACTTACTTATCTTCATTCTGACAGCAAATGCAAAACCAAGGAATCCCATTCATGAATACAAGTAGTTTCAAGGTACTTAAATGTATGAACGGGGTAATGTTTTATGCAATCATGGAGGCTGTGCTATACAGACATCAATCAATCAGACATTACCAACACAATTATGCAAACCCCCGTTGCTATTCTTGCACTTAATTAATGACTCAGGCAGTGTCAAAGCAGTCATCGATTCCCTCAGGTACTACCCATGCACTCCCACAATGACCCCGAAATTACTCTCGAAGTCATCTTTTTACTCAGGCAGTTTCCATGAAGTGTTGTAAACAGGTAGGTATTATCTTTTTACTGATATAGTCACTTAGGCAGTAGCCATGGACTCATAGAATCAAGTAGGCACTACTACCACACAAATTAAATCAATCATGGATTACTTATGCAGTTATGCAATGAGCGAGGGAGTACTTTTGCACTCAAGCATTCACTTAGGCACTATGTATGCAGAGATGAATTTCTTGAAGTACTATCTATGAGCTTATCATTCAGTGATGTACAATGGAAGCATTTCTCCAATTATTCTGGCAATACACAGCGACTCATAGAAACTGTGAGGCAGTACTGTTACAGTAATTTTTTCACTACAGGAGTATGCATGTATTTATGTAATCTGCAACACAGTTTAGTTATAGTCAGAGAATGCCTTACAGTAGTACAAAAGAGCTTATGCAATCACTGAATAACGCCTCACCTGGCTTTCATATTTTTAAAAGTAATTATGGACAGTTGGATGTATCAAATAATAGTAAAAAAATAGGTAGATTTTTTTTTCTTAAATTTGTTTTTAATTTGTAAATTTCAACAAATACAAGTTTCAATGATACATGAGTGTAGTGTGTCATGTTGAAAGAACTATATGTTCTTTTGTCTGAGGTACTGGAATGAATTGGGGTCCAAAATCGGTTCGGGGAACGTAAAGGAAATGGCCCAAGTTTGCAGATTGTTCCTTGTCGGAAAATACTTGGGAGGGGGGGAGGGGGGGAGTTTTAGAAGACACATGTTTTATTAATTTCAGGGAGATAGAAAAAAATGTAATGCTGCCAGGACACTTGGTGCACGGGTTTGCTCACACTCGTGAAGCACACGTGAATATAAGTGAAGGTAGTTGTCAGGCTTCCTGCTCGTGGTGAATTAGCGTATATTAAAGGGCTGGCAGATCGAGAGACTGGGAATGATACGTCCCTTGACCCCCCACCCCCCTACGCACCACCCTCCTGCCCCTTCCTAACGCTTTCTGTCCTCCCGTTTGTAAAAGGAAGGTAACACAGGTCCATCTGCATTGAAAGATACCACTTAGACCCTCACTGGGCTGCTGGTGGCATCTGACCAGCATAGAAAAGTCGCAATCGCTTTCAGTGGTATACATAAAAGCCGCACACTGTTGCAAGTTACATAGTGGCCTATTGTATATTGCTCTAGTGTTTGTTTTAACATTTTGACTTTGCTGAGGTATGTCTATGCTTCTACATGTATTTTCACACGTGTTATGCATCGAAAGATCCGATACGTATAAAACACAAGTATACATCTATTTGTATGTTTCTTTTAAGTATGATGCCACTAGGAAAAGGCACAGAGAGATGCATGCATGCTTTCAGTAATATGGTGAGATTTTCAAGTGTGACATGGAAAGGGTTTCTGCTTTGTATTTGGGTAGACACAACACTGTTTTTTTTTTTGTTTTTTTCAGCCACAAAAGAAAAAACAAAATACATTATCCATTATACATTACAAGCACGCAGCAGACAGAAAAAAAAAACAAAAAACCATCTGTAATTCAACAATAGCTGCGGCTAAGCTGTCATCATGGGCCCTATTATTAACTAAAATCCTACAAAGCTGAAATCAAAACAATTATTAACCGATTCCCAGCCTATTGGCGATAACCCTACGATCTTTTTTAATCCAACTGGTCATTAGCCCCCAAATCTGATGACCTTTCTCTTTCGCCCGCCACCCCTTACAATTATATAAAGCCAGCTCCTGCATATGGATAGATAATAGCCTATGGAGCCAGGCCATATATGACGGAGGTTCATTATCCTTCCACCTTGTAGCTATTAAAAGCCTAGCGACTGCTGTTGTAATAAATATAAAATCCCGATGGGGTCCTGACAGCTTAGCTCGATTATCATATCCAAATAGCATCATAGGTGCGGTCATAATAATCGTTTGATTGGTTACTTCTTGCCAAAATTCCTCAATCCTACTTTTCAACGAACTAAGAGAATTACATGAAAAAACATATGTATGCTATCTGCCGGGCCCAAGCCGCACCTTGGACATTCATCCGACTCTCTTTTCCCCCACTTAAACAACTTAACTGGGGTAAAATACAAATTAAACAAAGTTTTATAATGCTGTGCCTTTAAATAGGCTGCCAGAAAAATATTTACACCCAATTCCAAAGACATATCTAAATCAACCTCTGCGTCACTTAATTTTTCCGCCCATCTAGTCTCTACTTTACCGATATCGTCCGGTAAAGTCTCCATTAATATATTATAGATATCCCCAATCCGGGCACCTCTATGATATATTTTATCCAATATTGCTATAGGTCCTGGATCAAATGACCCCCTTTCCAGATTTTTAAGACACCATTTAACCTGTATATATTTAAAATAAGTCCTTTCCGCAATTCCAAATTTCTCAACCAAGTCCGGGAAAGTAACTATCTGACCTCCATTTTTATACAGACAGGCAGCATGTAATATACCTGCCTGTTCCCAGTCCCTGGCCATACCATCCATTATTTCAGCGGGAAACAATGATGACCCCCATAGTGGAGAATATCTATTAAGTTTGGGGATTCTCAAAATCTTATTTGCCTTAACCCAGACTGATCTTGCCGCTTTAATACTAAGAAATCGTATGTTCTTATAATACCTAGACTCCCACTGCCTAAGAAAGAGTCCTATTGCTTCCCTCCCCATAGACAACTGATATATAGAAGGCAGAGAGTCCTCGCGCCCCACCCCGTCCTCTGCTAACAAGGTGCCCATCTGTTGTAGGGAGGCTGCCAAGTAATAAAAAAGCAGATTCGGGGCAGCCCAGCCTCCCCTCTCCCGTGGGAGGGTCAATGTTTTCAAAGCACGTCTCACTTTATGATAATTCCAGACAAAATTTGAAAACATAGTATCCATCCTCTGGATTGTATCATACGTGAGCTCTAAGGGGACTGAGCGAAATAGATACAAAATTTTGGGGAAAAACTTCATTTTTAAAACGTTAACCGTGCCCACAATAGTTAGTTGTAGCCGATCAATCCGCCGAAGCTCCATACTAATATCTTTCAACATAGGATCGAGATTAATAGCCCATAATTGAGCCAGATTAAAGCTAATTTTAACCCCCAAATAGACGGCAATATCCATCTTCCGCTGATCTTGAAATGAACATTGTCCTGAGCAGATTATCTGAGTCTTACCCTTATTTAAACGATACCCGGACCAGCTCCCAAACCTCTCTGCCATCTCCTCGATCTCTCTAATTGCCGATTCTGGTTTAGATGTAATCACCGCGATATCATCCGCGTAAGCCAAAACCTTTGTCTCGTAGCCATTAATTCGGTATGGTTCTATTGCTGGGTTTAATATTAGCTGGGCAACCAGAGGATCAATATATAGTGCAAAGAGAATCGGGGAACAAGGACAACCCTGCCTGGTCCCCCGTGCTACCTGTATTATCCCAGATATATCCCCCATCACTCGAACCCTTGCAGTTGGATTACAGTACATTGCCCGTATTGCCGTAATAAGCCGTGGACCAAACCCTCGTGCCGCCAGGATTTCCCATAAGGACTGCCATACCACCCGATCAAATGCCTTTTCGGCATCCAAAAGGATCACAGCCAGATCTTCTCCCTGACTTCTGCTATATCAATCAAAGAAATCACACGCCGGATATGATCCGTAGTACCCCTACCGGGTATAAAGCCGTGTTGCCAAGGAGAGACTAATCTGGCTACGATCCCCGGAGTCGGTTCGCGAGAATCTTTGAATAAATTTTCGCATCCGAATTTATTAATGAGATAGGCCGATATGACCCCGGTAGCTCCGGAGGTTTCCCTTTCTTGGGGAATATTACTATCTCAGTGTCTTGCCACGATCTTGGAGGAATCCCATGATATTGTACATCGAGGAATAGATCTTGCAATATTGGGGCTAAAATAGCTTGGAGTGCCTTATAGATTTCTACTGGGATCTTATCGGGGCCAGATGCTTTCCCCAAAGCCAAACTATTTAAGGCAGTCACGGTTTCTTCCATTGAGATTTCCTTTTCCAATTCCGACCAGATTTCTGGTTCCAACCTATTAGATCCTAAATAATTCCACATAATTCCCCCATTTGTTATTCCACTATCATCCATCTGATATAGATTCCTATAGAACTGCTCAAACACCCCCGTAATCTCTGCCGCAGTATTAACCAGTTGCCCTTCGGCGTTCTTTATTTCCCCTATAACTTTCTGTGAATCCCGTTGCCTAATCCTATGGGCTAAGAGTCTACCAGATTTTTCCCCGTACTCATACCTCTCCTTTAAATGAGCCTGATAAGCCTGAGCAGCTTGTACCTGAAATATACTATTAACTTCAGCTTTAGTTATAGCTATTTCCTCACTGATCTTCTTTACTCTGTCAGGCTCCCCTGCCCTAACCTTTCCATCTGTTCAATCTCTTGCTGTGATAGTTTCATCAAAAGAGCCTTGATATGCTCTTTGCGTTTTTCCGCAATTGACCTACATACCCTATCACTTGACCCCGAAGAGTAGCTTTAAATGCGTCCCACACAACTGTGCGTGAGGCACTAAAGCGATTAGCATCCCAATATTCCTCAGCCCAATGCTTAAGAAATTTCAAGAAATCCTCATCAACGGTTAGCTTCCTATCAAACGTCCAGGGGCAGGGTCTCTGCTTACTACCTTGATATACAATTCCCAGCATTAACGGATTATGATCCGAAAAATTCTAGGCAATTTAACAATCTCTGCCTCCCCAAGAATATATGTTGAAGCCAAAAAATAATCCAGGCGCACACTCTTCTGATGGGGGTATGAAAAATATGTATACCCTGGGTCCAGCCCCTTCTTAGCCTGCCAGACATCCACTAACCCATGGGTACTTTTTAGTGTGCTTATAGCTCTATTAACCTTTGGTTTCCTCCCGTGTAGCTTATGTCTGCCCCAGATAAGGTCCCTGTGTGAATATTAAAATCTCCGCAGAGGACTAATGGGGCCGGCCATGCAGCTAACTCTATCTCGAGTTCTTCCCAGATTTCTGGGTCATCTTGATTAGAGGCATAAATAGTCCCAATTGTTAATCCCATACTTAATGAAACAATTGCCCATCGACCCCATTTATCGGCTAAGATGCGTTTCCCAACCCCAAGATGTTGTTTGATAAATATCGCCACTCCTCTTGTCAAAGATGTCTGTAAAGAGCAGACCGCCAGCTCATAACCCCGAATTTGTAGGACTGCCCGGTTATTCCATGAGATATGAGTTTCTTGTAAACAAATTACTCCTGGGCTAATATAACACAGTATTTCATATATCTTATCTCTCTTAGCCCTATCATTTAACCCAGCCACATTAACGGTACATATTGTTAATTTATCCATACCCAGCTACTTGAAGTAACCGACTATATTGTTCTATACTCCTAAGTCTGTCATTCTTTTTTATCTTTTTGCGTGCTTAATACATCTTATCTGGCTTTTTTTTTCCCCCACCCCCACCCCCGCCCCCCACTCCGTGTCCTCCCTCTCCCTCCCTACCTCCCGCACCCTGCAACTCCCCCTCCTTCCCCCTACCCCCCGCCCCTTGGAAGCAACTAGACCCAAGGTCTAGAAGGCGATGAAGCAGCGTGGCACCGTGATCCCGAACACACACACCCTTACACCAAATATCCCCAAATTCAGATATACTTAAATTATTGCCTCATAAAATTAGGATTGCCCTTTTCCTTCTAGTCTTGTGCTTTAATAACCACTCCTACTTCCTCCCCTTAGGTCCTCCAAAAATTCTTTAGCCTTAATTTCCGATGAAAAAAAGCGAGTACTCTCCCCATATACAATTTTCAATTTTGCCGGATACAAAAGGTATGCCTGTGCCCCTATTCCCTGGAAAAGGTTAATCATCTGTCTAAGACGCCAACGGCGTTCAACTGTGACATGACAAAAATCAGGGCGTGTAAAGAATTCAACTTCCTCAAATTTACGTTTACGATCAGGCCTAGCCTTCTCCGCAATGATCTGTCGAAGGAGAAAGTTCCCAAAATATACAAGCACTGCTCGGGGTCTACTATCTCCTCCTAATGGTTGTTTAATTGTCATGGGCACCCGATGTGCTCTTTGGACTTCGTGAGCCCAGTTCCAGCCAACTACTTCAGGAAAAGACTTTGCTAAAAGATCGATCATAAACAAACGAACATCAGTGCCCCCTTATCTTCCGATATGCCAAGAAATCGCAAGTTGTTCCGCCGCTGGCGATTTTCCTGCTCCTCCAGTTTCCATTGCACATCAGAGAGTCTAGCCTCATGGGCTGTCGTCTGCTCCTGTATCGAGGCCACATCCGCTTCCATATTCACAGTTCGAGTCTCAAGTTCTGTTATACGATCGGAAATATCTGTACATACTTTCACAACCTTACGAACCGAGCCCTGCACCTTTCGTATCGCTGCTTGAGAGCGCCTACTGTCCTGACGGGCCTCTTCTCGGTGAGCCATAACTGATTGCAGTATAGCATCCAGTGTAGAGGAGGAAGCTTCTTCTGAGCCCATATTCACATGAGCTTTATCGCCAATAAGTTGATTTACTGGTGAATAATCCCAGTTAAGTTCTTGAGTCGGTACATTGTTGACTTTCTTGACCCGACGTAAAGTTGCAATGGAATTCCCACCCGTTGTGTCCTGCAGACCCTCATTTTCAGATTCACTTATACTAGTCATAGATAAAGAGCCTTCCACTGATGCAGTGTCATCCGATAAAGAATAAAAAAAACTCCGACGTCTCGGTGTCGGCCTCCTTGTTACTGTGGGTTTTACATGAAAAATGCTTACCCCTGGGGGGAAGAGGGCCAGCATTTTTTATACCTGTACAGAGGTCACTGTCGTATTGTTGAGGGTCCAGCGAACCATGTCCCACGCTACCGAGCAGTACCGTTTCGGGTTCAAGGCTAGTCATATAATTAAGCGAGGTACTGTCATTCGGCCCCCACAGTTCTGAATGCCCTGGTTTTGATCCGGTCTCCCACATTCACTGCCAAAATATCATCAGCAGCCACCAGAAGATTTTCAGCGACATTACTTACATGCCCGGCTGGATCTGGGCTCTCTAATACCATATGAGCAGTGGGATGCATCACAGCGCCGTCTGAACTCTCCTCGCTTATATCTCTTCCAGCTTCATTAACTTCATTAACTTCATTGTCTCCCTCCTTTGATGTAGCTATAGCTAGAATGCTATCTCCTCCTGGACCCTCCTTTGCTCGACTGTCTTTCCTTTTGTCCGATCCCTTGGCCCCAGCAAACAGCTCGATAATCGTTGAGCCGGGTAACCGCTTCAGGCTCTGTTCACCGGGAGGCTTCTTCCGAGTCAGGTTCTGGCCACGGCGACCGGCTGCATGATTTACTGCTGTTACCCCGGCCCCTACTCCTGCCCCAGCTGTACCGGTCTCCATGGCGACTGCCGCCGCCGCCTGTGGATCCACGCCTACCACCTCGCTCGGATGAGCCGGACCGGGAGCCGCGCCGACTCTCGTAGTCTTCACCCCCGCTGCCGGCGGTACTTTCGGAGCCATTTCCTCAGTGTTCCTGCCAATTTTCTCCCAGCAGACTGCTCCTTTCAAGAAATCACCCCGCAGCAACCGGAATAGCTGACAGCAGGTAAGGAGCACTTTGATCTGTTCCTCCAATATATCCACCAGTGTTGTGAAGATACACGCGCTACAATGTATCCTTGTGTGCGGATCTCCATGTAGCAAGTATGCCGAAGGAGAAGTCATACTCAATCAAGTCTGTTAGATGTAAGGGATATGCCGAGCCACGGTGCTGCTACTGCACGACAAGCCGAGCCTGCAGCCTAGCCTGCCGCCATCTTGCTTCCACGTCCAGCCTAGACACAACACTGTTAGTAGTTGCTGAGTAGTGAAGGTGCAAAAGAGAAATGAGGTCAAAGACATGCTGGGAAAGGGATTAGTGATTATGTAGTTCGTATGAGTTTTTGGGAAGGTATAGTTGAAGTGGGCTGTATTATTTAAGTGTCTTCGTGAAATGAGGAATGCAGTTTCTGATGTTGAAAGGACTGCATGGTGTTGTGAGTGAGGTACAGGGTTGATTTAAGATCCGAAATCGGCCTGGTCAACGTAAGAGAAATGGCCACATTTGTGCCTTGTCGGAAAATACATGGGTGGGGGGGGCTTCTTTACAAGAGATATGGTTTATGAATGTCTGGGAGATAAAAAAGAAATGGAAATGTTACATGCACATTTTGTGTACAGATTTGTTCACACTGGTGAAGTACATGTGAATATAAGTGAAGGCAATTGTCAGGCTCTCTCCCTATGCTGAATGTGCGTATATTAGAGGGCCGCCAGATCAAGAGTTTGAGAATGACACGTTCCTTGACTCCTCCCCCCCCAATTTTCTCCCCCAACGGTTCCTCCCTCGCCTCTTTCTAAAAAGAAAGTAACAGAGGCCCCTCTACCGTGAAATTGTATTTAGACCTTCACTGGCCTGTTGGTGGCATCTGTAGAGCACAGAGAAAGTCGTAATCGGTTTCAATGCTACACGAGTGCAGTGTTTCATGGTGTTGTGACTAAGGTACAGGGATGAATTGGGGTCCAAAATCGGCCAGGGAAATGTAAAAGGAATGGCCTTCTGCAGATTGAACCGTGTGGGAAAATACTGGGGGGCCTTTAACAGGGACATGCTTTATTAACTTCAGGGAGATGAAAAAAAAGAAATGTTGCCTGCACACTTGGTGCACGGGTTTGCGCACACTCGTGAAGCATACGTGAAATAAGTTAAGGTAATTGTCAGGCTTTGTGCTCGTGCTGAAGCTGCGTACATCACAGGGGCGGCAGATCGAGAGACTGGGAATGACACGTCCCTTGACCTCCCCCTCCTTCCTCCTGCTCTCTATCGGTTCCTCTCTCCTCGTTTGTAAAGGAAGGTAACAGAGGCCATCTGCGTTGACCCTCACTGGGCTGCAGGGGCATGACACGTCCCTTGACCCCCACCCCTCCTTCCTCTCGCTCTCTAACTGTTCCTCTCCCTTTGTTTGTAAAAGGAAGGTAACAGAGGCCCATCTATTGTGAAAAATAACACTTAGACCTTCACTGGCATGTTGGTGGCATCTGTACAGCACAGAGAAAGTCGCAATCGGTTTCAATGCTACACGAGTGCAGTGTGTCATGTTGCAAGGACTACATGGTCTTGTGACTAAGGTACACGGATAAACTGGGGTTCAAAGTCGGCTCGGGAAATGTAAAAAAAATGGCCTTCTGGAGATTGAACCTTGTGGGTAAATACTGTGGAGGGGGCTTTAACAGGGACATTCTTTATTAACTTCAGGGAGATGAAGAAAATAAAATGTTGCCTGCACACTTAGTGCACAGGTTTGCTCACACTGGTGAAGCACACGTGAATATAAGTTAAGGTATTTGACAGGCTTCCTGCTCGTGCTGAAGCTGCCTACATCACAGGGGTGGCAGATCGAGAGACTGGGAATGACACGTCCCTTGACCTCCCCCTCCTTCCTCCCGCTCTCTAACGGTTCCTCTCTCCTCGTTTGTAAAAGGAAGGTAACAGAGGCCCATCTGCGTTGACCCTCACTGGGCTGCGGGGGCATCTGACGAGCACAGAGAAAGTCGTAATCGACTTCTATGCTATACAAAAAAGCTGCACACTGTTGCAACTTGCATATCGCCCCAATTTACATTGCTCGACGATTCGTCTCAACAGTTTAACTTTGCTGAGGTATGTCTATGCTTCAACATGTATTTTCACACGAGTTATGTATCGGAAGATCCGATACCTATAAAACACAGGTATAGATCTATTTGTATGTTTGTGTTAAGTATGATGCTGCTAGGAAAAGGCAGAGGGAGATCCATGCATCCTTTCAGTAATATGGTGAGACTTGCAACTGTAACATGTAAAGGGTTTCTGGTTTGCATTTCGGTAGGCCCAACATTGTTAGTAGTTGCTGAGTAGTGAAGATGCAACAGGCAAATGAGGTTAAAGACATGGTGGCAAAGGAATTAGTGATTATGGTACTTTGTATGAGTGTTTAGGAAGGAATTGTTGAAGTACGCACTATATATTTAAGTGGAATGAGTAGTGTTTTGATATTTGAAATCAAGAAAATACTAATGTAAATAATGTCTTGGTAGTTAATATCAGTAATCATATGTAATTATTTTAAAATATTGAATAGATGTAAGAAATCATTGAAACTGTTCTTCGTTTTTCAGAAAATTGTTTTGTTTGGATCACAAATTCAAGATGCCAAGAAAAGATGAGAAGAGAAGGAAACAAAAAAAGAGATCTACTTAAAGAAAACTAAAAAAAACTGTGTTACAATCAAATGAGAATGTTACTAAGGATAAAGTTTGTTTAGGTAAGAACACTAAACACTTTCTTAAAAGAGCTGTGAAGAAATTACATGAACAGAATAGGAATGAAAGGAAAAAGAAGAGTTTTTCAACTAAGGTGAAGGAGAATGACACTTCAAATGGTAAAAAAAAAAAAAACAGTTTTTGGGAAAACAATACGTTACACGAAGAAAAAAACAATTTCACCAGATTCGACAACGACTCTTTCGAAGTAGAGTAATTCAGAATTTATTGAAAGATTGTAAGAAGTATAAAAGAAGATTACTAGCATATAGGCAGAAACAACAGATTAAAACTGTAGTAGATACTACTTTTAATTTGAAACGAAAATTATTCATTTTAATATTGAAGAGAATGAAATCATTGGATAAAACAAGGAAGTTTCTGAAAGACAAAAGCAAAAAAAAAGGCTTGTTAATAGGAGTAACTTTTGTAAAAGTTTCAGTGGTGAATGGAAACACACTTCTACTAGTGAGCCTTTCTTTAATGAAGAAAGCTACTTTCAACATACTACATTAGCCTTTGCAGTTGATACTTGAGGTCGCTGTTACGAATTTCGGAATGGTTGTCCTATTCCAAAAGAAAAAATTGTTGTTAGGAGTGCAGAAGAATTAATAGCTGAAGAAGTGCAAGGAAATCGCACACAAGCTCCTGTGTATAGTTGGGATTGTAGCAGTATTTGCAGTATTTGCAGTATTCGACAGGAATCTATTGACATAATGCAAAATTATTTACGACAATACGCAAACAAAAGTGTTAAACAGAAGATTAGGTTGTTACAAGGACTAGATCCATGTAAGGTAAGACAATATACTAAGTTGCACGGACATTCTCTGGCTTGTCTTTCAAGAAAAGTGTGTAAAAGTACTTTCCATCACTTAAGAAAGTTAGCAGTACACCACTCAGGAATGCGGAAATTTGTAAGGAAAGTGTACTATGTAAAAACTCCAGCATTATGTTTAAGTGAATTGAACAGAGCTCTTTTACACGGTTGTTTATCAGATGTAGAAAAAATGTGTGATGAAATTGAGTTTTGTTTTTGGTTCAGAACAGCAGTTTGTAGAAAGTGAGAGCTTGACAAGTGCAGATGTTGAAGAATATGGAAAAGAGATTAGCATTGATCGGTTTCTAGAAGAAATTAGAAAGTTTAAGACAGTGTGTTCTGAAAAACCAAACTATGTTTGTATTTGTTGTCAACGTACTCATTATAAAAGTCAAACTAGGAATGTTAATTTATATTTAAAAAGTGAAAAGGAGAACAATGATAGGTGGCAGCAATTTGGAGCTTACTTGTTGGTGGAAGGTCGATTTGAGTTGGGTACTGATCAACGTATTTGTAAATATTGTTACAACAAATTAGAAGAGAACATAATGCCAGCTATAGGAGTACATAACAACTTAGAATTAGAAGCTATTCCAGAGGAACTGGCAGATTTGAATACATATGAGTCAGTTCTTATTCAATCTGTTCACCCATTTCAAGCTATAATTCGTATGGAGCCTAAAACAGGTAAACTGCCACCAACAGATTTACAAAGAGGTCTGAAAGGAAGAGTTGTGTACTTACCTTTAGATTTAAAAAAAAAAATATTGAAACTGTTGTTGGAGACAGAGAGGAAAATGAGCCAGTAGTTATTCTAGTAAACGGTGTACCAACAAAGAGTCGGAAAATATGGCAAGAGTTTGTAGATGTTAATAAACTTCAAAAGGCTACGTTATATCTTGTGTAGAACAATATTTATTATAAAACTGTAAATGTTGATGAACAGGTAATATGTTTAGAAGATGAATCAGAAATTTCAAGTGGTCAAATAGAGAAAGTGGACAAGTCGAGGAGTGAAGAGATTTATGAACATTACACAATATGTCCTCTACATTCAAAAGATGTAATAGGAAACAGCATTGAATTATTTCAAATGAAAAAGCAAAGGGAACTCCAATGAGTGTATGGGAGAAAAGCTTAGAAGCTTTTTGTTTTCTACAGCTGTTCCCCACGGGACAAGGTGGACGATTTAATGAGCGACCTGTACGGATTCCAGCTTCAGAATATCGCTCAACAAGATTATACTCTGAAGATCCTAGATTTCGACAGTGCATTCCATATATATTTCACCTTTTGTTTGAAAGTGATTTGTCTTCTCTTTCGTATGCAGTGAACCACATACTTAAAACGGGAGTTCGTCAATCACTTGTTTCAGCCAAAGAATTAATGGACAAAGTTCAACGAACAGATGAAAATTTAGAAGTACGGTTGATTAATTTGATGGCATGTCAACGTGGAACCAATGAGCATTGGTTTTGTCATCATGGTGAACTTAAGTGTTTGTTAAGAAACTTAGGTACACCAACATGGTTTGTAACACTTAGCTGTGTTGAGTATGCATGGGAAGATTTACTTGAATTTCTATGAGAAGCAAATTCCAATATAAACAATATTGAAATGAAGACACCTGGAGAACTGTGTTCATTGGATCCTGTAAATGTGTGCAGGTATTTTAATCATAGGTTTCAAACTATGATGTCTTTTATCTGCAATAAAAATAATTGTCCTCTTGGAGAAGTTATTGATTTTTTTGGGCGAAAAGAGTATCAAGCGAGAGGTGCTCCACATATACACATGCTATTATGGATAAGAAATGCTCTGAAATGTGGAACGGATACTGATGAAACAGTATTGTCTTTCATCAAACAGTATGTTACCTGTGAGATTCCAAGAGAAGGAAGAGAAAAATGCTTGAGACAACAAGTTTTACGTTTCCAAAGTCACCGTTGTGGAAAGTACTGTTGACAAAAATGCAAGTCTAAAGGAAAATTTTATACCAGGTTTTGCTTTGGATTCCCACGTCCAGCAATTTCTAAAGGAAGAGTAAATTCTTTTTGCCTGCTGTAAGGCATACAATAACTCGGAAATCTCCGAAGAATATGTACAACTTAAAAAGAACAGAACAGTCAAAGTATAGTAATGACTACAATCCAGTTATTTTGAAAATGTGGAATGCAAACATGGACATTCACTATGTTTCAGATAACTCAATTGCTGTTGCACGCTATGTTACATCATATATAACGAAATCAGAAAAGACAGAGATGAAAGAAATGTGGGAAGAAATTTCACAAGAGAAGAGCCTTAGCAAACAATTGTACAACTTTAGCTCGAAAATGCTTTCCCACAGAGAAATTGGATCCTATGAATGTTCGGATCGCTTGTGCTCTTCCAGTTTATATTCAAAGTCACGAGGAATCATTTGGGTAAGTTTAGGTCTTGCCTGCACCCGAAATAGAGTGTTGAAAACATTAGAAGAATTGAATACTTAGCAGTGAATGAACCAGAAAGTAAAGAAATTCTTAAAACTAATATGTTGGATACATACTATCCCAAAAGGAGTCCACATCTGGAAGAGCTATGTCTGTATGAAATACTTCAACATTACAGCTTTAAAAAAAATGTTACACCAAATATAAAACAAGGAAAATATGCAGTAATTGGATGTGATGGTTGTTTAGTAAAACATGCCAAAGGAAATCTTATTAACCACAGAAAACTCAGTTGCGAAACTCCAGATAAGAGAGAATTTTTCTATTTAGCACTTCTGCAACTGTTCAAGCCATGGCGTAGCGAAACTAAATTACTTGGACATTTCGACTGCTATGAAGATTCTTTTAATGCATGTAAAGATAGGATTGCATGTACAATTTTTCCTACATATCTACAAATGTTAAATGATGAAATTGAACAAGAAAAGACTATTGCAGCTGAAATAGCTAACAACAGTTCTCAAGATAGTCAAAGTTCTGGTCCCCTAGTCAAGGTCCACTGGGACAACCAATAATCGAAAATGAAGCAGCAATAGCCATGAATGAAGTAGAAATTGCAATGCAACAAGCACAACAGGAGAATTCTACGTTGGAAAACTTAGAAGAACAACTAAATATTGAACAGAAAGAAATATATCTACAAGTGACAGAACAGATACAACATGGTTTGTTGTATGAAAAAAAAGAATGTCTATGTTCATCATTTAAACCTATTCTTATGTACATCAGTGGTCAAGCTAGAACAGGTAAAAGTTTTTTAATTAAAGTTTTGACCAGTTATCTACAAAAAACTACAGATTCACATTTATCTTGTGTTGTAACAGCTCCGACTGGATTAGCAGTGCACAATATTACAGGAATTACTTTACATAGATTACTTATGCTACCAGTTGAACATGATAATAAATTGGAATATCAGAAGCTGTCTGGAGATGCTTGTTATGAAGTGTCAAGAGTGCTGAAGAAAATGAAACTTTTAATCATTGATGAGGTGAGCAGGGTCTCAAACTTAATGCTTGCCTTTGTACACTTGAGAATGCAACAGGTTTTAAAAAGAGATTACGATGTTCTGTTTGGAGGAAGACATTTAATTGTATTTGGAGACCTACTACACCTCACTCCTGTAAAAGGTCAACCAGTTTTTAAAACACTTGTCCATGAAGACACAAGGAAATCTTTGGGAAGGAGTGGAAATGTGAACATGTGGTTAAATTTTGAATATAAAGAACTTACAAAGAATATGTGACAAGCAAGTGATGAAGATTATGGAAATATTTTCAAAGATATAAGAATTGGTGTCCTAACGAAACATGGTAAACAAGCTTTAGAAAATCGGCTACTAAGGAACTTGTTTAGAACTGAAAACACAGCAGCTGAAGTAATGTACAAGACGATTGGAGAAAAGAAGTCTATAGTTTGCCTAATGCCTACACTGCAAGAGTGTTGTACATTTAATCAAGAGCTTCTGAAATTGGAAAAACAAGAAATAGTTCACATTGAAGCTATTGTTAAAATAGAGCACCAGGGAGTGACCATTCTTCTTTCAGAGAAACTACAGACTAAATTGCACTCTTTGGAAAAGTCTGTATCTAAAACTGCTGGCTTAGAAAAAACTTTAGATGTATGTATAAACTGTCAGGTAATTTTGCTGCATAATTTGAATGTAGAAGTAGGTTTAGTAAATGGAGCAATGGGGAAAGTTGTTGATTTTGTAAAGTATCAGAACAGAGATGGAATAGAATTCTTGAAAATAAAATTTGATCAGATTACAGAGGTAAGACAGATTGGGCGTTGTGCTGTACGTTTTTTGCTCTTAAAAGACTTGTATGTACGCAGAAAACAGTTTCCTTTGTCTTTAGCATATGCAGTAACTATTCATAAATCTCAAGGTTTAAGTATAGACAGTGCTTTGGTAAATATTGGAAGTACTGTGTTCAAAGAGGGAATGGCATATGTTGCATTATCTCGAGTAAGAACATTGTCTGGTCTGTATTTGATTGATTTCGATGACAACAAGATTAGTGCTGATGTAAATTGTGTAAGAGAATATAATCGTTTAAGAAGACTTTATACACCAAATTTAGGTGAATATCCCATTTATGAGAAACGTGTTGTGTGTTCAAAACGAAAATATGTTAAAGAATCAAGTGTGGTTGAAAAAAATAAAAAAATTGAAGAGAAAGGAAAAGGTGTAAAGAAACAGAAAATGGAAAGTGTTGATGACGTTGTGGGATACCAAATGGAAAATAGTTCAGGTATCAACTGTTACGCTAATGTGGTTCTGAATGTTGTATTTTATCTACAAGATCTTCATCATGAAATCATAGGAAATTATGAAAAAAGATTATGTTCTACACTACATTATGTATTTCAACAATTGACAACTGACAGAAGTAAAATCCATACTGCTTGTGGTATTCGGCAACTCTTGGATATATGTACTAGTTCTTTGACCTTCAGTCTTAATATACAACAAGATGCACAAGAATTGCTAATGGTTATGCTTGGAGTATTAGAAGATGAAGGAATACAGATTGAAAACTTATTTGGACTAAGTTACAAATAGGATCATAAATGTGAACGGTGTTCATTAACTTCAAGCACTGAAGTCGACACTGAACGATACATATACTTAACAATACCAGACTGCAAATCTGTAGCTTTCAACAAATTAGTAAAAGTGGCAAATCATGATATGAAATGTTCTCATTGTAAATCAGAGATGTTATCTACATTACATATAGAAAGATATGGAAAATATCTGATTTTAAAGCTACAACGTTGTAGAGCAAATGGAAGAAAACTGGAAACCAGAATTAAAAATGTTGTTGCCAGTCAAATATCTATTTCTGGAAGACCTTTTACAACAGTGGCTATTATTTTCCATGCTGGACCTACTACAACATCTGGACACTATACTGTGTATTTAAAAGTGTAATAAAGAATGGACACATTGCAATGATGCACACTTGGAAATAAAACCCAGATTGCCTTACGAATTACCAAATTCATATTTGATATTTTTGAAGCCAAAGTTTTGAATACATCATTCGGCCTATTGGGAAGATGTAAACATGCTTTAACGAATTTATATTGGATATTTTGCAAACTAAAGTTTTGAATACATTATTCGGCCTGTTGGGAAGATGTGAACAGAAAGTAGAGAGCACTGGAAATAATGACTAATTATAACTAGTTTTGGGACTAATATTTGTGCTTATTGGTATTGCATTTGGAAAAATTGTGTTGAAATGCAAATAGTTCACATATTTGTTCTGTATATTGTAGGAGATGTAAATGAGTGTACATTTTTAAAATGTTCTTGAGATAAATGAAAGACATCCTGTAGACGAAGGATGTAATGAAAAAATTGTAAGGAGGAACACGTATACACCCGCTTGATGAATCACCCCGAAATTTTCAATTTGTAACCAATAGAAATGTATTTTGCAATTTGTAATAATGAAGGAATGATTTTGATTTGCTATTTACATCTATTTCTGTGCGGAAAGAGAGGGAAATTTTGCCATTACTGGTTCTACTCTTGATGAGAGTCTTGAATTACATTTATTGTGTGAGAAAAAAAATATTGCATGCGTTTGTGAAATTTGAAATCTGCATACCAACTACAGAGGTGAGTTACAAATTAATAAGGTGTGTTATATATTGTGTAGTAGTAAGTCTTTGAGACGATATTTTTAAGTTTGAAAATATATATTTTTTTAAATAACATAGTGTTACCGAAGTGCGCTGTTTCACATTTGTTACAAAATGTGCATAGAGTGTGAGTAGTTGCTGAACAAGTACCCCATATGTATTTAGGTGTCTTCGAGAAAGAAGAAGTGTAGTTTGTCATGTTCAAAGGAATGTATGGTTTTGAAAGTGAGGTACAGGGTTAATTTGGGTTCCAAAATCGACCCGGGCAACATAAAGGAAATGTCGCACGTTTGCAGATTGTGCCTTGTCTAAAAATACTGGGGGGGTAGAGGGTTAGAAGAGGCATGTTTTATTAACTTGAGGGAGATGAAAAAAAAATGGAAATGTTGCGTGTAGACGTTGTGCTTGGACTTTTGACACTGGTGAGCTATATTTGAATATGTGAAGGCAACTGTCACACTCCCTGGCCGTGCAGAATGTGCAGACATTAGAAGACCGGCAGATCGAGAGACTAAGAATGACACATCCCTTTCTTCATGTATTTTTACACGTGTTATGCATCGGAAGATCCGATACCTATAAAACACTGGTATATATCTATTTGTATGTTTCTTTTAAGTATGTGCTACTAGGAAATGGCACAGGGAGATGCATGCATCCTTTCAGTAATATGGTGAGACTTTCAACTGTGACATGGAAAGGGTTTCTGGTTTGCATTTGGGTAGGCCCAACATTGTTAGTAGTTGCTGAGTAGTGAAGATGCAACAGGCAAATGAGGTTAAAGACCTGGTGGGAAAGGAATTAACTGTCAGTATTGTATTTGTAACATATGACACAGACACGAAACATTTTAAAAAATATATTTTAAATTACATGGCGTAATGTGCAGTATATGTGCCACAACAAAAATAAAACTGTATAATAGAATTCGTAAAGAAAGTCAATATCTGAACATCCGAAAAGGAAGGAAAAGCGAAATGAGAAAAAGGAAGAAAAACAGTGTTCTTGAAGTGTAGAAATAAGAGGCCGTCAAATCAGGTTACCATGCGCACTAATGGAGATCCATCGAAGTTCAAGAACTCAGAAGCACTGTGATATGCAATCAGCTCCAAAAGGTCATCTGCACCTCTCCAAGCAAAGAGGGTCACCATCCAATTCAGCAAGTCGAAAGAACAGACATGGTCATCGTAATCTTCTGCAAGCAGGAGCATGTCAGGGCAACTTGCATCATATTCGATGATAGTCTGCTGCAAGAGGCGCTGCACATGAGCGCATGTACTCCATCTCCCCCTTATTGCATTATTAAACGCATCCATCAAGCGTGTGTCTCCTGAACAGTCCTGGTCATGAGCCAGCAATGGTCGCAGCAACAGTTCATAATCCAGGGGATCGTATGAAGTATTGGAGAGGCAGACATGCAGGTCGCATTCAAAGGGGCACCGGAGACAACAGAACACAGGTTGCACACAGGTTAAATACACATAGCGGAAAGTCAGCCTATATCTGATGTCAAATATCGCCAATGGCAAGCATTCAAAAAGTTGTAGCATCCGTTCACGGTACAGCTGCAATTGACATGGATGGGGTTGAAGCACAGGACGGGCAGCCATTTCGTAGTAGGAGCTGGAGAACAAGCACTGCAAATCCAGCAAGAGCAGCAAGGGAACCCGCCAAATGCGCTTGCAAAATTAGAATGAATGAAATCCGGTTTTACTATAAAAATAGTCTGAAAAGAGATAACAAGGCGGGAGTCGACTAGTTTAAAAAAATGTGGTAGGCCTTCGGTTTCAGAGTGATTAAATATTTGGCGTATAAATTGTGCAAAATGTAGTGGGATATTGGTATAGAGCAGTGAGTCAATGTCACTTGGTGGTTTAGCCACCTGCTATTTGAAGGTCTCACGAGCTGATGTGTGAGCCACTTGTTGTTGAAACAGTAGCGCTTTGAGTTAGTGTTCGCTATTAAAATCTGTTTTCAAAGTAGGAATGGAAGGCCACATCAAACTATCTCCAAACGCATGTGGGGGAGGGGAGAAGACATTGGTGCAACATGTTACACGTTGTGAAAGAGTTGGTATGTACGGGACGCCTGCTTGTAGGCAATAGCACTTGCGGTTATTTGGAATAAGATAACTGCTTTTGAAAAGCACACTGAGCCTGGGAATAACAGCAGCTAATGGAGTTTGTTTAAAAAAACTGTTTAAATTAGGGGCGGAAAGTTACAATTTCCGTTTAATTTAACTTGTGTACAAACTAAAAAATATTTAACGGAACAAACAGTGTGGTTCTCTGTTAGGAAAACTTACTTATCTTCATTCTGACAGCAAATGCAAAACCAAGGAATCCAATTCATGAATAAAAGTAGTTTCAAGGTACTTAAATGTATGAACGGGGTAATGTTTTATGCAATCATGGAGGCTGTGCTATACAGACATCAATCAATCAGACATTACCAACACAATTATGCAAACCCCCGTTGCTATTCTTGCACTTAATTAATGACTCAGGCAGTGTCAAAGCAGTCATCGATTCCCTCAGGTACTACCCATGCACTCCCACAATGACCCCGAAATTACTCTCGAAGTCATCTTTTTACTCAGGCAGTTTCCATGCAGTGTTGTAAACAGGTAGGTATTATCTTTTTACTGATATAGTCACTTAGGCAGTAGCCATGGACTCATAGAATCAAGTAGGCACTGCTACCACACAAATTAAATCAATCATGGATTACTTATGCAGTTATGCAATGAGCGAGGAAGTACTTTTGCACTCAAGCATTCACTTAGGTACTATGTATGCAGAGATGAATTTCTTGAAGTACTATCTATGAGCTTATCATTCAGTGATGTACAATGGAAGCATTTCTCCAATTATTCTGGCAATACACAGCGACTCATAGAAACTGTGAGGCAGTACTGTTACAGTAATTTTTCACTACAGGAGTATGCATGTATTTATGTAATCTGCAACACAGTTTAGTTATAGTCAGAGAATGCATTACAGTAGTACAAAAGAGCTTATGCAATCACTGAATAACGCCTCACCTGGCTTTCATATTTCTAAAAGTAATTATGGACAGTTGGATGTATCAAATAATAGTAAAAAAATAGATTGATTTTTTTTTTCTTAAATTTGTTTTTAATTTGTAAATTTCAACAAATACAAGTTTCAATGATACATGAGTGTAGTGTGTCATGTTGAAAGAACTATATGGTCTTTTGTCTGAGGTACTGGAATGAATTGGGGTCCAAAATCGGTTCGGGGAACGTAAAGGAAATGGCCCAAGTTTGCAGATTGTTCCTTGTCGGAAAATACTTGGGAGGGGGGGAGTTTTAGAAGACACATGTTTTATTAATTTCAGGGAGATAGAAAAAAATGTAATGCTGCCAGGACACTTGGTGCACGGGTTTGCTCACACTCGTGAAGCACACGTGAATATAAGTGAAGGTAGTTGTCAGGCTTCCTGCTCGTGGTGAATTAGCGTATATTAAAGGGCTAGCAGATCGAGAGACTGGGAATGATACATCCCTTGACCCCCCACCCCCCTACGCACCCACCCTCCTGCCCCTTCCTAACGCTTTCTGTCCTCCCATTTGTAAAAGGAAGGTAACACAGGTCCATCTGCGTTGAAAGATACCACTTAGACCCTCACTGGGCTGCTGGTGGCATCTGACCAGCATAGAAAAGTCGCAATCGCTTTCAGTGGTATACATAAAAGCCGCACACTGTTGCAAGTTACATAGTGGCCTATTGTATATTGCTCTAGTGTTTGTTTTAACATTTTGACTTTGCTGAGGTATGTCTATGCTTCTACATGCATTTTTACACGTGTTATGCATCGAAAGATCCGATACGTATAAAACACAAGTATACATCTATTTGTATGTTTCTTTTAAGTATGATGCCACTAGGAAAAGGCACAGAGAGATGCATGCATGCTTTCAGTAATATGGTGAGATTTTCAAGTGTGACATGGAAAGGGTTTCTGCTTTGTATTTGGGTAGACACAACACTGTTAGTAGTTGCTGAGTAGTGAAGGTGCAAAAGAGAAATGAGGTCAAAGACATGCTGGGAAAGGGATTAGTGATTATGGTAGTTCGCATGAGTTTTGGGAAGGTATAGTTGAAGTGGGCTGTATTATTTAAGTGTCAACATGAAATGAGGAATGCAGTTTCTGATGTTGAAAGGACTGCATGGTGTTGTGAGTGAGGTACAGGGTTGATTTAAGATCCAAAATCGGCCTGGTCAACGTAAGAGAAATGGCCACATTTGTGCCTTGTCGGAAAATACAGGGGTGGAGGGGGGGCTTCTTTACAAGAGATATGTTTTATGAATGTCTGGGAGATAAAAAAGAAATGGAAATGTTACATGCACATTTTGTGTACAGATTTGTTCACACTGGTGAAGTACATGTGAATATAAGTGAAGGCAATTGTCAGGCTCTCTCCCTATGCTGAATGTGCGTGTATTAGAGGGCCGGCAGATCAAGAGTTTGAGAATGACACATTCCTTGACTCCTCCCCCCCAATTTTCTCCCCCCAACAGTTCCTCCCTCGCCTCTTTCTAAAAAGAAAGTAACAGAGGCCCATCTACCGTGAAAAATTGTATTTAGACCTTCACTGGCCTGTTGGTGGCATCTGTAGAGCACAGAGAAAGTCGTAATTGGTTTCAATGCTACACGAGTGCAGTGTTTCATGGTGTTGTGACTAAGGTACAGGGATGAATTGGGGTCCAAAATCGGCCAGGGAAATGTAAAAGGAATGGCCTTCTGCAGATTGAACCTTGTGGGAAAATACTGGTGGGGCCTTCAACAGGGACATGCTTTATTAACTTCAGGGAGATGAAAAAAAGAAATGTTGCCTGCACACTTGGTGCACGGGTTTGTGCACACTCGTGAAGCATACGTGAAATAAGTTAAGGTAATTGTCAGGCTTTCTGCTCGTGCTGAAGCTGCGTACATCACAGGGGCGGCAGATTGAGAGACTGGGAATGACACGTCCTTTGACCTCCCCCTCCTTCCTCCTGCTCTCTAACGGTTCCTCTCTCCTCGTTTGTAAAAGGAAGGTAACAGAGGCCATCTGCGTTGACCCTCACTGGGCTGCGGGGGCATGACGCGTCCCTTGACCCCCACCCCTCCTTCCTCTCGCTCTCTAACTGTTCCTCTCCCTTTGTTTGTAAAAGGAAGGTAACAGAGGCCCATCTATTGTGAAAAATAGCACTTAGACCTTCACTGGCCTGTTGGTGGCATCTGTACAGCACAGAGAAAGTCGCAATCGGTTTCAATGCTACACGAGTGCAGTATGTCATGTTGCAAGGACTACATGGTCTTGTGACTAAGGTACAGGGATAAACTGGGGTTCAAAGTCGGCTCGGGAAATGTAAAAAAAAATGGCCTTCTGGAGATTGAACCTTGTGGGAAAATACTGTGGAGGGGGCTTTAAAAGGGACATGCTTTATTAACTTCAGGGAGATGAAGAAAATAAAATGTTGCCTGCACACTTAGTGCACAGGTCTGCTCACACTGGTGAAGCACACGTGAATATAAGATAAGGTATTTGTCAGCCTTCCTGCTTGTGCTGAAGCTGCCTACATAACAGGGGTATTTGCAAAAGACAGCGGTCAAGGTTGAGGCCAATTGGGTCCTCGGGTAGCCAGAGCTACTATTAATTCAAAAGTAGTCTTAGTCTGGGTTTTATTAGTGAACAGAAAGTGCCAACAAAATTTTTGAGCACAAAGTGTGCAGGGACACAAGGTTGTATGAATGATATCACATTTATTAACATCATAAAGGGAGTATCATTCACATGGTAGGAGCTAGTCCTGGTGCTCACACAGAGGGTGAAAAGTGCGTGAAGTGATAAGTGCTGGTGACTTAAAATTTACATCGCATTGACAACACTGTACAAAACTCCATAGTTAATAAGGTATGTTTAAAGGAGTTTCGGTTGTGGAAGTCGACGGCGTTTCGATCTCCTTAGTTAGAGATCATCATCAGGACGAGAAGCGTGTGAGCAGGTAGGATCTGGTAATGAAACGATGCGATTAAGGATCGTCAACGGGTCATGATGACCGTGGTGGTAAAACCGGATGTAGTAATAGGAGGTCTGGCCGCTCAGCGAAGTACGTACTGGTTGTAGGCAAGGGGGAATCAATCACGATGAATCCAAGGAGCCAATTAGGTTCGAAGGAAGGGGACTGGATCCTGCTAATTCCAATGCAGACAGCATACAATGAATGGTGCCGGAGTCTGGTAGAGCGTACTTCGCTGAGCGGCCAGACCTCCTATTACTACATCCGGTTTTACCACCACGGTCATCATGACCCGTTGACGATCCTTAATCGCATCGTTTCATTACCAGATCCTACCTGCTCACACGCTTTCTCGTCCTGATGATGATCTCTAACTAAGGAGATCGAAACGCCGTCGACTTCCACAACCGAAACTCCTTTAAACATACCTTATTAACTATGGAGTTTTGTACAGTGTTGTCAATGCGATGTAAATTTTAAGTCACCAGCACTTATCACTTCACGCACTTTTCACCCTCTGTGTGAGCACCAGGACTAGCTCCTACCATGTGAATGATACTCCCTTTATGATGTTAATAAATGTGATATCATTCATACAACCTTGTGTCCCTGCATACTTTGTTCTCAAAAATTTTGTTGGCACTTTCTGTTCACTAATAAAACTCAGACTAAGACTACTTTTGAATTAATAGTAGCTCTGGCTACCCGAGGACCCAATTGGCCTCAACCTTGACCGCTGTCTTTTGCAAATACATATATTACCCCTGGTCGCACTACTGGGGTACCCTTGTTCTTTACATATACATAACAGGGGTGGCAGATCGAGAGACTGGGAATGACACGTCCCTTGACCTCCCCCTCCTTCCTCCCGCTCTCTAACGGTTCCTCTCTCCTCATTTGTAAAAGGAAGGTAACAGAGGCCCATCTGTGTTGACCCTCACTGGGCTGCGGGGGCATCTGACGAGCACAGAAAAAGTCGTAATCGACTTCTATGCTATACAAAAAAGCCGCAAACAGTTGCAACTTGCATATCGCCCCAATTTACATTGCTCGACGATTCGTCTTAACAGTTTAACTTTGCTGAGGTATGTCTATGCTTCAACATGTATTTTCACACGAGTTATGTATCGGAAGATCCGATACCTATAAAACACAGGTATAGATCTATTTGTATGTTTGTTTTAAGTATGATGCTACTAGGAAAAGGCAGAGAGAGATCCATGCATCCTTTCAGTAATATGGTGAGACTTGCAACTGTAACATGTAAAGGGTTTCTGGTTTGCATTTCGGTAGGCCCAACATTGTTAGTAGTTGCTGAGTAGTGAAGATGCAACAGGCAAATGAGGTTAAAGACATGGTGGCAAAGGAATTAGTGATTATGGTACTTTGTATGAGTGTTTAGGAAGGAATTGTTGAAGTACGCACTATATATTTAAGTAGAATGAGTAGTGTTTTGATATTTGAAATCAAGAAAATAGTAATGTAAATAATGTCTTGGTAGTTAATATCAGTAATCATATGTAATTATTTTAAAATATTGAATAGATGTAAGAAATCATTGAAACTGTTCTTTGTTTTTCAGAAAATTGTTTTGTTTGGATCACAAATTCAAGATGCCAAGAAAAGATGAAAAGAGAAGGAAACAAAAAAAGAGATCTACTTAAAGAAAACTAAAAAAAACTGTGTTACAATCAAATGAGAATGTTACTAAGGATAAAGTTTGTTTAGGTAAGAACACTAAACACTTTCTTAAAAGAGTTGTGGAGAAATTACATGAACAGAATTGGAATGAAAGGAAAAAGAAGAGTTTTTCAACTAAGGAGAAGGAGAATGACACTTCAAATGGTAAAAAAAAAAAAAAAGGTTTTTGGGAAAACAACATGTTACACGAAGACAAAAAACAATTTCACCAGATTCGACAACGACTCTTTCGAAGTAGAGTTATTCAGAATTTATTGAAAGATTGTAAGAAGTATAAAAGAAGATTACTAGCATATAGGCAGAAACAACAGATTAAAACTGTAGTAGATACTACTTTTAATTTGAAACGAAAATTATTCATTTTAATATTGAAGAGAATGAAATCATTGGATAAAACAATGAAGTTTCTGAAAGACAAAAGCAAAAAAAGGCTTGTTAATAGGAGTAACTTTTGTAAAAGTTTCAGTGGTGAATGGAAACACACTTCTACTAGTGAGCCTTTCTTTAATGAAGAAAGCTACTTTCAACAGACTACATTAGCCTTTGCAGTTGATACTCGAGGTCGCTGTTATGAATTTCGGAATGGTTGTCCTATTCCAAAAGAAGAAATAGTTGTTAGGAGTGCAGAAGAATTAATAGCTGAAGAAGTGCAAGGGAATCGCACACAAGCTCCTGTGTATAGGTGGGATTGTAGCAGTATTTGCAGTATTTGCAGTATTCGACAGGAATCTATTGATATAATGCAAAATTATTTAAGACAATACGCAAACAAAAGTGTTAAACAGAAGATTAGGTTGTTACAAGGACTAGATCCATGTAAGGTAAGACAATATACTAAGTTGCACGGACATTCTCTGGCTTGTCTTTCAAGAAAAGTGTGTAAAAGTACTTTTCATCACTTAAGAATGTTAGCAGTACACCACTCAGGAATGCAGAAATTTGTAAGGAATGTGTACTATGTAAAAACTCCAGCATTATGTTTAAGTGAATTGAACAGAGCTCTTTTACACGGTTGTTTATCAGATGTAGAAAAAATGTGTGATGAAATTGAGTTTTGTTTTTTTGGTTCAGAACAGCAGTTTGTAGAAAGTGAGAGCTTGACAAGTGCAGATGTTGAAGAATATGGAAAAGAGATTAGCATTGATCGGTTTCTAGAAGAAATTTGAAAGTTTAAGACTGTGTGTTCTGAAAAACCAAACTATGGGGCATATTAGCAAGACCGGCGATAAAATTATCGCCGTTTTAGCGGCAGGAAACTGCCGCTAAAGCGGCGATAATTGGCTTGCTAATATGCATTATAGAATTCAATAGAAGCCCAGGTTAGATGTCCTGCACATCTAACCTGGGCTTCTATTGGAATTCTATAACGCATATTAGCAAGCCCATTATCGCCGTTTTAGCAGCAGTTTCCTGCTGCTAGAACGGCGATAATTTTATCGCCGGTCTTGCTAATATGCCCCTATGTTTGTATTTGTTGTCGACGTACTCATTATAAAAGTCAAACTAGGAATGTTAATTTATATTTAAAAAGTGAAAAGGAGAACAATGATAGGTGGCAGCAATTTGGAGCTTACTTGTTGATGGAAGGTCGATTTGAGTTGGGTACTGATCAACGTATTTGTAAATATTGTTACAACAAATTAGAAGAGAACATAATGCCAGCTATAGGAGTACATAACAACTTAGAATTAGAAGCTATTCCAGAGGAACTGGCAGATTTGAATACATATGGGTCAGTTCTTATTCAATCTGTTCACCCATTTCAAGCTATAATTCGTATGGAGCCTAAAACAGGTAAACTGCCACCAACAGATTTACAAAGAGGTCTGAAAGGAAGAGTTGTATACTTACCTTTAGATTTTAAAAAAATATTGAAACTGTTGTTGGAGACAGAGAGGAAAATGAGCCAGTAGTTATTCTAGTAAACGGTGTACCAACAAAGAGTCGGAAAATATGGCAAGAGTTTGTAGATGTTAATAAACTTCAAAAGGCTACGTTATATCTTGTAGAGAACAATATTTATTATAAAACTGTAAATGTTGATGAACAGGTAATATGTTTAGAAGATGAATCAGAAATTTCAAGTGGTCAAATAGAGAAAGTGGACAAGTCGAGGAGTGAAGAGATTTATGAACATTACACAATATGAACTTCCTTGTCAAGATGACTACGTACTAGTCTATCTCTTATTGATCGGGCCTTTTTAAAGGTGACCAATGGGTATGTCGGGATGTCTTTACTTATAACATTGTCTGTTTGTAAAATGTGCCAGTTTTTTCTCAGCATACGTTTCAAAAAATTCGCTTCTGCAGAATAAGTAGTAACCATCCTGAATTTGCCCTCATCTGTATTTTTGGACACTCGCTTATTTGTGCTGTTATCTTTCAGCAATTGATATCTCGGAATCCTTCTCACTTTCTGAAGTGTTTTTTCTAAAAGATTGAGTTGCCCGCTGTTGATTTGTGAAAGAGAGCTGTGTGTAATTCCCCATCTGATACAAACACCCTGAGGTCCAGGTAGTCCACTGCCACTGGACTAACTGTGCCAGAGAAGTGCAGGTTCAGATTGTTACTGTTTAAATCATTGATATAGGCTGTAGCCGACTCCAGCGTGCCCTCCCATACCAAAAAGAGGTCATCAATATATCGATGCCAAACCACAGCTCTCCCCTTCATTATGGTCACCTTTAAAAAGGCCCGATCAATAAGAGATAGACTAGTACGTAGTCATCTTGACAAGGAAGTTCAATCTATGAGAACCCTTAGAGAAATGCGAGGATTTTTTCCATGTGGAAAATGTAAGGCCTGTGCTAACAGCAAAAGGGTTCTATCGTATAATATTCCGGGATTAACAAAGAAAAGATCGATAACTAAATTTATGACCTGCAGTACATCGTATGCAGTCTATTGTCTAATTTGTCCGTGTGGTCTTTGCTATATTGGTAGTACTATTCATCCCCTCAAAATTAGAGTATTGGAACATATAAGGGCGATTGCTAAAAATGATGCATCATACCCTGTAGCGAGGCATTATGCAGAAAAACATTTTAGTAATAGAAACATGCTACAATACTATGGCCTGGATTGTGTGGCCGAAAGTATAAGAGGAGGAGATAGAATTCAAAAATTACGCAGGTTAGAATCGCGCTACATTGTTGATTTGCAAACAAAATTTCCTAAAGGTCTGAATAGTAGTGAGGAATTAGCATCACACTTGGGCTCATGAACAATGGATTGATATCATTAAGTAGTCCCCGAGATGGTTGTCTAGTATGTCTTATGAAATGTGCATTAATGATGAATTGGAATAAAGGGGACTCTTTGCCGATCCACGGCAAGATTTGGAAATGATCACCATGTCACAGTGATGTCACAGTGTTGTTTAGCCGATATACGGTATAATCAATGTTTAGACATCATGAAGTAACAGTGGAAATCTGTTTAATGAATGATAATATTTTGTGAACATTATGAATTTGTTTGCATAAGTTTTGTGTATGTAATGAATTACATGATATTGTATGATTTCACTGTGATATTTTGTGGTCTGCAATACATTTGCATTTGTATTACGGCGATATGAATTGCTTTTTAGATACTACGAAATGGCGCTCACTTTTAAACGTTTTGTTGAGTCCCTTTTCAATTGCTAATAGCACGAGAATGTTTGGTTAAAGGACGGCTGCTTCCGGTGTGTCAGTAACACCGAGGAAGGCAGACCGCAGAAACGCGTTTGTTTCTGGAAGAATAAAATATCTTCAAACGCCTGCCGTGAGTGCTTATTTTCTGCAAACAAAGAAAATTGAGCTTTAATACTTGCGGAATGCACCGCCGCATAATAGCACCCGTCCGTGAGTGATTCGAGTTTTGGTGTGAATGGAGCGTTTATATATATATATATATATATATATTACCTACTGGTGGTCGCCAGTAGGTAGGTATAGTTAGGACCTAGTTTCCATAGGAAAAGCGTTTTTGGATTTGCCAATATCTTTGGCACCGTTTGACGAATCTTCGCGAAATTTTCAAAACTAATGGGGCGCTCCAGTCAGCTCCTGTCCAAAAAGTTTTGGGGTGATTCTTCAAGCAGGGGCCGAGAAAAAAGAGGGATCCCAAAATGCATTTTCCCTATGTTAATTTCCATAGGAACTTTAGACACGGCTACAGCCCGAACTGCTGAACGGAATTACACCAAATTTGGCAAAAAGGTAGCTCTTTGTTCAGAAAGCGCCCTTTCTTTAAATGGTGTAAATCCATAGAGTGGTTGCTGAGAACTTCAAAAAAAAGAATATCGATATCTGAGCACCGAGGAGGATTCACGAACCCTCCCGAGCACAAGCTTGATTCTGATTGGCTGCCAACACTCCAAAGCAGGAAGTGTTGGCAGCCATCTTGTGACTCGGTAACCGAGTCACAAGAAAAAGGTTGAAAAAACATTAAAAAACAAGAAAAGGGGGCAGGGTACAAACACCCTGACCCCCTAGGCGTGTGCAGGGGGTCCCAAAAGGACCGCCAGGGCCCAAAAAAGCATTTTTTTAAAAAAGAAAATCAGGCGAATTGGCGCTGGGTGCGCGAATCCGGCGAGAGAAAAAAAGTGCGGGCTCCCGCGCTTCGTTATCTATAAGCCCCCGGGTGGGCCAGGGACCGCCACCTCTCTGGGGCTTTTTAAAAAAAAATGCATGGGGGGCTCCTGCCCCCCATGCTGCCCTGGGGACTGCCACCTCCCCGGGGCATTTGCTTTTTAGGACAGGGGGCCTCGTGGGCCCCCCCAAACCCCGGGGACCACCACCTCCCCGGGGCTACATGATTTAAATGCGGGGGCCACACGGCCACCCGCAGCCCCGGGGACCACCACCTCCCTGGGGCTGTTTTTAAAATGAATGTGTGGGGGGGCTCGAGCCCCCCACACTTCCCCGGGGACCACCACCTCCCCGGGGCACTCTTTATTGAAATGCGGGGGTCCGTTGCAGACCCCCGGACCCCTGGGACCACCACCTCCACAGGGCTTAAATTAGTTGAGAGGGAGCCACGCGACCCCCCTCCTGGAGCCCTCAATGGCCCTGGGGACCGCCACCCCCCAGGGCCAGCTCCTGCAATGTCCCGGGGTGCCCACCCCTGGGACATTGCCGTTTGCTATGGCAGGGCGGGAGCACGGCTCCCGCCCTGTCATAGCAAACTCTGCTTTGCTTCGTTGAAGCGAGAGCAGGAAATCCTGCTCTCGCTTCAACGAAGCAAAGCAGAGATGCTTTTGGACAAGGGGAGCTTCATGTCAGCAGCTCCCCTTGACCAAAACCAATGCCAGCTCCCGCAGGAGGCGGGGAGCCAGCAGGGACAGTGGGGGCATTGGGGCTCCCCCCACAGTCCGCAACTTGAGGGCCGGCCCCAGGGGATGGGGTCCCCGGGGCCAGAAGTGGCCCAGGAGGGGGGCCACTCGGCCCCCCTCAGTTAATTAAAAAAAAAGAATGGCCAAGCCCCGGGGGATGGGGTCCCTGGGGCCAAAAATGGCCCAGGAGGGGGGCCGCTTGGCCCCCTCTATTTATTTAAAAAAAGCAATGGCCGAGCCCTGGGGGATGGGGTCCCCGGGGCCAACAATGGCCCGGGAGGGGGCCACGCTGCCCCCCTCTTTTTTTAACTAACAAAAAAAAAAAAGAAGGCCGGCCCCGGGGGATGGGGGCCCAAATTGGCCTCAGGTGTGGGGCCACGCATGCCCCCTCCAAAATCAGAAAAAGGCTGGGTATGCCCCGGGGTTGGGGTCCCCGGGGCCAAAAGTGGCCCAGGGAAGGGGGGGCCACATGCCCCCGCTCCCATGAAATAAAATAAAAAAAAGAGACCGGCAACTCGCCGGAGGTCCCGCCCCCCTCCCTGCACGACTCTGCAAACGCGCCTCCTGGCGCGCTCTGCGTTGGGGGATTAAGTCCCCGTTGTTAGTGAGGGTCCCTGGGGGCCAACTCGGCCACCAGGAACCTCCAGTAGGCCCCACACAGTGGGATTGCTGAGAGGTGGTACGAGGCCATGCCTCTTTTTACACCACTCTGCAAATGCGCCTTCTGGAGTGCTGCTGGTGGGGTGATGAGATCCCCTTGTGTCCTGAGGACCTCAGGACTGAAGTGGACTTCATCCCCTGAGCAGCAGTGCGCCAGGCGGCGTGTTTGTAGAGTGGTGTAAAAGGGGCATGGCCTGGGACCACTCTCACAATACAGCTCTGTGGGGCTTACTGGAGGTACCTGGTTGGCTAGTTTGCCCCTAGGGACCCTCAGGATTCAAGGGGACTTAATTCCCCAACCCAGAACATGCCAGGAGGCGCATTTGCAGAGTGGTGGAGAAAGTGGGCGTGGCCTGTGTCCACCTTTCAGCAATCCCACTATCTGGGGCATACTGGAGGTAGCAGATAGGCTAGTTGGCCCCTAAGGACCCCCAGCAGCGAAGGGGACTTTAATCCTCATCCAAGAGAGCCCCAGGAAGAGCGTTTTCAGAGTGGTGGGGAAAGGGGGCGTGGCCTGCTATGAGAACTTAGCAATCCTGCTGTGTGGGACTTACTGGAGGTAACAGGAGGGGTAGTTGGCTGCCAAGGTTCATCTTGGGGGCCAACTACCCCTCCTGTTACCTCCAGTAAGTCCCACACAGTGGGATTGCTGAGAGATCTTCGGAGGCCACGCTCACCTTTCTCCACCACTCTGCAAATGCGACTCCTGGCACAGTAATGGTTGGGGGATGAAGTCCACTTTACTCCTGAGGGACTTTGGCGGCAAAGTAGCCCTCCTGGTACCTCCTGTAAAGTCCTACGCAGTAGAACTCCTGAGCGCTGGTTAGAGGCCCAGCCCCCTTTCTCCAACACTCTGCAAACGCGACTACCCGTTAAAGAAGCATTTGTAATGTAATAGGTCTCGTATTTGCAAGAGTTAGAGCTATTAGCGTTGTAAATCTAAAAGTGTTTTATTAATGTTTCTTGGAGTGGAGTAGATGTAGGTTGTGTGTAGTGGAATTATGTGGTATGTTGTGCAGTGAAATTATGTGGATAGAAAGTATGTGATATTTAGTGTATAGGAATTATGTAGAGTGGGATTATGTGTTATGGAGAGTAATTATGTGGTATGGTAGTCTGTGTTGCGGAGTGGTATCCTCAGGTTTAGTCTTCCTCGTTTCCATAGAAGCTAAACTATGAACTCAATGAGACAAAAAAAGAAGGAATCACTGAGGAGAACTTCTGGACCTAGTCAGAGGTATCAGCAGGGCCACTGGAATTATGTGACTGTTTGGCTGCACCGACTTTTGCACAATTATACATTTTCCGCATTAGCCACATAATTCATCATCTGCTGCCTAATCTGCAGATTTGAACAAAAAAAGCCTTGTTTCTAGCTCAAACGGCTCAAACGTTACCAAAAATGCAGCGACAAGTGTTACAGCGTGGTGGAAGGTCCTTTGTAAACCTAGAATGGTCACCTATTACTTATTGCTAAATGTGGGTGTTAAATTGATACTAATGGTGTGCAAGCCACTCTTGCTTCTTTCTGCACCTCTCTTGACTCTTTCTGCATTTCTGTTGCTTCTTTTTGCACCCATCTTGCTTATTTGTTTATTTATTTATTTGCAGAGTTTTATATAGCGCTGGCTAGACCCATAGGTATCAGAGCGCTTTACATGAGGATCAGCGAGGTACAGGTTACAAAAATTACATCAGTTACAAGCCAAATATAATCATAGGAGGAAAAACATGAGATTACACAGTAATATAAGTTATTAGCGAGTAGTATAGCCAAGACGCTCGTCTGTATGGGGAATGGAGGTAGAGGGGGAAAGGCAAACCGGGGAAAGGAATGCAGATCGAGGCAGGCCGACCGGGAGGGGGAAAAGAACTTCAGGGGGAACAAATCAGACAAAGAAGTCAAAGTGAAGGACAGACAAAACCATGAAAAACCGTGAAAAACAGTGTCCGATGTCCGGCTGGGTAGGTGACGGCTGAGGGGGTGAACCAGAGCCAAACTCCTCTATAGCTGCTTAGGACAGCTCCACCGGGCATCGGCCAAGGGTACTCGGGCTCCGCGGTAAGTACAAACAGTTTTAGTTTCAGCCCGTGGGGCATCGTCATAGCTCAATCTAAGGCATTAGTCCTGGTGTTACTGGGAGGCGTCGTCTGCCTCGTCCTCCAGCTCCCCCAGGTCGGAGGACGTAGGGAGAGATCACTGGCGACGTCAAAGGAAAGAGGTTCCCTAGAGGTGGATGTAGTGGAAACGTCTCGCTCAGAGGGGTGTTTAGTATGCAGAGGGACGGTGCGCAGCCGCTGTCAATGACTACAAAGAGGTGCAGCTACAAGGCATTAAGGACACAGGAGTTAGATGGGACGCTGGATTAGTTGCATGGGATCCCGCTGACACAATGCATCAAATGCTGTTGGAAAGGTCTCAACATGTGTTGGGCGCCATCTTGTCGGAAGAGCACTCAGCTAACCTCAACAAATGCGGACCAAAGTGCGCAACTGACCGCAGTCCACACCAATCTCAGGTGAGCAGAAGGGTCCAAGGAGGGGGTAGACTCCGGGGGACCAGAGCCAAAAAGGTAATCCCTGGCCGGGAGCTCCCGGTCGGAGCTCCTCACCTGTTGGCCATCTTGGTGTGCTGTGCCCATCACAGATGCAGTGCCCATCACACATCCGATGAGTGATCCTGCTGAATATGTCCAAGTATAGGAAAATTTGTGTGGTACACTTACATGGTGGAAGGCTATGAATTGTACAAGGCAGCCTCCTCATTAGAGCACCAGCGCAGGGGATGACACCACCCCAGCCAGGCACCTCCCACTCCCTGGGCTATGCGTGGGTGTCACTAGGTTGCGGGGCCGGTGGCTAAGGGCCACTCCGTTTGGTGCCGCACGTGGAACTCCCCAGTGCTGTTGTGCACTTAGTGAGCGCCGGTAGCCGTCAGCCCTGTGGTGCCACTCGCTTTCATGCCAGCCGGATCCTTCCCTGTTGTGGGGCTGCTGGAGTGCTGTGTCCGATGTGCTCTGGAAGGTGGGGGCACCCTCCGCCAGCTCTGTTCACTGCCATGAACCCCTCCGGAGCCGTGCGGGCATCACCCGGCCGTCGCGACTCAGGGGTTCAGTTGGCCGCCATCTTGCAGCCTTTCCAGCCGGTCGCGCGTCGTCCGTCAGAGCTCACATCGGCCCCAGCAGGAACCGCCGGTGCCCCCGGACACCCACATCCGGCTCCGCTCAACCTCCGCAGCCACTGCTATGGATTTGGGGCAGGTAATCCCCCGGGAACTGCTAAATGAAGGACCGGTGTGGCGGAGCTCCGTACCTTCACCGCCGCATGGGCGCCATCTTGAAGAGGCTTCTTTCTGCACCCCTTGTGCCTCTTCCACACCCCTCTTCCCTCTTTCTGCACCCCTCTTGCCTCTTTCTGCACCCTTCTTCCCTCTTTCTGCACCTCTCTTGCCTCTTTCTGCACCCCTTTTCCTCCTTTATGCACTCCTCCTGCCTCTTTCTGTACCTCTGTTCCTACTTTCTGCACATCTTTTGTTTCTTTCTGCACCTCTCTTGCTTCTTTCTGCACCCATCTTCCCTCTTTCTCCACCCCTCTTCCCCATTTCTGCATGTCTGTTGCTTCTTTCTGCACTTCTCTTGCCTCTTTCTCTACCCTGCTTCCCTCTTTCTGCATCTCTGTTGCTTCTTTCTGCACTTATCTTGCGTCTTTCTGTACCTCTCTTGCTTCTTTCTGCACCCCTTGTGCCTCTTTCTGCACCCCTCTTCTCTTTCTGAAACTCCTTTTGCCTCTTTCTGCACCTCTGTTCCTTCTTTCTGCACTTCTTTTGTTACTTTCTGCACCTCTCTTGCTTCTTTCTGCACCCCTCTTGCCTCTTTCTCAAGCCTTCTTCCCTCTTTCTGCACCTCTGTTGCTTCTTTCCGCACCTCTCATCTCTTTCTCCAGCCCTCTTCCCTCTTTCTGCACCTCTCTTGCTTCTTTCTGCACCCCTTGTGCCTCTTTCTGTACCCCCTTCCCTCTTTTTGTACCCCTCTTGCCTCTTTCTGCACCTCTGTTGCATCTTTCTGCACCACTCTTGCTTCTTTCTGCACCTCTCTTGCTTCTTTCTGCACCACTCGTGCTTCTTTCTGCACCCCTTTTCCCTCTTTCTGCACCCCTCTTGCCTCTTTCTGCACCCATAGTCCTTCTTTCTGCTCTTCTTTTGTTTCTTTCTGCACCCCTATTGCTTGTTTCTGCACCCCACTTGCCACTTTCTCCACCCCTGTTGCCCCTTTTTGCATCTCTGTTGCTTCTGTCTGCACTTCTCTTGCCTCTTTTTCTACCCCTCATCCCTCTTTCTGCGCCTCTGTAGCTTCTTTCTGCACATCTTTTGCTTCTTTCTGCACCTCTGTCCCTTCTTTCTGCAACCCTTGTGCCTCTTTCTGCATCCCTTTTCCCTCTTTCTGCTCCCCTCTTGCCTCTTTCTGCACCTCTGTTCCTTCTTTCTGCATTTCTTTTGTTTCTTTCTGCAACTCTCTTGCTTCTTTTTGTATCCCTCTTGCCTCTTTCTCCTCCCCACTTCCGCCTTTCTGCATCTCGGTTGCTTCTTTATGCACCTCTCTTTCTTCTTTCTGCACCTCTCTTGCTTCTTTCTGTACCCCTCGTGTCTCTTTCTGTACCCCGCTTCCCTCTTTCTGTACTCCTCTTGCCTTTTTCTGCGCCTCTGTTGCATCTTTCTGCACTTCTTTTGTTTCTTTCTGCACCTCTCTTGCTTCTTTCTGCACCCCTCTTGCCTCTTTCTCCACCCCTTCTCCCCCTTTCTGCATCTCTGTTGCTTCTTTCTGCACTTCTCTTGCCTCTTTTTTGCACCTCTGTCCCTCCTATCTGCAACCCTTGTGCCTCTTTCTGAACTCCTCTTCCCTCTTTCTGCTCCTCTCTTGTCTCTTTCTGCAACTCTGTTGCTTCTTTCTGCACTTCTTTTGTTTCTTTCTGTACATTTCTTGCTTCTTTCCGTACCCCTCGTGCCTCTTTCTGCACCCCTCTTCCCTCTTTCTGCACTCCTCCTGCCGCTTTCTGCACCTCAGTTCCTTCTTTCTACACTTCTTTTGCTTCTTTCTGCACCTCTCTTGCTTCTTTCTGCACCCCTCGTGTCTCTTTCACACCCCTCTTCCTTCTTTCTGCACACCTCTTGCCTCTTTCTGCACCCCTCTTGCCTCTTTCTCCACCTCTGTTGTTTCTTTCTGCACTTCTCTTGTTTATTTCTGTATCCCTCTTGCCTCTTTCTTCACCCCACTTCCCCCTTTTTGCATCTCTGTTGCTTCTTTATGCACTTCTCTTGCTTCTTTCTGCACCTCTCTTGCTTCTTTCTGTACCCCTCTTCCCTCTTTCTGCACCCCTCTCGCCTCTTTCTGCACCTCTGTTGTTTCTTTCTGCACTTCTCTTGCCTCTTTCTGCACCCCTCTTGCCTATTTCTGCACCTCTGTTGTTTCTTTGTGCACTTCCCTTGCTTCTTTCTGCACTCCTCTTGCCTCTTTCTGTACCCTTCTTCCCTTTTTCTGCACCTCTCTTGCCTGTTTATGCAACTCTCTTGCCTCTTTCTGCAGTTCTTGTGCCTCCTTCTGCACCTCTGTTGCTTCTTTCTGCACTTCTCTTGCCTTTTTCTGTACCCCTGTTGCTTCATCCTGCACTTCCCATGCTTCTTTCTGCACCTGTCTTGCTTCTTTCTGCATCCCTGTTGTCTCTTTCTGCACTCGTCTTCCCTCTTTCTGCACCTCTCTTACCTCTTTCTGCATATTACTTGCCTCTTTCTGCACTTCTCTTGCTTCTTTCTACACCTCTGTTGCTTCTTTCAGCAATTCTCTTGCCTGTTTCTGCACTTCTCTTGCCTGTTTCTGCACCTCTCTTGCCTCTTTGTGCACCTCTCTTGACCCTTTCTACACCTCACTTGCTTCTTTCTGCACCTCTCTTGCCTCTTTCTGTACCCCTCTTCCCTCTTTGTGCAACTATCTTGCCTCTTTCTACACCTCTCTTCCTTATTTCTGTACCACTCTTGCCTCTTTCTGTATCTCTGTTGCTTCTTTATGCACTTCTCTTGCCTCTTTCTGCACCCTTCGTGCCTCTTTCAGCACCTCTGTTGGTTCTTTCTGCACTGCTCTTGCTTCTATCTGCTACTCTCTTGCACATTTCTGCACCTCTCTTGCCTCTTTCTGCACCTCTCTTGCCTCTTTCTGCACCTCACTTGCCTCTTTCTGCACATCTCTTGCTTCTTTCCACACCTCTGTTGCTTCTTTCAGCAATTCTATTGCCTCTTTCTGCACTTCTCTTGCTTGTTTCTGTACCTCTCTTGCCTCTTTCTGCACCTCTGTTGCCTCTTTCTACACCTCACTTGCTTCTTTCTGCACCCCTCTTGCCTCTTTCTGAACCGCTCTTTTCTCTTTCTGCACCTCTCTTGCCTCTTTCTGCACCCCTGTTCCCTCTTTCTGCACCTTTCCTGCCTGTTTCTGCACCTCTCTTGCCTCTTTTTGTACCTCTGTTGCTTCTTTCTGCACTCCTCTTGCCTCTTTCTGCACCTTCTTCCCTCTTTCTGCACCTCTCTTGCCTATTTCTGCACCCCTGGTCCCTTTTTCTGCACCTCTCTTGCCTGTTTCTGCAACTCTCTTGCCTCTTTCTGCAGTTCTCTTGCCTCCTTCTGTACTTCTGTTGCTTCTTTATGCACTTCTCTTGCCTCTTTCTGCACCCCTGTTGCTTCATTCTGCACTTCCCATGCTTCTTTCTGCTCCTGTCTTGCTTCTTTCTGCACCCTTGCTGTCTCTTTCTGCACTCGTCTTTCCTCTTTCTGCACCTCTCTTGCCTCTTTCTGCATCTTACTTGCCTCTTTCTGCACTTCTCTTGCTTCTTTCTGCACCTCTGTTGCTTCTTTCAGCAATTCTCTTGCCTCTTTCTGCACTTATCTTGCCTGTTTCTGCACCTCTCTTGCCTCTTTCTGCACCTCTCTTGCCTCTTTCTGTACCTCACTTTCTTCTTTCTGCACACCTCTTGCCTCTTTTTGCATCCCTCTTTCCTCTTTCTTCACCACTCATGCCTCTTTCAGCACCTCTGTTGCTTCTTTCTGCACTTCTCTTGCCTCTTTCTGCACCTCCGACTTAGAGGTAGTTTTAATCTCCCTGCCCTATTATGTACTAGGGCCTTATGAAGAAGTGGCCCTCTAGGGCCACTCGGGTTTTCTCACAACCACCTGCTATGCCTTCCCAAGAATGAAGAGTCGGTCAGACAGTAGAGAATACAAACTTGCATGCTTTATTAGAAATGCTCTGCAGAGGAATCCATCATGACCTGCACCCTAAGATGTCTGTCGAGGGATTTACTTCCCAACGGTCCACAGTGAGTAATCATTCTTCCCCAAAAGCCTCCAACCCCACCCACCATGGAAAACTACCGGCCGGGGCCGAACATGAACAAAGGAGGCACGGGGAGATGAGCTACCACCTGCCAGATGGGTACATGTTATCTGAAACCCAAGGCCACTGCGCTGGGTCTCAGCGTCTCCTAACGTGGGAGCAGAACTACACACTTAGATTGGTATGTGAGAGCTGAATTGTCTCCTCATTAGCAAGTCGGGAAACAGCCTTGGACAGAAAGAAAAAGCATTAGCGAAATACAGTGTTCTCCTGAGGCAAGCATTACGGGCCATGAGGCCTAACTCGGGCACAGTCTAAGCAGCCTAATAAGGATTGCAAAAAACAAAATGGAGTCGCATTCGCCAACTGAAGCTTGCACATTATGGGGATAACACAGAGGGTTGCATAACGTAAATAAAACTGGCATCTATTTAGCCACACATTGCTAACCTAATATAACGTGAAAGGAGTACATTGTAGGGATGAGATTTTAAAACCTAACAGACCCTCCGTTTAGCATGGGTGGCTAAATGCTTTATTGCTGTCCGGTAGGGTCTTTACAATTCTAAGGGAGAGGAAGAATAAGCAAAGTCACTCATGTTACAGGGGAAAACAAGCAAGGCATGAACATTGAAAGGCACTTAATACTCAAAGATGTCCTCATCGATGAGCATGATATCCTGAATAACCTGCATCATCATAACAGACATTTTGTTATCGCTTCTTGGCAATGTAGGGGTAGGGGAAAGTTTACTCATACTATAGGTGCAACAGGCTGGAAGGCAGTTAATGCATAAGCAACAGGTAAAGATGACTCCTGCAATGGCCACTAGGACAAGTAATATTTTCCAACCCCATGATGTCACTAGACCCCAGAGCCACCCAGTGAGAGACCATGAACCATTGCCCTGATGGATATCTGAGGCAAGTCTGTGCAATTTCTGTATCGCAGAGTATACAGTAGGGGCACTATCAGGAATATACACACAGCAGCTGCTGCCGATGAGCGTGACAGGCTCCACCCTATCAGCCAGAATGACGTCTAAAACCATCCGGTTTTGAAGAGAAATGAGCCTTGTAGCCTGAAGCTCGACTGTAATATTAGTCAGTATACCGACAGTAGTATTAATGACTCCCTCAACTACTCTAGCAAGGCAACGAATATTACGACTATTGAACATGGGACCCCAGAACGGCAGAATGCCCTTCATTATGTCAGTAAATTGCTGCAGCTAGGTATCTGTCTGATCAATCTCGTCTGGATTGACAACCCTCTTAACTCGGTGTACCTGGAGATCCCTACGCTGTAGTCTATGATCCTTGTGGTAATTGGGCGGTGCAATATAAACGGGAGGCAAGAGGAAAGAAACATAACACCGGCCAGACCACCCTCTCAGGAGCCATGTATAAGCCTGTTCCCCACAGATGAAGTATGCATTCGGAGGTGTAAGCAAAGGAGGGCTGCTAGTAGTGTTCAATTGGTAGGTGTAGTTACAATGACTCTGTCCTACTGAAATGTTCCCTGTTTCTTCAACACAGAAACTAGCTGTTGAGTTGATCACAGGGACAGGCATAGCTTTGTCCTCAGTGACATTGAGTTCCTGGAAACATTTAAAGTATTCAGTGACATTAAATTCTTGGAAATCTAGCATTTCATTTTGCAACCAAGTGACATTTTCAGTGGGCTTCAAATACATTCATACAAGCATCGGGTTGCAGGGTACCCTCCTTGCCATCTGGTCAGGGTGTATATCCCTGGTGTACCACTATATACTCCAACACTGCTTCGTAGTCAGCTTGTACCATTTTCATAGCATCAGCATAATAGTGCATGTATACCATAGAGAGCAGTTGGAACCAGGCTTCACAGCTACCCAAGTATGACAGGGGCAATGACACTAGCAAATCATTTTTATGCATAACTGAGGGAAGTAGCCCACATACCCAGCAATTCGTGGCATTATTAGTACTGTGTACCTGATGAAGCATCTGAACGAAAGCATTTTGTGCATAAATCTGTCTATGTCTCTCCTTATGTGGGGCCAATGTAACAAACGAGTGCTCTGCTGGAACCGGGGTAGTCCCTATCAAGGTGTGCACAGGATGTTGTTCCTCTAGGTACCAAACCACCCCAAATACAACTAGCAAGGAAAGCAAAATTATGACAACAAACACTACTTTACTCTTAGTGGACCAAGAGGACCAAACAGGATCATTTGGAGTAGGACGCGGAGCCGCAAAGGGCTGCTCCTCATCAGGGATAGGCCGCCCAAAGGGATACATTTGGGCAACTTCAAGGGCAATTTATAGGTATCAAAAAGGGAAAGAAAAATTCACGGGCTAGAGCCACTTATTGCAACCACGGTACCAGGGGGCACAAGTCACCCAGCGTCGGTTTAGAGCTTCGCTGGTAGGCTCCTATTGTTCATCAACGACGGTGCTATGAAGCACTTCCATGGAGGAGCTGCGCGATTGCAACCCCTGCAGAAAAACAAATCCTTCTTCTTTCAGGATAGGGCACCCTCCCTCCTGGGCAAATGCCCTCAGCTATCCTGTCCAGTGTCCAGGGCAGTGCACCAGTGTTGTTCACCCTAGTCTAATACAGGCACCTTAGGCACAGCACCTGCGCCCTAAGCTCAAGTCCTTCCCTAGCTCCTAGACTGTTCGGCTGGTGCACCGTCCCTTTTCCGGGGCCTCAAATTATATTTGGTAACTCTAGGCACTGTTTCATCAAGAAAAAGGGGCAGAAACTCAGGATCAGATGGGCATCGAGATCCAGATTCCAGTGTGTTAGAGACGGTGTTATCCGAGGTGGCCCTTATGTCCGGTGGGATCGCCTCAGACAGAACTGCATCACTTTCTTCGTCTGTCTGCGCCCACCTCACTCGGGCGTCAGAGAAAGGAACGAAGCGTGGCACCTTCTCACACTCCTGATCACCGATGCCTTCGTTGACCCAGCGGTCATACGGAAGCGGGAGAGGCACCCTTTTCAAATGAGACGCATGAATCCAGTGCTTTCTGCCGTCCACCTTGACAGCCGTTCTGGTGGCGAGTAGCACGATTACTGGCCCTTTCCATCTCGGCTCCAGGCTGCTTTTCCATTGGAAGTTCTTTATCAGCACGTGATCACCGGGCTGTATGCAATGCCCGGGCCCCTCTGGTACTGGCAGCAATGTGGCTTGTATCTGTTGATGAAGAGAACGAAAATATTTAGACAATTCATACAGGTAGTCTACAAGTAGGGGGCACTCTATCTTGGAAAAGCACTTGGGTCTGGGGACGCCCCAAACATTAGCAGGGCATCCAAAGACCACCTCGTAGGGGGACAACCCTGTTCTAGAATGAGCTGACGCTCTGGTAGATAATAAAGCCAAGGGCAATGCATCTGACCATTTTAGTCCTGTGCTTTCTTGAATTTTTGCCAACTTCAGTTTGAGAGTACCATTGTACTTCTCAACCAGGCCTGCTGACTGGGGGTGATTCACTGCATGGAACTTCTGCTTAATATGCAAACCTGTGCATACCAATTCGATGACTTTTGCATTGAAGTGGCTTCCGTTGTCACTCCAAATCACGCATGGCAACCCTTAGCGCGGAAGTACTCTTTTAGAAGTGCCTTCGCCGGCGCCACAGCTGTATTCTCTTTAGTGGGGTAAGCCTCAATCCATTTACTGAATGCGCAGATCACTACTAGCACATACTTTAGGTTATTTAACCGTTCCATAGCGATGAAATCCATCTGGAGAACCTCAAAAAGGAAGGAAGGTGGTGCAAAATTACCAGAAGGTGTGGGGGTACCTTTCCCAGGGTTATGTTTCAGACAAATGATACAATGCTTCACTAGGTGCGTGGCTGTCTTAGCAATATTATCATTCTGCCATACTGGATCCAGCAACTTGCATATTCCTTTAGCACTAATGTGGCCGGGCCATGGGCCAGTCACAACAGGGAGCACATATGAATTAGGCAGCAACCACCGCTGCTTCTCTGACAAGTCAGTCCAACACCCATCCTCATCCAAGCGACCTGTTCTCTCCTCCCACATGGCTAATTCATCCAAAGTCTCCTCACCCTGGATTTCCCTGACATTCTCCAATGTGTCCTTGAACATTCCATTGTCTGGGACCCACCTAGCGGGACCTGCCACCAACATCTGTGTCATCTTTGATCGAGCTGTCTCCTTAGCTGTCTGATCTGCGAAAGCATTTCGCCTCCCACATCATCTGTAATAGCCTTATGAGCGCTACATTTCACTATTGCTAACTTACTGGGAAGTGTCAATGCAGACAGCAATCTATGTATCAATGGCCCATTCTGAATCCACGGTCCATGCGAAGTCAAGAACCCTCTCTCCACCCAGAGGCGCCCAAAATGATGGGCCACCCCAAAGGCGTATTGGCTGTCGGTGTAGATATTAACAGCCAGTCTCTCACTCACCTCACAAGCCCTGAGGAAGGCAACTAACTCTGCAGCTTGGGCCGATTGGTGTGGAATACGGGATGTCTCAACTACAGTGTGTAACGTTGTGATTGCATAGGCTGCAGTGGTGGTGCCATCTGGTAACTTAAAACAAGAGCCATCGACATATAGTTCCCCTTGGGGTTCAGATAAGGGAACATCAGTCAGGTCTACCCGTCCCTTTGTTTCTTCCTCAGTCGAAATAAACAATCATGGACATCATTGTCCTTTTCTTCCGAACGGAGGGGTAGTAACGTGGCTGGGTTCAGAGTAGCACATCTTTTGATGGTAATGTGCGGAGCAAACAGGGTCAGTTCATAGCCAGTCAGACGCGGACTAGTAAGGTGCTGCGTCTTTGTCTTATTCAATAATGTATCCACAGCATGAGGTAGCATGACTGTGAGGTCCGTGTCAAGAACGAGCCCTGCCGATTGTCTGGTAGAAACTGCTACTGCCGCGGCAGCTCTCAGACAGCTCAGGAGCGCTCTGGCGACATTATCAAGCATGGCCGAGAAGTAGGCGCAGGGTCTCTGCTTACTACCGAAACCCTGTGTCAGAACAGAAAGCACTCAACCGTCCACCTCATGCACGTAGAGCACAAATGGCTTCTGGTAATCGGGAGAACCAAGCACAGGAGCAGAGCAAAGCGCAGTCTTTAATTGATAAAAAGCTTGCTGGCATGCAGGTGTCCAAGGCAGGGTTCATGCACATCTTTTGTGGTCAGGTAAAAAAGGGGTTTTGTTAGTAGGGAGTAATTAGGGATCCAATGCCGACAATACAATGTTATCCCTATAAACGCGCGTACCTCGCGTTGGGTTCTAGGGACAGACATGTTAGTAATGGCAGCTATGCGCTCAAGCGTTAGTCTGCAACCCTCCTTCGACAGTAGGTGACCTAAATAGGTGACCTCCTGTCGACAATATTGAAATTTGGAAAGTGACACCTTGTGTCCATGGTGCGCCAGATGCAATCATAATTTAAATGTGGCATTTTTGCAACCATCCTCATTGACCAAAGCAATAAGGAGGTCGTCAACATACTGCAGCAGCACATTACCAGGGGGAAGCTCCAAAGAATCCAATTGAGCTTTCAAGGCTTGGCTATAAATACTGGGGCTTTCAGTATAGCCTTGTGGAGCACGACAGAATCTAAAGCTCTGACCGGCTATTGCAAACCCAAACAGATATCGGCTATCTCTATGAATTGGTATGCTGAATAAAGCATTTTCGAAGTCAATTACAGAGAAAAATTTTGCTGATGAGGGAATCATCTTTGTTAAGATCGCTGTAATGTCCGGAACCACAGGGTATTGGGGAACTACGATCTTATTAACCTCTCTGAGGTCAATCACAAAGCGGTAAACATCAGGGTGGGCATCAGGAGAATCCAAGGGGGCCTTTTTAAGGATAGGAAGAATAGGGCTATTACACACATTCGCCGTAGTCTCCTCAACCACACCAGACTCAATCAAATCCTGTATTATTTGCAATAGGGCCTTTTCACCTGCCTGGGATATCTTGTACTGGGGAATACGTGGCAATTTAGCATTGTCCCTGACTTGTATAGAAACTGGCGGGACCTGGAGTAACCCTACATCCGTGTCTCCTGTAGTCCATAACGTACGTGTCACATCTCGAAACTCAGCTGGAAGGTGGGCATCCTTCACAAAACACTGTTTGGCATGGGCTACCTGCGGTCCAATAGTCACGTAAACACCGTCTGGAGAACAAGAAATTGTTGCATGCAACCTTTTTAACAAATCAAGTCCTAACAAATTTTCTCCACAATTTGACGTCAGTAAAAATGGTGAATCGACCGTAAAGGGGCCAACAGTTAAAGCAAGAAGCTTGGAAATGGGGCTTATGACCGGCATGCCTGAGAAACCCACCGACACATTATTTTGGCTGACAGAGCTGCCCCCGGGACCAGTGAACGGGAAACAGAGCTATTCATAGCCCCTGTATCAACTAAAAAACTTTCAGTAGTACCCTGTAAATCAGCAGTGACATAAGGTCCATTCTGATCTATAGGCACAGGAACTGGTCCCTCGCACTGTCCTCGGCTGTCCTAGCTGTGAGACAACCCTGTCACTTTGTCCAGGTCATAATCGTCGTGATAATACTGCCGTCCTCTGGGATCATCAAAATAATTCCCGCTCTGCCTATTGTGTGAAGAATCCTCTGACTGCATTCCCTCTCTACCTCCTGTTCCTCGCCCGCATCCTCGAAAACCTCGACCCCTTGGGGCCTCAACCTTCTGTAACAACTCCGGACACTCATTCCGCCAAAGTCCCTCCTTTTTGCAGTACGCACATTGGTTGAGCCCGAGGGGCGCATTTGACGCGCCACCTCTGCCAGACCGCTGCTGGGCCGAGCCCGAACCACTACCTCGTCCATTTCCCCTCGCAACTTGCTGCATCAATACTCTTGTCTTCAAATCCTTTGACTTTTTCTTCACCCTTTCCTTGTCCTCATTCTCTCTATGTTCCTAATATTGTGCCATACTCAATATCACGGACGGGGATGACGTCGTCCAAGTACTTTCCGAAGCCTGCAACCTCGTTGCAATCTCGGGAAGCAAGTTAGTGACACATCTATTGACAAATTAACGAACACCACCCTCCTGCGACAGGTCCTGTCCACTAAAATCTAAGAACACCCCTTCAAATCTAGTAAAGAAATCCGACACACTTTCATACTTCTTCTGGCGACACGCAGTCAACTTATCCCAATCCACTCTCTTTGGCGGGATAAGTGAATGCATGTATGTGATAATACGCCCTAGCAAAGCGAGGAGCTCCGCTTTCGGCTTGTCGCCGGGCTTACGCTTCTTATCCCAAGCCCTGATCTCATCCCATGTTTCCACCAACTCTAGTGCATGATCCTGCGTATGGACTTGCCTCCATATGTCCACTGGTACCAACAAGCCGAAAAACAACTCTATATCAGCTAACGCCATTACTGTAGAGGAGGCCGCCTCCGTCAATTCTTTATAATATGCAGTAGGGTTTTTCCAGGGGTCCGGCAGCTGGCTCTTTAAAGATAGGACCTCACTCCTCTTCCAAGGAGTATAGATCCATTGCTCCTGAAACCGAGCGTCGACCCATTGTCTAATCACAGCATTAGTGGAATCGCGCAGTTCTGGAATTTCAGGGTGGTAAATGGGATGAACCTCCCTCATGGGATGCTGTGTCCCCATTGTTGGTACCTTCTGGAGCAATCTACCTCGGTAACCCACTAGTGTCGTTATATTGCTAAAAACATCATTGGGAGCCATACCTGCAGCATATACCCTATCCCGTATGTCATATATGATTTGTGGTGCAACACCCTGAAAACATTGGGGCTTATTTATGAAAAGTGACGCATCGCTGCGTGAAAACATCGATGCGTCACTTTTCATTGCGCCCTCCTTGCGACACCAATGATGCGTCATATTTACAGTATGACGCATCATGTCGCAAGGAGTTACAGATACGTCAGTATTTCTGACGTATCTGTAGGCGCAAAAATGACGCATTGCTGGAGTGTGTCACAAAAGCGACGCAACTCCAGCAATGTGTCCTTTCACATGGGGCAAGCCCCATGTGAAAGGGCCTGCATCAGTCTTTCGCCTGCCATGAGGCAGGCGTAAGATATTGACGCATTAGGGTCAAAGAAATGGCGCAGTGAAATATTATAGATTTTACTGCGTCACTTCTACGGCCAATTCTTGCGTCGGAACGCCCCCCCCCCCCTGCATACATTATACCTGGTGCAGGTATAATGTGGTGCAGGGGTTTACAAAGTGACGCATCTACCTAGATGCGTCACTTTGTAAATATGACGCACCATGGCGCATTTTTTACACTGCTGGTGCGTCACAAAAAGTGATGCACCGGCAGCGTAAAAGTGACGCAAAGGCTCATAAATAAGCCCCATTGTTCCCACAACTCTATCAGCATCGCTGACATGTGTTTAAGGGCATGCTGCTGTATAAACGGCTCATAATCTTTCATCACACTCCACACATCCTTCACACTATAGATGGGTTGTCGAGCCCACTGAGCTGCTTGATTCGCCACCATTTTCTTTTCCTCATCACCCACTGCAGAACGCACCAACACTTTATCCATTTGATCTCGTGCTGCTGCCCAGTTCACATCATGCACGCCAAGTGCAGGAGTTTCGACATTCAACTGTGCCTGGTGTGCCACACTCACGGGGGAAGGAGCAGATGCAGAGACAGGCACCATCATGTAGGGAGACAGGGTGGTAGAGGTGAGAGGGAGAGTAGCAGTCAATCCAGAGCTGAGAGACTGGACAGGAGAACTAACAGCACCCGCCCCGGTGCCTGGTGTGCGTAAAAGAGAAGCAAGAGGGGCTGGGGCTGTGGCTGTAGCGGTAGCGCCAGAAACGGGAATGCTAGAAGTGGCGGCACTAGAGGCAAAGGACTGAGAGGTCGGGACTTCCGGGTATATCCGTTCAGGGGCATAAGGAGGAAGAGGACGAGAATCCAATAGCTCTTCGACGAAATCATCACCTTCCTCTCTAGTAACATAGCACTTATCTGTCTGTAACCGAAACTTTCTATCTGCACATTCTATACCCTTCTCTACCTTTCCTCTTTCATAAGCTACTGATTTCTGTGTTATTGTTTGCGTCTGCCTGTTCCGGGCCTCTTTCTCTGCCCTCATGCGACGCTGCTTTGCTTCTTTCTGCCATACTCTCAGAGAATCAAACATCGATTGTCTGCTCCTCCTAGCAAACAACTTGTCCTGCAAGAAGTTCAATTTCTGTTCATCAAACGAGCCAGTAAGTGGCCACTGTAACTAATCGTTGTCCCTCGTATATTTATGCCACAATGTGCTAAACATAACAGGGCCAATACCATGTTTAACATATATGTCAAAATTTGGAGAATCCTCCGGAGGTGCAGGCTAGCTCTCTTCCAATCGAGCATCAGTAGAACAACATCGACATCCAAAACACCCCAATTTGCTAAAACAAGGGATCTTAATATAAGACATGTGCACTGTCCCTAACGGACAAGTAAAACACAAACAATCAACAAACTAAGACAAGATAAAATAACAAATATTAGTCACGGAGCCAAACAGAAACGGTGCAGGGACCACTCCCTACAGTCCGGAGACTGTATCAAATCCAAGAAGACAGGCTCCAGCCCAAGACGTTTTCGAGCATTAGCCAAATTACCAGTTAGTCTGGCAGATTGTTCGCGGGCAGTCCCGGACCTTTTCAAGCGTGGGCCAGATTTCCAGTTGGTCCGGTGAGCTGCTCACAAACACTGTGTCTTTTTCAAGGGTCCGCAGACCCACCAAGTTCAAGACAAGACGGTCCGGAGACCGTACCAAGACACAGCCCGTCGACTCGTTTCGTTCAAGCAAGGCAGTTCAAAAACTGCAGACAAGACAGTCTGAAGACCGTATCAAGACACAGCCCCCAGGCTCGTGCCGTCCAAGAATGGCGCCATTTTCTCCAAGAATCAAATCACTCACCTGGTGCACACAGGTCGAGTCAAGCTATTCTCCACTGCCGACTCTTTGGACCAAACGGTCAACTCCAAGGTTTCGCCTTCTCAGGACCCCAGCTGGTGACCACCAGACAAGGGGACGCCCGATCAGCCGGGCGGGGCAGCTGCGAGAACCAAGCTCGGTCTTGTGTGGGGTACCCCGATCCACCCAACCGACCAAACGCACCCCTCGACCCTTGCGGGGTCCCTGTTCGGTTGCCAACTGAAGGAAGTGGCCCTCTAGGGCCACTCAGGTTTTCTCACAACCACCTGCTATGCCTTCCCAAGAATGAAGAGTCGGTCAGACAGTAGAGAATACAACTTACATACTTTAATAGAAATGCTCTGTAGAGGAGTCCATCATGACCTGCACCCTAAGATGTCTGCTGAGGGACTAACTTCCCAACGGTCCACAGTGAGTAATCATTCTTCCCCAAAAGCCTCCAACCCCGCCCACCATGGAAAACTACAGGCCGGGGCTGAACATGAACAAAGGAGGCACTGGGAGATGAGCTGCCACCTGCCAGATGGGTACATGCTATCAGAAATCCAAAGGCCACTGCGCTGGGTCTCAGCGTCTCAGCGTCTCCTAACGTGGGAGCAGAACTACACACTTAGATTGGTATGTGAAAGCTGAATTGTCTCCTCATTAGCAGGTCGGGAAACAGCCTTGGACAGAAAGAAAAAACATTAGCGAAATACAGTGTTCTGCTGAGGCAAGCATTATGGGCCATGAGGCCTAACTCGGGCACAGTCTAAGCAGCCTAATAAGGATTGCAAAAAACAAAATGGAGTCGCATTCGCCAACTGAAGCCTGCACATTACGGGGATAACTCAGTGGGTTGCATAACGTAAATACAACTGGCATCTATTTAGCCACACATTGCTAACCTAATATAACGTGAAAGGAGTACATTGTAGGGACGAGTTTTTTAAAACCTAACACTTACAGGGGAGGTCATGCCAATCACAGGGGTACCACCAACCCAAAGTGTACCCTAGTGTATGTGAGCATGATATCCTGAATAACCTGCATCATCATAACAGACATTTTGTTATCGCTTCTTGGCAATGTAGGGGTAGGGGCAAGTTTACTCATACTATAGGTGCAACAGGCTGGAAGGCAGTTAATGCATAAGCAACAGGTAAAGATGACTCCTGCAATGGCCACTAGGACAAGTAATATTTTCCAACCCCATGATGTCACTAGACCCCAGAGCCACCCAGTGAGAGACCATGAACCATTGCCCTGATGGATATCTGAGGCAAGTCTGTGCAATTTCTGTATCGCAGAGTATACAGTAGGGGCACTATCAGGAATATACACACAGCAGCTGCTGGCGATGACGCAACAGGCTCCACCCCTATCAGCCAGAATGACGTCTAAAACCATCCGGTTTTGAAGAGAAATGAGCCTTGTAGCCTGAAGCTCGACTGTAATATTAGTCAGTATACCGACAGTAGTATTAATGACTCCCTCAACTACTCTAGCAAGGCGACGAATATTACGACTATTGAACATGGGACCCCAGAACGGCAGAATGCCCTTCATTTTGTCAGTAAATTGCTGCAGCTAGGTATCTGTCTGATCAATCTCGTCTGGATTGACAACCCTCTTAACTCGGTGTACCTGGAGATCCCTACGCTGTAGTCTATGATCCTTGTGGTAATTGGGCGGTGCAATATAAACGGGAGGCAAGAGGAAAGAAACATAACACCGGCCAGACCACCCTCTCGGGAGCCATGTATAAGCCTGTTCCCCACAGATGAAGTATGCATTCGGAGGTGTAAGCAAAGGTGGGCTGCTAGTAGTGTTCAATTGGTAGGTGTAGTTACAATAACTCTGTCCTACTGAAATGTTCCCTGTTTCTTCAACACAGAAACTAGCTGTTGAGTTGATCACAGGGACAGGCATAGCTTTGTCCTCAGTGATATTGAGTTCCTGGAAACATTTAAAGTATTCAGTGACATTAAATTCTTGGAAATCTAGCATTTCATTTTGCAACCAAGTGACATTTTCAGTGGGCTTCAAATACATTCATACAAGCATCGGGTTGCAAGGTACCCTCCTTGCCATCTGGTCCGGGTGTATGTCCCTGGTGTACCACTATATACCCCAACACTGCTTCGTAGTCAGCTTGTACCATTTTCATAGCGTCAGCATAATAGTGCATGTATACCATAGAGAGCAGTTGGAACCAGGCTTCACAGCTACCCAAGTATGACAGGGGCAATGACACTAGCAAATCATTTTTATGCATAACTGAAGGAAGTAGCCCACATACCCAGCAATTCGTGGCATTAGTAGTACTGTGTACCTGATGAAGCATCTGAACGAAAGCATTTTGTGCATAAATCTGTCTATGTCTCTCCTTATGTGGGGCCAATGTAACAAACGAGTGCTCTGCTGGAACCGGGGTAGTCCCTATCAAGGTGTGCACAGGATGTTGTTCCTCTAGGTACCAAACCACCCCAAATACAACTAGCAAGGAAAGCAAAATTATGACAACAAACACTACTTTACTCTTAGTGGACCAAGAGGACCAAACAGGATCATTTGGAGTAGGACGCGGAGCCGCAAAGGGCTGCTCCTCATCAGGGATAGGCCGCCCAAAGGGATACATTTGGACAACTTCAAGGGCAATTTATAGGTATCAAAAAGGAAAAGAAAAATTAACGGGCTAGAGCCACTTATTGCAACCACGGTACCAGGGGGCACAAGTCACCCAGCGTCGGTTTAGAGCTTCGCTGGTAGGCTCCTAATGTTCATCAACGATGGTGCTATGAAGCACTTCCATGGAGGAGCTGCGCGATTGCAACCCTTGCAGAGAAACAAATCCTTCTTCTTTCAGGATAGGGCACCCTCCCTCCTGGGCAAATGCCCTCAGCTATCCTGTCCAGTGTCCAGGGCAGTGCACCAGTGTTGTTCACCCTAGTCTAATACAGGCACCTTAGGCACAGCACCTGCGCCCTAAGCTCAAGTCCTTCCCTAGCTTCTAGACTGTTCGGCTGGTGCACCGTCCCTTTTCCGGGGCCTCAAATTATATTTGGTAACTCTAGGCTCTGTTTCATCAAGAAAAAGGGGCAGAAACTCAGGATCAGATGGGCATCGAGATCCAGATTCCAGTGTGTTAGAGACGGTGTTATCCGAGGCGGCCCTTATCTCCGGTGGGATCGCCTCAGACAGAACTGCATCACTTTCTTCGTCTGTCTGCGCCCACCTCACTCGGGCGTCAGAGAAAGGAACGAAGCTTGGCACCTTCTCACACTCCTGATCACCGATGCCTTCGTTGACCCAGCGGTCATACGGAAGCGGGAGAGGCACCCTTTTCACATGAGACGCATGAATCCAGTGCTTTCTGCCGTCCACCTTGACAGCCGTTCTGGTGGCGAGTAGCATGATTACTGGCCCTTTACATCTCGGCTCCAGGCTGCTTTTCCATTGGAAGTTCTTTATCAGCACTTGATCACCGGGCTGTATGCAATGCCCGGGCCCCTCTGGTACTGGCAGCAATGTGGCTTGTATCTGTTGATGAAGAGAACGAAAATCTTTAGACAATTCATACAGGTAGTCTACAAGTAGGGGGCACTCTATCTTGGAAAAGCACTTGGGTCTGGGGACGCCCCAAACATTAGCAGGGCATCCAAAGACCACCTCGTAGGGGGACAACCCTGTTCTAGAATGCGCTGTCGCTCTGGTAGATAATAAAGCCAAGGGCAATGCATCTGACCATTTTAGTCCTGTGCTTTCTTGAATTTTTGCCAACTTCAGTTTGAGAGTACCATTGTACTTCTCAACCAGGCCTGCTGACTGGGGGTGATTCACTGCATGGAACTTCTGCTTAATATGCAAACCTGTGCATACCAATTCGATGACTTTTGCATTGAAGTGGCTTCCGTTGTCACTCCAAATCACGCATGGCAACCCTTAGCGCGGGAAGTACTCTTTTAGAAGTGCCTTCGCCGGCGCCACAGCTGTATTCTCTTTAGTGGGGTAAGCCTCAATCCATTTACTGAATGCGCAGATCACTACTAGCACATACTTTAGGTTATTTAACCGTTCCATAGCGATGAAATCCATCTGGAGAACCTCAAAAAGGAAGGAAGGTGGTGCAAAATTACCAGAAGGTGTGGGGGTACCTTTCCCAGGGTTATGTTTCAGACAAATGATACAATGCTTCACTAGGTGCGTGGCTGTCTTAGCAATATTATCATTCTGCCATACTGGATCCAGCAACTTGCATATTCCTTTAGCACTAATGTGGCCGGGCCATGGGCCAGTCACAACAGGGAGCACATATGAATTAGGCAGCAACCACCGCTGCTTCTCTGACAAGTCAGTCCAACACCCATCCTCATCCAAGCGACCTGTTCTCTCCTCCTACATGGCTAATTCATCCAAAGTCGCCTCACCCTGGATTTCCCTAACATTCTCCAATGTGTCCTTGAACATTCCATTGTCTGGGACCCACCTAGCGGGACCTGCCACCAACATCTGTGTCATCTTTGATCGAGCTGTCTCCTTAGGTGTTTGATCTGTGAAAGCATTTCCCCTCCCACATCATCTGTAATAGCCTTATGAGCGCTACATTTCACTATTGCTAACTTACTGGGAAGTGTCAATGCAGACAGCAATCTATGTATCAATGGCCCGTTCTGAATCCACGGTCCATGCAAAGTCAAGAATCCTCTCTCCACCCAGAGGCGCCCAAAATGATGGGCCACCCCAAAGGCGTATTGGCTGTCGGTGTAGATATTAACAGCCAGTCCCTCACTCAACTCACAAGCCCTGAGGAAGGCAACTAACTCTGCAGCTTGGGCCGATTGGTGCGGAATACGGGATGTCTCAACTACAGTGTGTAACGTTGTGATTGCATAGGCTGCAGTGGTGGTGCCATCTGGTAACTTAAAACAAGAGCCATCGACATATAGTTCCCCTTGCGGTTCAGATAAGGGAACATCAGTCAGGTCTACCCGTCCCTTCGTTTCTTCCTCAGTCGAAATAAACAATCATGGACATCATTGTCCTTTTCTTCCGAACGGAGGGGTAGTAACGTGGCTGGGTTCAGAGTAGCACATCTTTTGATGGTAATGTGCGGAGCAAACAGGGTCAGTTCATAGCCAGTCAGACGCGGACTAGTAAGGTGCTGCGTCTTTGTCTTATTCAATAATGTATCCACAGCATGAGGTAGCATGACTGTGAGGTCCGTGTCAAGAACGAGCCCTGCCGATTGTCTGGTAGAAACTGCTACTGCCGCGACAGCTCTCAGACAGCTCAGGAGCACTCTGGCGACATTATCAAGCATGGCCGAGAAGTAGGCGCAGGGTCTCTGCTTACTACCGAAACCCTGTGTCAGAACAGAAAGCACTCAACCATCCACCTCATGCACGTAGAGCACAAATGGCTTCTGGTAATCGGGAGAACCAAGCACAGGAGCAGAGCAAAGCGCAGTCTTTAATTGATAAAAAGCTTGCTGGCATGCAGGTGTCCAAGCCCAAGGCAGGGTTCATGCACATCTTTTGTGGTCAGGTAAAGAAGGGGTTTTGTTAGTAGGGAGTAATTAGGGATCCAATGCCGACAATACAATGTTATCCCTATAAACACGCGTACCTCGCGTTGGGTTCTAGGGACAGACATGTTAGTAATGGCAGCTATGCGCTCAGGCGTTAGTCTGCAACCCTCCTTCGACAGTAGGTGACCTAAATAGGTGACCTCCTGTCGACAATATTGAAATTTGGAAAGTGACACCTTGTGTCCATGGTGCGCCAGATGCAATAATAATTTAACTGTGGGGTTTTTGCAACCATCCTCATTGACCAAAGCAATAAGGAGGTCGTCAACATACTGCAGCAGCACATTACCAGGGGGAAGCTCCAAAGAATCCAATTGAGCTTTCAAGGCTTGCCTATAAATACTGGGGCTTTCAGTATAGCCTTGTGGAGCACGACAGAATCTAAAGCTCCGACCGGCTATTGCAAACCCAAACAGATATCGGCTATCTCTATGAATTGGTATGCTGAAGAAAGCATTTTTGAAGTCAATTACAGAGAAAAAGTTTGCTGATGGGGGAATCATCTTTGTTATTATCGCTGTAATGTCCGGAACCACAGGGTATTGGGGAACTACGATCTTATTAACCTCTATGAGGTTAATCACAAAGCGGTAAACATCAGGGTGGGCATCAGGAGAATCCAAGGGGGCCTTTTTAAGGATAGGAAGAATAGGGCTATTACACACATTCGCCGTAGTCTCCTCAACCACACCAGACTCAATCAAATCCTGTATTATTTGCAATAGGCCTTTTCACCTGCCTGGGATATCTTGTACTGGGGAATACGTGGCAATTTAGCATTGTCCCTGACTTGTATAGAAACTGGCGGGACCTGGAGTAACCCTACATCCGTGTCTCCTGTAGTCCATAACGTACGTGGCACATCTCAAAACTCAGCTGGAAGGTGGGCATCCTTCACAAAACACTGTTTGGCACGGGCTACCTGCGGTCCAATAGTCACGTAAACACCGTCTGGAGAACAAGAAATTGTCGCATGCAACCTTTTTAACAAATCAAGTCCTAACAAATTTTCTCCACAATTTGACGTCAGTAAAAATGGTGAATCGACCATAAAGGGGCCAACAGTTAAAGCAAGAAGCTTGGAAATGGGGCTAATGACCGGCACGCCTGAGGAACCCACCGACACATTATTTTGGCCCGACAGAGCTGCCCCCGAACCAGTAAACGGGAAACAGAGCTATTCATAGCCCCTGTATCAACTAAAAAACTTTCAGTAGTACCCTGTAAATCAGCAGTGACATAAGGTCCATTCTGATCTATAGGCACAGGAACTGGTCCCTCGCACTGTCCTCGGCTGTCCTAGCTGTGAGACAACCCTGTCACTTTGTCCAGGTCATAATTGTCGTGATAATACTGCCGTCCTCTGGGATCATCAAAATAATTCCCGCTCTGCCTATTGTGTGATGAATCCTCTGATTGCATTCCCTCTCTACCTCCTGTTCCTCGCCCGCATCCTCGAAAACCTCGACCCTTTGGGGCCTCATCCTTCTGTAACAACTCCAGACACTCATTCCGCCAATGTCCCTCCTTTTTGCAGTACGCACATTGGTTGAGCCCGAGGGGCACATTTGACGCACCACCTCTGCCAGACCGCTGCTGGGCCGAGCCCGAACCGCTACCTCGTTCATTTCCCCTCGCAACTTGCTGCATCAATACTCTTGTCTTCAAATCCTTTGACTTTTTCTCCACCCTTTCCTTGTCCTCATTCTCTCTATGTTCCTAATATTGTGCCATACTCAATATCACGGACGGGGATGACGTCGTCCAAGTACTTTCCGAAGCCTGCAACCTCGTTGCAATCTCGGGAAGCAAGTTAGTGACACATCTATTGACAAATTAACGAACACCACCCTCCTGCGACAGGTCCTGTCCACTAAAATCTAAGAACACCCCTTCAAATCTAGTAAAGAAATCCGACACACTTTCATACTTCTTCTGGCGACACGCAGTCAACTTATCCCAATCCACTCTCTTTGGCGGGATAAGTGAATGCATGTATGTGATAATACGCCCTAGCAAAGCGAGGAGCTCCGCTTTCGGCTTGTCGCCGGGCTTACGCTCCTTATCCCAAGCCCTGATCTCATCCCATGTTTCCACCAACTCTAGTGCATGATCCTGCGTATGGACTTGCCTCCATATATCCACTGGTACCAACAAGCCGAAAAACAACTCTCTATCAGCTAACGTCATTACTGTAGAGGAGGCCGCCTCCGTCAATTCTTTATAATATGCAGTAGGGTTTTTTCAGGGGTCCGGGAGCTGGCTCTTTAAAGATAGGACCTCACTCCTCTTCCAAGGAGTATAGATCCATTGCTCCTGAAACCGAGCGTCGACCCATTGTCTAATCACAGCATTAGTGGAATCGCACAGTTCTGGAATTTCAGGGTGGTAAATGGGATGAAACTCCCTCATGGGATGCTGTGTCCCCATTGTCGGTACCTTCTGGAGCAATCTACCTAGGTAACCCACTAGTGTCGTTATATTGCTAAAAACCTCATTGGGAGCCATACCTGCAGCATATACCCTATCCCGTATGTCATATATGATTTGCGGTGCAACACCCTGAAAACATTGGGGCTTATTTATGAAAAGTGACGCATCGCTGCGTGAAAACAGCGATGCGTCACTTTTCATTGCGCCCTCCTTGCGACACCAATGATGCGTCATATTTACAGTATGACGCATCATGTCGCAAGGAGTTACAGATACGTCAGTATTTCTGACGTATCTGTAGGCGCAAAAATGACGCATTGCTGGAGTGTGTCACAAAAGTGACGCAACTCCAGCAATGTGTCCTTTCACATGGGGCAAGCCCCATGTGAAAGGGCCTGCGTCAGTCTTACGCCTGCCATGAGGCAGGCGTAAGATATTGACGCATTAGGGTCAAAGAAATGGCGCAGTGAAATCTTATAGATTTCACTGCGTCACTTCTACGGATCTTTCTTGCGTCAGAACGCCCCCCCTGCATACATTATACCTGGCGCAGGTATAATGTGGTGCAGGGGTTTACAAAGTGACGCATCTACCTAGATGCGTCACTTTGTAAATATGACGCACCATGGCGCATTTTTTACACTGCTGGTGCGTCACAAAAAGTGACGCACCGGCAGCGTAAAAGTGACGCAAAGGCTCATAAATAAGCCCCATTGTTCCCACAACTCTATCAGCATCGCTGACATGTGTTTAAGGGCATGCTGCTGTATAAACGGCTCATAATCTTTCATCACAGTCCACACATCCTCCACACTATAGATGGGTTGTCGAGCCCACTGAGCTGCTTGATTCGCCACCATTTTCTTTTCCTCATCACCCACTGCAGAACGCACCAACACTTTATCCATTTGATCTCGTGCTGCTGCCCAGTTCACATCATGCACGCCAAGTGCAGGAGTTTCGACATTCAACTGTGCCTGGTGTGCCACACTCACGGGGGAAGGAGCAGATGCAGAGACAGGCACCATCATGTAGGGAGACAGGGTGGTAGAGGTGAGAGGGAGAGTAGCAGTCAATCCAGAGCTGAGAGACTGGACAGGAGAACTAACAGCACCCGCCCCGGTGCCTGGTGTGCGTAAAAGAGAAGCAAGAGGGGCTGGGACGGTAGTGCCAGAAACGGGAATGCTAGAAGGGGCGGCACTAGAGGCCAAGGACTGAGAGGTCGGGACTGCTGGGTATATCCGTTCAGGGGCATAAGGAGGAAGAGGACGAGAATCCAATAGCTCTTCGACGAAATCATCACCTTCCTCTCTAGTAACATAGCACTTATCTGTCTGTAACCGAAACTTTCTATCTGCACATTCTATACCCTTCTCTACCTTTCCTCTTTCATAAGCTACTGCTTTCTGTGTTATTGTTTGCGTCTGCCTGTTCCGGGCCTCTTTCTCTGCCCTCATGCGTCGCTGCTTTGTTTCTTTCTGCCATACTCTCAGAGAATCAAACATCGATTGTCTGCTCCTCCTAGCAAACAACTTGTCCTGCAAGAAGTTCAATTTCTGTTCATCAAACGAGCCAGTAAGTGTCCACTGTAACTAAGCATTGTCCCTCGTATATTTATGCCACAATGTGCTAAACATAACAGGGCCAATACCATGTTTAACATATATGTCAAAATTTGGAGAACCCTCCGGAGGTGCAGGCTAGCTCTCTTCCAATCGAGCATCAGTAGAACAACATCGACATCCAAAACACCCCAATTTGCTAAAAAAAGGCATCTTAATATAAGACATGTGCACTGTCCCTAACGGACAAGTAAAACACCAACAATCAACAAACTAAGACAAGATAAAATAACAAATATTAGTCATGGAGCCAAACAGAAACGGTCCAGGGACCACTCCCTACAGTCCGGAGACTGTATCAAATCCAAGAAGACAGGCTCCAGCCCAAGACTTTTTCGAGCATTAACCAAATTACCAGTTGGTCTGGCAGATTGTTCGCGGGCAGTCCCGGACCTTTTCAAGCGTGGGCCAAATTTCCAGTTGGTCCGGTGAGCTGCTCACAAACACTGTGTCTTTTTCAAGGGTCCGCAGACCCACCAAGTTCAAGACAAGACGGTCCGGAGACCGTACCAAGACACAGCCCGTCGACTCGTTTCGTTCAAGCAAGGCAGTTCAAAAACTGCAGACAAGACAGTCTGAAGACCGTATCAAGACACAGCCCGCAGGCTCGTGCCATCCAAGAATGGCGCCATTTTCTCCAAGAATCAAATCACTCACCTGGTGCACACAGGTCGAGTCAAGCTGTGGCGCTTGGAGACAGAAGGACGGAATGAGGTAGCGTTTCAAGGGTGTTTATTCGTGTTTAGCAGGTAGGTAGACGGAAAAAGGGGGAAGGATAGGAGGCGTCCTCTTCGGTGCTCGTCAGTGCTCGGGCCCAGGAGTCGTTGCGTCCTCTTCGGATCTTCACGCTCCGTGATTCAGGGCACAAAAAGAAAGAGAAGGAAAAGTAAGGCTGGGCCCCGTGGAGGCTATACTTTGCAAATGGGAAGGGAGTGGGGGGACGTAAGACCCAAGTACCGCCACCAGTGAATCGCGCGCCTTAATCCAGGCTGAGCCAGCACGTCTTCTACTTTGGCTTCTGGGTGCCAGATACCGTCCCGCCTCCCCTATCCTTAACCCAAAAGGCCGAGACACGATCACGTACCTCTTGTAGCCACGCTCCTCCTGGAACGTGGCTGGCGTGGTCGCAGTGCCAAATCGGGTTCGGCTCCCTCTTTGCGCTGGGGTTTGGATTCCACACCGGGACGTCTAGGGCATCGGTTTCCGCTTCTGTAGGTTCTGGCAGGAGACCACTCGACTTGGGAGACGCGCTCGCTATGCAGATGCCGGCCCCTTTCACTTCCTCCTCCAAACGCCACCAGTCACTGATAGGTGCATGTGACCCGGTCACATGTGTCGGCCCAGGAGGTTGGAGCTCCCAATCCTTAAAGGCACAGTGCGGGTCCCGGTACTTGACAGCAGCAGAAGACTGGAAATAGAGGAGAGGGGAAACATGAGGGGGGAACAAGTCCGAGTCGTCCCCAGTCCGTGGATCACGGGCAGACACCCTGCCACACACCCCTACCCCAGACTGTTCCCGGTCGGGGGACAGTGGAATCCGAGAGAGGAAGTCCGCATTCCCGTTAGTGGCACCCCGACGGTGACGGACCTCAAATGAAAAGGGCTGCAAGGAGAGGAACCACCGTAACACCCTGGGGTTATTCCCCTTGTTACGGCTCATCCAGAGCAAAGGAGCATGGTCCGTGTAGAGAAGGAAATGAGAGCCCTCCAGATAGTACCGGAGCTTCTCCATGGCCCACTTGATGGCAAGACACTCTTTCTCGATGACTGGGTATCGGCGTTCCCAAGGAAACAGTTTACGACTGATAAACAGCACCGGATGTTCAACCCCATCGTCGGACTCCTGGGACAACACAGCCCCCAGACCGTTGTCAGAGGCATCTGTCTGGAGAATGAAACTTGTAGAAAAGTTTGGGGATCTCAGGAGAGGACCAGATGTAATGGCGGCCTTCAGGTCCAAAAAAGCTTGTTCGGCCAGAGGGGAAGGGTTCAGGAGGTCTTGAGGCTTCACCTGGTTTCGAAGGAGGTCAGTCAAGGGGCTAGCAATCTCCGAATACCTGGGGACGAACCTCCTATAATAGCCCAGTAAGCCAAGGAAGGCCCTGACCTCTTTCTTAGTGGAAGGGAAGGGTGTGTTGACTATTGCCCTGACCTTTTCACTTTGTGGCTCAATAACCCCATTACCCAAGAGATAGCCCAGGTACTTAACTTTGTGAAAGCCCACTCTAGACTTTTTGGCATTGATGTGAAGCCCTGCCAGCTGCAATGTCCGGAACACCTGTTGACAATGCTGTACGTGAAGGTCCCAACCGGGGCTATAGATGACAATATCATCCAGGTAAGCGGATGAATACTCCTGATGGTCAACTAGCACTTTATTCATGAGTCTTTGGAAGGTAGCAGGTGCCCCATGGAGGCCAAAGGGTAAAACGGTAAACTCGTAGAGACCCGTGGGCGTAGAGAAAGCCGTTTTCTCTTGGTCTTGGGCTTTGAGGGGCACCTGCCAATATCCTTTTGTGAGGTCAAGGGTGGTTATGTATTGGGCATCCCCGAGCTTCTCAATAAGTTCGTCAACGCGGGGTAAAGGGTAGGAGTCGAACTTAGAGATGCTGTTGACGGCCCGAAAGTCGATGCAAAACCGGACAGAACCGTCCGGTTTTGGCACCAGGACTATCGGAGATGACCATTCACTCCGGGATGGTTTTATTACTCCCATCTCCAGCATGTTCTCAACCTCACTTTTAATGTCCTCTCTCCGTGCGACGGGTATGCGATAGGGCCTTTGTTTGATGGTCTTCCCGGGAAGAGTGGAAATAGTGTGTTCTACTAGTGTTCTTTTCCCGGGAAGATCGGAAAACAAAGAAGCGAACGGTAACAAGGCAGTGTGCAAGGCTTCTTTTTGGGTACTAGATAAGGAGTCGTTTACAATTAACTGATCTAAGGTGCAGTTGTTCTTTTCAGAGGGGATTGTGATCTGTACATTCTGAGGTATGGGACCCAACCATTTTTTTAAAGGTTGATATGGTACATCTGGGACTTTCTTTTTTGAGTTTTATCTCATAAGTGGTCAACCCGATTTTTTTTACAATGCGGAAAGGACCCTTCCATTCGGATCGGACTTTAGACAGGCTGGAGGGTAGGAGGATCAGTACCCAATCACCTACGGCGAGTTGCCGTCATTTTTTTCCTTTGTTATACAGTATTTGTTGTTTAGTTTGCGCTTTTTCCAGATTCGCCTCAGCGAAGTCTCTCAGTTTATGTATGCGGGTGCGTAAAGCCATGGTGTATTCTAGAAAAGACCGGGTTTCCTCTTGTTTTTCCTGTTCCCAGGCCTCCTTGGTGATTTCCAGCAAATCTCGAGGTCGCCTCCCATAAAGCAGTTCGAATGGGGAACAGCCTAATCTAGATTGCACCTGGCTTCGCACCACAAAAAGAGCCAGAGGAAGGAGCGCGTCCCATTCGCGACCCTCAACGCTAAGCATCTTTTTAAGGGAAAGCTTCAGAGTGGCATTGTAGCGCTCGCAGAGACCGTCAGTCTAGGGGTGATATACTGAGGTCCTGATATGAGAGATGTTGAGTGATTTACAGATTTGGCTCATTAAGCGTGACACGAAAGGGGTCCCTTGGTCGGTCAAAATTTCTTTAGGGAACCCCACACGTGAGAACAATTCTATTAGTCTGTAACTAATGTTGGTGGTCGTGGGGGCGCGCAAAGGGAAGGCCTCGGGGTAACGGGTGGCATAGTCAACTATGACCAGCGCATATTGATTGCCTTTCCTAGTGCGAGGGAAGGGGCCTATAAGGTCCATTCCTACGCTTTCAAAAGGCCTTCCGATAATCGGAAGAGGCTGAAGGGGAACAGCAGGAGGTCTGTAGGGGTTCTTACGTTGACAGACCTCACACTCCTGACAGTATTTTGCGATGTTGGAGTAAATGCCTGGCCAATAGAAGTGTTGTAGGACCAACTCTGTGGTTTTTTGTGCCCCTCTGTGTCCCGCAAGCAAGTGTGTGTGGGCAAAAAATAGGATCTGCTCCCTGAACGTTTGGGGTACCAGGAGTTGGGGTGAGTCACCGGGATTCCCTGTCCTATATAAGAGATCTTTTTCTATGTGGAAAAGAGGAAACACTGACTGGGATGACAAGGCTGCCTGACGGGCGTGAGACCAAGCAGCTTGGAGGGTTGGATCGTGCTCTTGGTTGTATTTAAAGCTGCGGTCAGAAAGCCAGGGGGCCTGGGTTGGGTAGGACGGCTGCTCTTGTGGATGGGGTTTAGAAGGCTGTACCGTCACCCTCAGGAGGTGTAAGAACAGAGGGTTGTCTAACCCCAGGATTAGCTGTTCTGGCAAGTTGGACAACACCCCTAGCCTGGCCTGAATAGTCCTACCATTCGGGAGAGAGATGGGGAGGCACACTACTGGATAGGTACGGACATCCCCGTGAACGCACCGTATGGGTATCCGTTCATCTGTCAGGAGAGCAGAGGGGCTTATCAGGGACTCAAGAACAACCGATTGCCGGCAACCGGAATCCAGCAATGCTCTTACCTCCCTCCCCTCTATTTTGACACTTACGTAGAAGCAAGACCCCATCTCTTCAGTATAGTACACAGTAGATGGAATACAGCTAACGTCCATGGGTTCATCTGGTAGTTTCTTGTGGGGACAGCAGCGGGCGATGTGGCCCCACTCTCCACAATCGAAACACTGGGGGCCTTTGTGGGGGAGAGGATCAGACCGAAATCAAGCCCGAGGAGGTTCGGATGGGTGTTTTACTGGCTTTCTTTCAAACTTATGCGGAGGTATGGTGGTCCGGTTTAGGGGGTTTTCTCCCGGCAAAGCACGGGGTTGGGCTCTTGCGAACGTTGTGGCCATATTCACGGCCTCCTCGACAGACAGGTGTGGATGTTGCTTCAACCAGCATTGCGTGGGATAAGGTAATGCTTCCAGATACTGCTCGAGGTAAATTAGTTCCATTATTTCCTCTTTGGTATGTTCTAGGGGCTTGAGCCACTTATCCGCAGCGGCTTTTAGTCTGAAGTACAGGGTTTTTGGGTTTTCCCCTGGTGCTCCTCTTTCTTTTCTGAAGCGTATCCGATACGCTTCTGGATCCATTCCGAGATGATCTAGGAAGACACGTTTTATGACTGCATAGGGCGTGTTCCCTGTGGGGTTGGCCACTTGGTATGCAGCCTGCGCTTCTCCACTTAGGAGGGGTGCACAGAAGAAAGGCCACTTGGTTTCTGGCCAAGCACAGGCTCGTGCAGCCCGTTCAAAGTTCGTAAGGAAGGCATCCGGGTCTTCGCCAGGGAGTAGCTTTTGTAGCGCTATGTTAGGGCCACTGGGGTGGACCCCGGGGTTCGGCTGTGGCTGGTCGGTTGCCACCCTCTGAATGCAGTCAACCTGCTGGCTTATAGTGTCCCTGAACAAGTCTCTGTCGGCCTGGGCCGACGTCATCTGTTTCTCCAGCGCCCATTCCAGTTTCTGTTGTCCCGCTATCAGCTGCTGAACGAGGTTCTCCATGACTGTCCTATGGAGCTATAATACCCGCATTCTCCACCATGTGTGGCGCTTGGAGACAGAAGGACGAAATGAGGTAGCGTTTCAAGGGTGTTTATTCGTGTTTAGCAGGTAGGTAGACGGAAAAAGGGGGAAGGATAGGAGGCGTCCGCTTCGGTGCTCGTCAGTGCTCGGGCCCAGGAGTCGTTGCGTCCTCTTCGGATCTTCACGCTCCGTGATTCAGGGCACAAAAGAAAAGAGAAGGAAAAGTAAGGCTGGGCCCCGTGGAGGCTATACTTTGCAAATGGGAAGGGAGTGGGGGGGACGTAAGACCCAAGTACCGCCACCAGTGAATCGCGCGCCTTAATCCAGGCTGAGCCAGCACGTCTTCTTCTTTGGCTTCTGGGTGCCAGATACCGTCCCGCCTCCCCTATCCTTAACCCAAAAGGCCGAGACACGATCACATACCTCTTGTAGCCACGCTCCTCCTGGAACGTGGCTGGCGTGGTCGCAGTGCCGAATCGGGTTCGGCTCCCTCTTTCCGCTGGGGTTTGGATTCCACACCGGGACGTCTAGGGCATCGGTTTCCGCTTCTGTAGGATCTGGCAGGAGACCACTCGACTTGGGAGACGCGCTCGCTATGCAGATGCCGGTCCCTTTCACTTCCTCCTCCGAACGCCACCAGTCACTGATAGGTGCATGTGACCCGGTCACATGTGTCGGCCCAGGAGGTTGGAGCTCCCAATCCTTAAAGGCACAGTGCGGGTCCCGGTACTTGACAGCAGCAGAAGACTGGAAATAGAGGAGAGGGGAAACATGAGGGGGGAACAAGTCCGAGTCGTCCCCAGTCCGTGGATCACGGGCAGACACCCCGCCACACACCCCTACCCCAGACTGTTCCCGGTCGGGGGACAGTGGAATCCGAGAGAGGAAGTCCGCATTCCCGTTAGTGGCACCCCGACGGTGACGGACCTCAAATGAAAAGGGCTGCAAGGAGAGGAACCACCATAACACCCTGGGGTTATTCCCCTTGTTACGGCTCATCCAGAGCAAAGGAGCATGGTCTGTGTAGAGAAGGAAATGAGAGCCCTCCAGATAGTACCGGAGCTTCTCCATGGCCCACTTGATGGCAAGACACTCTTTCTCGATGACTGGGTATCGGCGTTCCCGAGGAAACAGTTTACGACTGATAAACAGCACTGGATGTTCAACCCCATCGTCGGACTCCTGGGACAACACAGCCCCCAGACCGTTGTCAGAGGCATCTGTCTGGAGAATGAAACTTGTAGAAAGTCGGCCCAGGAGGTTGGAGCTCCCAATCCTTAAAGGCACAGTGCGGGTCCCGGTACTTGACAGCAGCAGAAGACTGGAAATAGAGGAGAGGGGAAACATAAGGGGGGAACAAGTCCGAGTCGTCCCCAGTCCGTGGATCACGGGCAGACACCCCGCCACACAAGCTATTCTCCACTGCCGACTCTTCGGACCAAACGGTCAACTCCAAGGTTTCGCCTTCTCAGGACCCCAGCTGGTGACCACCAGACGAGGGGACGCCCGATCAGCCGGGCGGGGCAGCTGCGAGAACCAAGCTCGGTCTTGTGTGGGGTACCCCGATCCACCCAACCGACCAAACGCACCCCTCGACCCTTGCGGGGTCCCTGTTTGGTTGCCAACTGAAGGAAGTGGCCCTCTAGGGCCACTCAGGTTTTCTCACAACCACCTACTATGCCTTCCCAAGAATGAAGAGTCGGTCAGACAGTAGAGAATACAAACTTACATGCTTTATTAGAAATGCTCTGCAGAGGAGTCCATCATGACCTGCACCCTAAGATGTCTGCCGAGGGACTAACTTCCCAACGGTCCACAGTGAGTAATCATTCTTCCCCAAAAGCCTCCAACCCCACCCACCATGGAAAACTACCGGCCGGAACATGAACAAAGGAGGCACTGGGAGATGAGCTGCCACCTGCCAGATGGGTACATGCTATCAGAAATCCAAAGGCCACTGCGCTGGGTCTCAGCGTCTCCTAACGTGGGAGCAGAACTACACACTTAGATTGGTATGTGAAAGCTGAATTGTCTCCTTATTAGCAGGTCGGGAAACAGCCTTGGACAGAAAGAAAAAACATTAGCGAAATACAGTGTTCTGCTGAGGCAAGCATTATGGGCCATGAGGCCTAACTCGGGCACAGTCTAAGCAGCCTAATAAGGATTGCAAAAAACAAAATGGAGTCGCATTTGCCAACTGAAGCCTGCACATTACGGTGATAACTCAGTGGGTTGCATAACGTAAATACAACTGGCATCTATTTAGCCACACATTGCTAACCTAATATAACGTGAAAGGAGTACATTGTAGGGACGGGATTTTAAAACCTAACACTTACAGGGGAGGTCATGCCAATCACAGGGGTACCACCAACCCAAAGTGTACCCTAGTGTATGTAGGTGTTTTCACTGTATTCTAAGTGTCTTTCAGCATAGCACTGGCTCCAGGCCTGGTTAGTCAGTCAGTTACCACCAGTACCAGTCAGCAAAATGTTGGGGGCACAGGATGACTTTGCAACAAGGCCTCTTTCTGCACCTCTGTTGGTTCTTTCTGCATATCTCTTGCTTCTTTCTGCACCTTTATTCCTCTTTCTGGACATGTCCTACCGCTGTAGGCATAGTTAGAAATTAGCATTTAAAAAACCTTAGAAATTCACTGCAAAAACCATAGGTTTCTGGGACGTTATAGTTAGAAATTAGCATTTAAAAAACCTTAGAAATTCACTGAAAAAACCACAGGTTTCAGGGACGTTATAGTTAGTTGGACATTTCACTCATACAAAACCAGAGAAATTCAGCCGTTATAGTTAGTTGAGCTAACTATAACTCGCGCCCCCACAATGCACTGGTGTTGACGTTACATATTACATCATTCATGACATTGTCAGTGAGATCACTGATGACATCTCAAATGACATCACTGATGATATCATCCATGTCATAATCTGATGCACCTCCTCACACCCTAATATAACCTTTGATACACCGACTCTAAAATACAGACTACTATTTTCGAAACCATAGACACACCAATACCAGTTACTATATACCCATTCACTGATTCCTAGGTCTATATACACATCCACTCATTCACCCATACAGTCACTCATACATGCAGTCACTCATCAATATAGCACAATCATATGCACTCATAAACCTATACAGACACTCACACACTGCCACTCATCCATACAGTTACTCACACACCTAGTCAGTCATGCAAAGAATCAATCACACTCCCATTTACTCACTTATATAGTAATACACAGACCACCTCACTTATTCATACAGTTACTAACACATACTTACTCTCTTCTACAATCACTGACACAAGCACACACTCATCCATACAGCCACTCTCACAATCACTCACTCTCACATATAGTCATTTACATACTCCAACACTCACATATACTGCCTTTCACATGTGTAGTTACTCACACATGTACCACTGAGACATCCATTCACTCACCAACACACCCATACACACACCCACCCACCCATACAGCCCTTCACAGATGTACTCTTGAACCCATACACCCAGTGAATCACCCACTCACACATCTATGCACAGAGTCACATACCCCCCTCCCACCCACACAGACACTCAGGCACCCATTTAAATACTTAGACAACCAGTCAATAACTAATATAGACACTTATTTAGCTACTCACCAACCCATGCAGCCGCTTACATACCAACTGACAGACTGATACAGACATTCACACAGTTTAGTCACAAACCCATGCATTCCATAAGACACGTTTAATCACTCACTTATACAGTCAGTCATGCACCTACTAAATCATCCATTCAGACACTTATACACCCACTCATTCTTCAATACACCTTGGCATATATATATATATAAAACATATTTAAACTTTACAGACAAACATAGTCACTGGATGATGTCATCAGTGATGTCATCAGTGATGTCATTTGAGATGTCATCAGTGATGTCATCAGTGATGTCACTGACTATGTCATGAATGATGTAATATGTGACGTCATCAGCAGTGCATTGCGGGGGCGCAAGTTATAGTTAGCTCAACTAACTATATCGGCCGAATTTCTCTGGTTTTGTACGAGTGAAATGTCCAACTAACTATAACGTCCCTGAAACCTGTGGTTTTTTCAGTGAATTTCTAAGGTTATTTAAATGCTAATTTCTAACTATAACGTCCCTGAAACCTATGGTTTTTCAGTGAATATATATATATATATATATATATATATATATATATATATATATATATATATATATATATATATAACTGAAAAACCATAGGTTTCAGGAACGTTATAGTTAGTTGGACATTTCACTTGTACAAAACCATAGAAATTCCGGCGTTATAGTTAGTTCAGCTAACTATAACTTGCACCCGAGCAATGCACTGCTGATGATGTCACATATTACATCATTCATGACATGGTCAGTGACATCACTGATGACATCACTGATGACATCATCCAGTGACTGTGTGTTTCTGTAAAGTTTAATTTTGTTTTATATATATGCCAAGCTGTATTGAGGAATGAGTGGGTGTATAAGTGTCTGTATGGAGGATTTAGTAGGTACGTGACTGACTGTATAAGTGAGTGATTAAATGTGTCTTACTGAATGCATGGGTTAGTGACTAAACTGTGTGAAAGTCTGTATCAGTCTGCCTGTTGTTGTGTAAGCTGCTGCGTGGGTTGGTGAGTAGCTGCATGAGTGTCTATATGGGTTATTGATTGCTTGCCTGAGTATTTATATGGCTGCCTGAGTGTGTGTGTGGGTGGGTGGGAGGTGTGTGACTCTGTGCATAGATGTGTGAGTGGTTGATTCACTGGGTGTATGGGTTCAAGAGTGCATGTGGAAACAGCTGTATGGGTGGGCGAGTGTGTGTATGGGTGTGTTGGTGAGTGAATGGATGTCTCAGTGGTACATATGCAAGTAACTACATATGTAAAAGGCAGTATATGTGAGTGATGGTGTATATAAATAACTATATGTGAGAGTCAGTAATTGTGAGAGTGGCTGCATGGATGAGTGTGTATTTGTATCAGTGATTCTATAAGAGAGTAATTATGTGTTAGTATCTGTATGAATAAGTGAGTTTGTGTCTGTATAACTGTATAGGTGAGTAAATGGAAGTATGATTGATTCTTTGCATGACTGACTAAGTGTGTGAGTAACTCTGGATATGTGGCAGTGTGTGAGTGTCTGTATAGGTGTATCAGTGCATATGATAGTGTTGTATTGATGAGTGACTGCATGTATGAGTGACTGTATGGGTGAATGAGTGGATGTGTGTGTAGACCTAGGAATCAGTCAGTGCGTATTTAGTAACTGGTATTGATGTGTCTATTTTTTCGAAAATGGTAGTCTGTATTTTAGAGTGGGTGTATCAAAGGTTATATTCAGGTGTGAGGAGGTGCATCAGATTTTCACGTGGATGATGTCATCAGTGATGTCATCAGTGATGTCATTTGAGATGTCATCAGTGATGTCATCAGTGATGTCACTGACCATGTCATGAATGATGTAATATGTGACGTCATCAGCAGTGCATTGCGGGGGTGCGAGTTATAGTTAGCTGAACTAACTATAACACCGGAATTTCTATGGTTTTGTACAAGTGAAATGTCCAACTAACTATAACGTTCCTGAAACCTATGGTTTTTTCAGTTAATTTCTATGGTTTTTTAAATGCTAATTTCTAACTATAACGTGCCTGAAACCTATGGTTTTTCAGTGAATTTCTATGGTTTTTTAAATGCTAATTTCTAACTATAACGTGCCTGAAACCTATGGTTTTTCCAGTGAATTTCAAAGGTTTTTAAATGAAAATTTGTAAGTCTAATGTACCTCAATCCTATGGTTTTTTCTTTTATATATATATATATATATATATATATGTATATATATATATATATATATACATATATATATATTTAAAAAAATTGTGAATAATTTTTAGTTAGGAAAACTATATTCATTATTTTTTTTTTTAAATATTATACAGAAGTCGCGCACCCTTCGCGCACCCTACACGATGGCTGCGCGCATTCCGGTAGCAATTTTGAAAAGTCGCGCTGGGATCACGACTTCGGCGTAACTTGTAAAGTATGAAATATCTTTAAATTAATTATAAATAAAAGTTTTCCTTTAAGTGTTTGTCTAAATTTATTAATAAAAGTATTTTTAAAGAATTATTTTCAATATAATTTCGAATAAAAATGATTCGATTATTATTGGATTCGGAGGTTAGGAGGGATGGCCATTTTGCTCAATCTGTTTTGCAAGATTTTTGGTCTAGTCAGGTGGACACCCTCCTCAGGGTGAGGTACGGCTTGAGGATTCTATTCAAAGGTGAGGAATCAACAGGCAGAAGTATCCATCAGAAGAGCAAGCTACTTACCTTCGGTAACGCTTTTCTGGTGGATACAGTATCTTCCTGTGGATTCCTCACTGTCCCACCCGCCTCCCCGTTGTCCACCTGTTTCTACCAAAAAGATACTTTTACTATTTGGCATGAATGTTTTTAATATGTCTTAATCATGCTTATGTTTTAATAGTGAGAAATGCTTGATCTGTTGCTATTTCTTTAGGCCTTTATTGGTTATGCATTTGTATACATATATATATATATATTTAGTATACTATGTATACATGTGAAAATATGTCGGTCCACCTATTTACCTCGGTGGCACGGAAAAAATGGGTGGAACTGATGTCAGCATGCCGACGAGGTCCTCTTATGGCTCCTATGACGTCATACGGTGTCGCGAGCGGAGCCGTGCTATTATGACATCGTCGTCGACGTGGGAGAGCTAGGAAAGAATTTCCGCGGAATGCTGGCGCAGGGGAAATTCACCTAAGTGTTCAGACTAGTCCTTTGGGAGCAACTGTTTATGTTGCCACTCCAGAAACCGAAACCAGTGATCCGAGGGCAGAGGCCCTGCAGATGGCACACGAGGTGGGGAGCCCAGTCGTGTGCACCGGCAGGGCAGCGAAGTGACAAGCACCACTACCCACAGAAAAGGTAACGAGGGCACTGAATAACACAGGATCTTCTCTTTGTATCTGGCAGGAACAACAAGGTTAAAATGCCCTAGTTCCAAAATGTAGAATTAGTGCTACAACGGTCTTCAAGAGGACCTCCGATGGATGCTGCTTCTGCCTTCCGTACACTGGAGGCGGCACATGGGTCACGCGGTACGGTCATACTGCGGTGGGACGCACACTCGTTGACCTCTCATGGCACTGCTCCACACTTCGGGGACAACGCTTTCCATTAGCTGTGTTTTCTGATGACGTGTCGCGCCAGCCCCATCCAACAGCAGAACCCCTTTAGATCCAAACAGACTCTTCCACTCTCTCACCGGAAGTGAAACCAGGCCACACGGACACATTCCTTCCTCCTAATTGATCAAATAAACGACTCACTGAAGAACAGGGGCCAGCTTCGATCGGTAAAAAGCCGTTACAACGACTTTTTTACTTCGCGATACCATTACAACGCATGCATTACCACGCATGTGTTGTACATCGCGAAGTCATTACTATGCATTTTTGTAGAACGCATGGTCATTTACCACGCATGCCTTTACAACAAATTTTGTTGGAAAGGTATGTATGGTAAATGAGCATGAGTTCTAAAAAAATGTAGACGATCCACGTTGTTGTAAGGAAACAGAGGCTGTTCCGTTTCCTCACAACGACGTGCACCGCCCCTCAGAGACGACATGAAGCAGGAACCACGAGGAGAGAGGAACCATGAGGAGTGAGAGGTAAGGGGGATTGGGCATGGGGTGGTGGTTATTTTTCTAGGGTTTAGGGTAGTACAGTGGTGTTTGGGTAGTGTAGGGGGTCGTGCTGAGGGTAGTGTTTTAGGGTTTAGGGTAGTGCAGTGGTGTTTGTGTAGTGTAGGGGGTCGTGCTGGGGGTAGTGTTTTAGGGTTTAGGGTAGTGCAGTGGTGTTTGTGTAGTGTAGGGGGTCGGGCTGGGGATAGTGTTTTAGGGTTTAGGGCAGTGCAAGGGTGTTTGTGTAGGGTCGGGGGGTGTGCTGGGGGTAGTGTTTTAGGGTTTAGGGTAGTGCAGTGGTGTATGGGTAGTGTAGGGGGTCGTGCTGAGGGTAGTGTTTTAGGGTTTAGGGTAGTGCAGTGGTGTTTGGGTAGTGTAGGGGGTCGTGCTGGGGTAGTGTTTTAGGGTTTAGGGTAGTGCAGTGGTGTTGGTGTAGTGTAGGGCGTCGTGCTGTGGGTAGTGTTTTAGGGTTTAGGGTAGTGCAGTGGTGTTTGGGTAGTGTAGGGGGTCGTGCTGAGGGTAGATTTAGGGTTTAGGGTAGTGCAGTGGTGTTTGGGTAGTGTAGGGGGTCGTGCTGGGGGTAGATTTAGGGTTTAGGGTAGTGCAGTGGTGTTTGGGTAGAGTAGGGGGTCGTGCTGGGGGTAGATTTAGGGTTTAGGGTAGTGCAGTGGTGTTTGGGTAGTATAGGGAGTTGTGCTGGGGGGAGTGTTTGAGGGTTTAGGGTAGTGCAGGGGTGTTTGGGTAGTGTAGGGGGTCGTGCTGGGGGTAGTGTTTTAGGGTTTAGGGTAGTGCAGTGGTGTTTGGGTAGTGAAGGGGGTCGTGCTGGGGGTAGTGGTTTAGGGTTTAGGGTAGTGCAGTGGTGTTTGGGTAGTGTAGGGGGTACTGCTGAAGGTAGTGTTTTAGGGTTTAGGTTAGTGCAATGGTGTTTGGGTAGTGTAGGGGATACTGCTGGGGGTAGTGTTTTAGGGTTTAGGGTAGTGCAGTGGTGTTTGGGTAGTATAGGGGGTACTGCTGGGGGTAGTGTTTTAGGATTTAGGGTAGTGCAGTGGTGTTTGGGTAGTGTAGGGGTACTGCTGGGGGTAGTGTTTTAGGGTTTAGGGTAGTGCAGTGGTGTTTGTGTAGTGTAGGGGGTAGTGTTTTAGGGTTTAGGGTAGTGCAGTGGTGTTTGTGTAGTGTAGGGGGTCGTGCTGGGGGTAGTGTTTTAGGGTTTAGGGTAGTGCAGCGGTGTTTGTGTAGTGTAGGGGTCGTGTTTTAGGGTTTAGGGTAGTGCAGTGGTCTTTGGGTAGTGTAGGGGTTGTGCGGGGGTAGTGTTTTAGGGTTTAGGGTAGTGCAGTGGTCTTTGGGTAGTGTAGGGGGTCGTGCGGGGGTAGTGTTTTAGGGTTTAGGGTAGTGCATTGGTGTTTGGGTAGTGTAGGGGGTCGTGCGGGGGTAGTGTTTTAGGGTTTAGGGCAGTGCAGTGGTGTTTGGGTTGTGTAGGGGGTCGTGCTGGGGGGAGTGTTTTAGGGTTTAGGGCAGTGCAGTGGTGTTCGGGCAGTGTAGGGGGTCGTGCTGGGGATGGTGTTTCAGGATTTAGGGCAGTGCAGTGGTGTTCAGGCAGTGTATTGGGTCGTGCAGGGGGGTGGTGTTTCAGGGTTTAGGGCAGTGCAGTGGTGTTCGGGCAGTGTAGGGGGTCGTGCTGGGGGTGGTGTTTCAGGGTTTAGGGCAGTGCAGTGGTGTTCGGGCAGTGTAGGGGGTCGTGCTGGGGGTGGTTTTTCAGGGTTTAGGACAGTGCAGTGGTGTTCGGGCAGTTTAGGGGTCGTGCAGGAGGTGGTGTTTCAGGGTTTAGGGCAGTGCAGTGGTGTTCGGGCAGTGTAGGAGGTCGTGCTGGGGCTGGTGTTTCAGGGTTTAGGGCAGTGCAGTGATGTTCGGGCAATGTAGGCGGTCGTGCTGGGGCTGGTGTTTCAGGGATTTGGGCAGAGCAGTGGTGTTCGGGCAGTGTAGGGGGTCATGCTTGGGGTGGTGTTTCAGGGTTTAGGGCAGTGGTGTTCGGGCAGTGTAGGGGGTCTTGCTGGGGGTGATGTTTCAGGGTTTAGGGCAGTGCAGTGGTGTTCGGGCAGTGTAGGGAGTCTTGCTGGGGGTATTGTTTCAGGGTTTAGGGCAGTGCAGTGGTGTTCGGGCAGTGTAGGGGTCTTGCTGGGGGTAGTGTTTCAGGGTTTAGGGCAGTGCAGTGGTGTTCGGGCAGTGTAGGGGTCGTGCTGGGGATGGTGTTTCAGGGTTTAGGGCAGTGCAGTGGTGTTCAGGCAGTGTATTGGGTCGTGCAGGGGGTGGTGTTTCAGTGTTTAGGGCAGTGCAGTGGTGTTCGGGCAGTGTAGGGGGTCGTGCAGGGGGTGGTGTTTCAGGGTTTAGGGCAGTGCAGTGGTGTTCGGGCAGTGTAGGGGGTCGTGCTGGGGGTGGTTTTTCAGGGTTTAGGGCAGTGCAGTGGTGTTCGGGCAGTTTAGGGGTCGTGCAGGAGGTGGTGTTTCAGGGTTTAGGGCAGTGCAGTGGTGTTCGGGCAGTGTAGGAGGAGGTGCTGGGGCTGGTGTTTCAGGGTTTAGGGCAGTGCAGTGATGTTCGTGCAGTGTAGGCGGTCGTGCTGGGGCTGGTGTTTCAGGGTTTAGGGCAGTGCAGTGGTGTTCAGGCAGTGTAGGGGGTCGTGCTGGGGCTGGTGTTTCAGGGTTTAGGGCAGTGCAGTGGTGTTCGGGCAGTGTATGGGGTCGTGCTGGGTGTGGTGTTTCAGGGTTTAGGGTAGTGCAGTGGTGTTCGGGCAGTGTAGGGGGTCGTGCTGGGGCTGGTATTTCAGGGATTTGGGCAGAGCAGTGGTGTTCGGGCAGTGTAGGGGGTCATGCTGGGGGTGGTGTTTCAGGGTTTAGGGCAGTGCAGTGGTGTTCGGGCAGTGTAGGGGGTCTTGCTGGGGTTGGTGTTTCAGGGTTTAGGGCAGTGGTGTTCGGGCAGTGTAGGGGGTCTTGCTGGGGGTGATGTTTCAGGGTTTAGGGCAGTGCAGTGGTGTTCGGGCAGTGTAGGGAGTCTTGCTGGGGGTATTGTTTCAGGGTTTAGGGCAGTGCAGTGGTGTTCGGGCAGTGTATGGGGTCGTGCTGGGGGTGGTGTTTCAGGGTTTAGGGCAGTGCAGTGGTGTTCGGACAGTGTAGGGGGTCGTGCTGATGGTGGTGTTTCAGGGTTTAGGGCAGTGCAGTGGTGTTCGGGCAGTGTAGGGGGTCGTGCTGGGGGTGGTGTTTCAGGGTTTAGGGCAGTGCAGTGGTGTTCGGGCAGTGTAGGGGGTCTTGCTGGGGGTGGTGTTTCACGGTTTAGGGCAGTGGTGTTTAGGCAGTGTAGGGGGTGTTGCTGGGGGTGATGTTTCAGGGTTTAGGGCAGTGCAGTGGTATTCGGGCAGTGTAGGGGGTCGTGCTGGGGGTGGTGTTTCAGGGTTTAGGGCAGTGCAGTGGTGTTCGGGCAGTGTAGCGGGTCATACTGGGGCTAGTGTTTCAGGGTTTAGGGCAGAGGAGTGGTGTTCAGGCAGTGTAGGAGGTTGTGGTGGGGGTGGTGTTTCAGGGTGTAGGGCAGTGCAGTGGTGTTTGGGCAGTGTAGAGGGTCTTGCTGGGGGTGGTGTTTCAGGGTTTAGGGCAGTGGTGTTCAGGCAGTGTAGGGGGTCTTGCTGGGGGTAGTGTTTCAGGGTTTAGGGCAGTGCAGTGGTGTTCGGGCAGTGTAGGGGGTCGTGCTGGGGATGGTGTTTCAGGGTTTAGGGCAGTGCAGTGGTGTTCAGGCAGTGTATTGGGTCGTGCAGGGGGTGGTGTTTCAGGGTTTAGGGCAGTGCAGTGGTGTTCGGGCAGTGTAGGGGGACGTGCTGGGGGTGGTGTTTCAGGGTTTAGGGCAGTGCAGTGGTGTTCGGGCAGTGTAGGGGGGCGTGCGGGGGGTGGTGTTTCAGGGTTTAGGGCAGTGCAGTGGTGTTCGGGCAGTTTAGGGGTCATGCAGGAGGTGGTGTTTCAGGGTTTAGGGCAGTGCAGTGGTGTTCGGGCAGTGTATGAGGTCGTGCTGGGGCTGGTGTTTCAGGGTTTAGGGCAGTGCAGTGATGTTCGGGCAGTGTAGGAGGAGGTGCTGGGGCTGGTGTTTCAGGGTTTAGGGCAGTGCAGTGATGTTCGGGCAGTGTAGGCGGTCGTGCTGGGGCTGGTGTTTCAGGGATTTGGGCAGAGCAGTGGTGTTCGGGCAGTGTAGGGGGTCATGCTTGGGGTGGTGTTTCAGGGTTTAGGGCAGTGCAGTGGTGTTCGGGCAGTGTAGGGGGTCTTGCTGGGGGTGATGTTTCAGGGTTTAGGGCAGGGCAGTGGTGTTCGGGCAGTGTAGGGAGTCTTGCTGGGGGTATTGTTTCAGGGTTTAGGGCAGTGCAGTGGTGTTCGGGCAGTGTAGGGGGTCTTGCTGGGGGTAGTGTTTCAGGGTTTAGGGCAGTGCAGTGGTGTTCGGGCAGTGTAGGGGGTCGTGCTGGGGATGGTGTTTCAGGGTTTAGGGCAGTGCAGTGGTGTTCAGGCAGTGTATTGGGTCATGCAGGGGGGTGGTGTTTCAGGGTTTAGGGCAGTGCAGTGGTGTTCGGGCAGTGTAGGGGGTCGTGCTGGGGGTGGTGTTTCAGGGTTTAGGGCAGTGCAGTGGTGTTCGGGCAGTGTAGGGGGTCGTGCTGGGGGTTGTTTTTCAGGGTTTAGGGCAGTGCAGTGGTGTTCGGGCAGATTAGGGGTCGTGCAGGAGGTGGTGTTTCAGGGTTTAGGGCAGTGCAGTGGTGTTCGGGCAGTCTAGGAGGTCGTGCTGGGGCTGGTGTTTCAGGGTTTAGGGCAGTGCAGTGATGTTCGGGCAGTGTAGGTGGTCGTGCTGGGGCTGGTGTTTCAGGGTTTAGGGCAGTGCAGTGGTGTTCGGGCAGTGTAGGGGGTCGTGCTGGGGCTGGTGTTTCAGGGTTTAGGGCAGTGCAGTGGTGTTCGGGCAGTGTATGGGGTCGTGCTGGGTGTGGTGTTTCAGGGTTTAGGGTAGTGCAGTGGTGTTCGGGCAGTGTAGGGGGTCTTGCTGGGGTTGGTGTTTCAGGGTTTAGGGCAGTGGTGTTTGGGCAGTGTAGGGGGTCTTGCTGGGGGTGATGTTTCAGGGTTTAGGGCAGTGCAGTGGTGTTCGGCAGTGTAGGGAGTCTTGCTGGGGGTAGTGTTTCAGGGTATAGGGCAGTGCATTGGTGTTCGGGCAGTGTAGGGGGTCGTGCTGGGGGTGGTGTTTCAGGGTTTAGGGCAGTGCAGTGGTGTTCGGACAGTGTAGGGGGTCGTGCTGATGGTGGTGTTTCAGGGATTAGGGCAGTGCAGTGGTGTTCGGGCAGTGTAGGGGGTCGTGCTGGGGGTGGTGTTTCAGGGTTTAGGGCAGTGCAGTGGTGTTCGGGCAGTGTAGGGGGTCTTGCTGGGGGTGGTGTTTCACGGTTTAGGGCAGTGGTGTTTAGGCAGTGTAGGGGGTGTTGCTGGGGGTGATGTTTCAGGGTTTAGGGCAGTGCAGTGGTGTTCTGGCAGTGTAGGGGGTCTTGCTGGGGGTATTGTTTCAGGGTTTAGGGCAGTGCAGTGGTGTTCGGGCAGTGTAGGGGGTCGTGCTGGGGGTGGTGTTTCAGGGTTTAGGGCAGTGCAGTGGTGTTCGGGCAGTGTAGGGGGTCGTACTGGGGCTAGTGTTTCAGGGTTTAGGGCAGAGGAGTGGTGTTCAGGCAGTGTAGGAGGTTGTGCTGGGGGTGGTGTTTCAGGGTGTAGGGCAGTGCAGTGGTGTTTGGGCAGTGTAGAGGGTCTTGCTGGGGGTGGTGTTTCAGGGTTTAGGGCAGTGGTGTTCAGGCAGTGTAGGGGATCTTGCTGGGGGTGATGTTTCAGGGTTTAGGGCAGTGCAGTGGTGTTTGGGCAGTGTAGGGGGTCTTGCTGGGGGTAGTGTTTCAGGGTTTAGGGCAGTGCAGTGGTGTTCGGGCAGTGTAGGGGGTCGTGCTGGGGATGGTGTTTCAGGGTTTAGGGCAGTGCAGTGGTGTTCGGGCAGTGTATTGGGTTGTGCAGGGGGTGGTGTTTCAGGGTTTAGGGCAGTGCAGTGGTGTTCGGGCAGTGTAGGGGGTCGTGCTGGGGGTGGTGTTTCAGGGTTTAGGGCAGTGCAGTGGTGTTCGGGCAGTGTAGGGGGTCGTGCTGGGGGTGGTGTTTCAGGGTTTAGGGCAGTGCAGTGGTGTTCGGGCAGTGTAGGGGTCGTGCAGAAGGTGGTGTTTCAGGGTTTAGGGCAGTGCAGTGGTGTTCGGGCAGTGTAGGGGTCGTGCAGGGGGTGGTGTTTCAGGGTTTAGGGCAGTGCAGTGGTGTTCGGCCAGTGTAGGGGGTCTTGCTGGGGGTGGTGTTTCAGGGTTTAGTGCAGTGGTGTTCGGGCAGTGTAGGGGGTCTTGCTGGGGGTGGTGTTTCAGGGTTTAGGGCAGTGCAGTGGTGTTTGGGCAGTGTAGGGGGTCTTGCTGGGGCTGGTGTTTCAGGGTTTAGGGCAGTGCAGTGGTGTTCGGGCAGTGTAGGGGGTCTTGCTGGGGCTGGTGTTTCAGGGTTTAGGGCAGTGCAGTGGTGTTCGGGCAGTGTAGGGGGTCGTGCTGGTGTTTCAGGGTTTAGGGCAGTGCAGTGGTGCTCGGGCAGTGTAGGGGGTCGTGCTGGGGCTGGTGTTTCAGGGTTTAAGGCAGTGCAGTGATGTTCGGGCAGTGTAGGCGGTCGTGCTGGGGCTGGTGTTTCAGGGTTTAGGGCAGTGCAGTGCTGTTCGGGCAGTGTAGGGGGTCGTGCTGGGGCTGGTGTTTCAGGGTTTCGGGCAGTGCAGTGGTGTTCGGGCAGTGTAGGGGGTCGTGCTGGGGGTGGTGTTTCAGGGTTTAGGGCAGTGCAGTGGTGTTCGGGCAGTGTAGGGGGTCGTGCTGGGGCTGGTATTTCAGGGTTTTAGGCAGAGCAGTGGTGTTCGGGCAGTGTAGTGGGTCATGCTGGGGGTGGTGTTTCAGGGTTTAGGGCAGTGCAGTGGTGTTCGGGCAGTGTAGGGGGTCGTGCTGGGGCTGGTGTTTCAGGGTTTAGGGCAGTGCAGTGGTGTTCGGGCAGTGTAGGGGGTCGTGCTGGGGCTAGTGTTTCAGGAATAAGGGCAGTGCAGTGGTGTTCGGGCAGTGTAGTGGGTCATGCTGGGGCTAGAGTTTTAGGGTTTTGGGCAGAGCAGTGGTGTTCGGGCAGTGTAGGGGGTCGTGCTGGGGGTGGTGTTTCAGGGTTTAGGGCAGTGCAGTGGTGTTCGGGCAGTGTAGGGGGTCTTGCTGGGGGTGGTGTTTCACGGTTTAAGGCAGTGGTGTTCAGGCAGTATAGGGGGTCTTGCTGGGGGTGGTGTTTCAGGGTTTAGGGCAGTGCAGTGGTGTTCGGGCAGTGTAGGGGGTCGTGCTGGGGGTGGTGTTTCAGGGTTTAGGGCAGTGCAGTGGTGTTCGGGCAGTGTAGGGGTTCGTGCTGGGGGTGGTGTTTCAGGGTTTAGGGCAGTGCAGTGGTGTTCGGGCAGTGTAGGGGGTCGTGCTGGGGCTGGTGTTTCAGGGTTTAGGGCAGTGCAGTGGTGTTCGGGCAGTGTAGGGGGTCGTGCTGGGGGTGGTGTTTCAGGGTTTAGGGCAGTGCAGTGGTGTTCGGGCAGTGTAGGGGGTCGTGCTGGGGGTGGTGTTTCAGGGTTTAGGGCAGTGCAGTGGTGTTCGGGCAGTGTAGGGGGTCGTGCTGGGGCTGGTGTTTCAGGGTTTAGGGCAGTGCAGTGGTGTTCGGGCAGTGTAGGGGGTCGTGCTGGGGCTGGTGTTTCAGGGTTTAGGGCAGTGCAGTGGTGTTCGGGCAGTGTAGGGGGTCATGCTGGGGCTGGTGTTTCAGGGTTTAGGGCAGTGCAGTGGTGTTCGGGCAGTGTAGGGGGTCGTGCTGGGGCTGGTGTTTCAGGGTTTAGGGCAGTGCAGTGGTGTTCGGGCAGTGTAGGGGGTCGTGCTGGGGCTGGTGTTTCAGGGTTTAGGGCAGTGCAGTGGTGTTCGGGCAGTGTAGGGGGTCATGCTGGGGCTGGTGTTTCAGGGTTTAGGGCAGTGCAGTGGTGTTCGGGCAGTGTAGGGGGTCGTGCTGGGGCTGGTGTTTCAGGGTTCAGGGCAGTGCAGTGGTGTTCGGGCAGTGTAGGGGGTCGTGCTGGGGATAGTGTTTCAGGGTTTAGGGCAGTGCAGTGGTGTTCGGGCAGTGTAGGGGGTCGTGCTGGGGCTAGTGTTTCAGGGTTTAGGGCAGTGCAGTGGTGTTCGGGCAGTGTAGGGGGTCGTGCTGGGGGTGGTGTTTCAGGGTTTAGGGCAGTGCAGTGGTGTTCGGGCAGTGTAGGGGTCTTGCTGGGGCTGGTGTTTCAGGGTTTAGGGCAGTGCAGTGGTGTTCGGGCAGTGTAGGGGGTCGTGCTGGGGCTGGTGTTTCAGGGTTTAGGGCAGTGCAGTGGTGTTCGGGCAGTGTAGGGGGTCGTGCTGGGGGTGGTGTTTCAGGGTTTAGGGCAGTGCAGTGGTGTTCGGGCAGTGTAGGGGGTCGTGCTGGGGGTGGTGTTTCAGGGTTTAGGGCAGTGCAGTGGTGTTCGGGCAGTGTAGGGGGTCGTGCTGGGGGTGGTGTTTCAGGGTTTAGGGCAGTGCAGTGGTGTTCGGGCAGTGTAGGGGGTCGTGCTGGGGGTGGTGTTTCAGGGTTTAGGGCAGTGCAGTGGTGTTCGGGCAGTGTAGGGGGTCATGCTGGGGGTGGTGTTTCAGGGTTTAGGGCAGTGCAGTGGTGTTCGGGCAGTGTAGGGGGTCGTGCTGGGGCTGGTGTTTCAGGGTTTAGGGCAGTGCAGTGGTGTTCGGGCAGTGTGGGGGTCGTGCTGGGGCTGGTGTTTCAGGGTTTAGGGCAGTGCAGTGGTGTTCGGGCAGTGTAGGGGGTCCTGCTGGGGCTGGTGTTTCAGGGTTTAGGGCAGTGCAGTGGTGTTCGGGCAGTGTAGGGGGTCCTGCTGGGGCTGGTGTTTCAGGGTTTGAGGCAGTGCAGTCGTGTTCGGGCAGTGTAGGGGGTCTTGCTGGGGCTGGTGTTTCAGGGTTTAGGGCAGTGCAGTGGTGTTCGGGCAGTGTAGGGGGTCTTGCTGGGGCTGGTGTTTCAGGGTTTAGGGCAGTGCAGTGGTGTTCGGGCAGTGTAGGGGGTCGTGCTGGGGCTGGTGTTTCAGGGTTTAGGGCAGTGCAGTGGTGTTCGGGCAGTGTAGTGGGTCGTGCTGGGGCTGGTGTTTCAGGGTTTAGGGCAGTGCAGTGGTGTTCGGGCAGTGTAGGGGGTCGTGCTGGGGGTGGTGTTTCAGGGTTTAGGGCAGTGCAGTGGTGTTCGGGCAGTGTAGGGGGTCGTGCTGGGGGTGGTGTTTCAGGGTTTAGGGCAGAGCAGTGGTGTTCGGGCAGTGTAGGGGGTCGTGCTGGGGGTGGTGTTTCAGGGTTTAGGGCAGAGCAGTGGTGTTCGGGCAGTGTAGGGGGTCGTGCTGGGGGTGGTGTTTCAGGGTTTAGGGCAGTGCAGTGGTGTTCGGGCAGTGTAGGGGGTCATGCTGGGGTTGGTGTTTCAGGGTTTAGGGCAGTGCAGTGGTGTTCGGGCAGTGTAGGGGGTCGTGCAGGGGATGGTGTTTCAGGGTTTAGGGCAGAGCAGTGGTGTTCGGGCAGTGTAGGGGGTCATGCTGGGGGTGGTGTTTCAGGGTTTAGGGCAGTGCAGTGGTGTTCGGGCAGTGTAGGGGGTCGTGCTGGGGCTGGTGTTTCAGGGTTTAGGGCAGTGCAGTGGTGTTCGGGCAGTGTAGTGGGTCATGCTGGGGGTGGTGTTTCAGGGTTTAGGGCAGTGCAGTGGTGTTCGGGCAGTGTAGGGGGTCGTGCTGGGGGTGGTGTTTCAGGGTTTAGGGCAGTGCAGTGGTGTTCGGGCAGTGTAGGGGGTCGTGCTGGGGTTGGTGTTTCAGGGTTTAGGGCAGTGCAGTGGTGTTCGGGCAGATGTAGGGGTCGTGCAGGAGGTGGTGTTTCAGGGTTTAGGGCAGTGCAGTGGTGTTCGGGCAGTGTAGGGGGTCGTGCTGGGGCTGGTGTTTCAGGGTTTAGGGCAGTGCAGTGGTGTTCGGGCAGTGTAGGTGGTCGTGCTGGGGCTGGTGTTTCAGGGTTTAGGGCAGTGCAGTGGTGTTCGGGCAGTGTAGGGGGTCGTGCTGGGGCTGGTGTTTCAGGGTTTAGGGCAGTGCAGTGGTGTTCGGGCAGTGTAGGGGGTCGTGCTGGGTGTGGTGTTTCAGGGTTTAGGGCAGTGCAGTGGTGTTCGGGCAGTGTAGGGGGTCTTGCTGGGGTTGGTGTTTCAGGGTTTAGGGCAGTGCAGTGGTGTTCGGGCAGTGTAGGGGGTCTTGCTGGGGCTGGTGTTTCAGGGTTTAGGGCAGTGCAGTGGTGTTCGGGCAGTGTAGGGAGTCTTGCTGGGGGTGGTGTTTCAGGGTTTAGGGCAGTGCAGTGGTGTTCGGGCAGTGTAGGGGGTCGTGCTGGGGGTGGTGTTTCAGGGTTTAGGGCAGTGCAGTGGTGTTCGGGCAGTGTAGGGGGTCGTGCTGGTGGTGGTGTTTCAGGGTTTAGGGCAGTGCAGTGGTGTTCGGGCAGTGTAGGGGGTCGTGCTGGGGGTGGTGTTTCAGGGTTTAGGGCAGTGCAGTGGTGTTCGGGCAGTGTAGGGGGTCTTGCTGGGGGTGGTGTTTCAGGGTTTAGGGCAGTTAGTGGTGTTCGGGCAGTGTAGGGGGTCGTTGCTGGGGGTGGTGTTTCAGGGTTTAGGGCAGTGCAGTGGTGTTCGGGCAGTGTAGGGGGTCTTGCTGGGGGTAGTGTTTCAGGGTTTAGGGCAGTGCAGTTGTGTTCGGGCAGTGTAGGGGGTCGTGCTGGGGCTGGTGTTTCAGGGTTTAGGGCAGTGCAGTGGTGTTCGGGCAGTGTAGGGGGTCATGCTGGAGCTACTGTTTCAGGGTTCAGGGCAGAGCAGTGGTGTTCAGGCAGTGTAGGAGGTTGTGCTGGGGGTGGTGTTTCAGGGTTTAGGGCAGTGCAGTGGTGTTTGGGCAGTGTAGGGGGTCTTGCTGGGGGTGGTGTTTCAGGGTTTAGGGCAGTGCAGTGGTGTTCGGGCAGTGTAGGGGATCGTGCTGGGGGTGATGTTTCAGGGTTTAGGGCAGTGCAGTGGTGTTCGGGCAGTGTAGGGGGTCTTGCTGGGGGTGGTGTTTCAGGGTTTAGGGCAGTGCAGTGGTGTTCGGGCAGTGTAGGGGGTCGTGCTGGGGATGGTGTTTCAGGGTTTAGGGCAGTGCAGTGGTGTTCAGGCAGTGTAGTGGGTCGTGCAGGGGGTGGTGTTTCAGTGTTTAGGGCAGTGCAGTGGTGTTCGGGCAGTGTAGGGGGTCGTGCTGGGGGTGGTGTTTCAGGGTTTAGGGCAGTGCAGTGGTGTTCGGGCAGTGTAGGGGGTCGTGCTGGGGGTGGTGTTTCAGGGTTTAGGGCAGTGCAGTGGTGTTCGGGCAGTGTAGGGGTCGTGCAGAGGGTGGTGTTTCAGGGTTTAGGGCAGTGCAGTGGTGTTCGGGCAGTGTAGGGGTCGTGCAGGGGTGGTGTTTCAGGGTTTAGGGCAGTGCAGTGGTGTTCGGCCAGTGTAGGGGGTCTTGCTGGGGGTGGTGTTTCAGGGTTTAGGGCAGTGCAGTGGTGTTCGGGCAGTGTAGGGGGTCTTGCTGGGGGTGGTGTTTCAGGGTTTAGGGCAGTGCAGTATTGTTTGGGCAGTGTAGGGGGTCTTGCTGGGGCTGGTGTTTCAGGGTTTAGGGCAGTGCAGTGGTGTTCGGGCAGTGTAGGGGGTCTTGCTGGGGCTGGTGTTTCAGGGTTTAGGGCAGTGCAGTGGTGTTCACGCAGTGTAGGGGGTCGTGCTGGTGTTTCGGGGTTTAGGGCAGTGCAGTGGTGCTCGGGCAGTGTAGGGGGTCGTGCTGGGGCTGGTGTTTCAGGGTTTAGGGCAGTGCAGTGATGTTCGGGCAGTGTAGGCGGTCGTGCTGGGGCTGGTGTTTCAGGGTTTAGGGCAGTGCAGTGCTGTTCGGGCAGTGTAGGGGGTCGTGCTGGGGCTGGTGTTTCAGGGTTTAGGGCAGTGCAGTGGTGTTTGGGCAGTGTAGGGGGTCGTGCAGGGGGTGGTGTTTCAGGGTTTAGGGCAGTGCAGTGGTGTTCGGGCAGTGTAGGGGGTCGTGCTGGGGCTGGTGTTTCAGGGTTTAGGGCAGAGCAGTGGTGTTCGGGCAGTGTAGTGGGTCGTGCTGGGGGTGGTGTTTCAGGGTTTAGGGCAGTGCAGTGGTGTTCGGGCAGTGTAGGGGGTCGTGCTGGGGCTGGTGTTTCAGGGTTTAGGGCAGTGCAGTGGTGTTCGGGCAGTGTAGGGGGTCGTGCTGGGGCTAGTGTTTCAGGGTTTAGGGCAGTGCAGTGGTGTTCGGGCAGTGTAGTGGGTCGTGCTGGGGCTGGTGTTTTAGGGTTTAGGGCAGAGCAGTGGTGTTCGGGCAGTGTAGGGGGTCGTGCTGGGGGTGGTGTTTCAGGGTTTAGGGCAGTGCAGTGGTGTTCGGGCAGTGTAGGGGGTCTTGCTGGGGGTGGTGTTTCAGGGTTTAGGGCAGTGCAGTGGTGTTCAGGCAGTGTAGGGGGTCTTGCTGGGGGTGGTGTTTCAGGGTTTAGGGCAGTGCAGTGGTGTTCGGGCAGTGTAGGGGGTCGTGCTGGGGGTGGTGTTTCAGGGTTTAGGGCAGTGCAGTGGTGTTCGGGCAGTGTAGGGGTTCGTGCTGGGGTGGTGTTTCAGGGTTTAGGGCAGTGCAGTGGTGTTCGGGCAGTGTAGGGGGTCGTGCTGGGGCTGGTGTTTCAGGGTTTAGGGCAGTGCAGTGGTGTTCGGGCAGTGTAGGGGGTCGTGCTGGCGGTGGTGTTTCAGGGTTTAGGGCAGTGCAGTGGTGTTTGGGCAGTGTAGGGTGTCATGCTGGGGGTGGTGTTTCAGGGTTTAGGGCAGTGCAGTGGTGTTCGGGCAGTGTACGGGGTCGTGCTGGGGTTAGTGTTTCAGGGTTTAGGGCAGTGAAGTGGTGTTTGGGCAGTGTAGGGGGTCGTGCTGGGGCTGGTGTTTCAGGGTTTAGGGCAGTGCAGTGGTGTTCGGGCCGTGTAGGGGGTCATGCTGGGGCTGGTGTTTCAGGGTTTAGGGCAGTTCAGTGGTGTTCGGGCAGTGTAGGGGGTCATGCTGGGGCTGGTGTTTCAGGGTTTAGGGCAGTGCAGTGGTGTTCGGGCAGTGTAGGGGGTCGTGATGGGGCTGGTGTTTCAGGGTTTAGGGCAGTGCAGTGGTGTTCGGGCAGTGTAGGGGGTCGTGCTGGGGCTGGTGTTTCAGGGTTTAGGGCAGTGCAGTGGTGTTCGGGCAGTGTAGGGGGACATGCTGGGGCTGGTGTTTCAGGGTTTAGGGCAGTGCAGTGGTGTTCGGGCAGTGTAGGGGGTCGTGCTGGGGCTGGTGTTTCAGGGTTTGAGGCAGTGCAGTGGTGTTCGGGCAGTGTAGGGGGCCGTGCTGGGGATTGTGTTTCAGGGTTTTGGGCAGTGCAGTGGGGTTCGGGCAGTGTAGGGGGTCGTGCTGGGGGTAGTGTTTCAGGGTTAAGGGCAGTGCAGTGGTGTTCGGGCAGTGTAGGGGGTCGTGATGGGGGTGGTGTTTTAGTGTTTAGGGCAGAGCAGTGGTGTTCGGGCAGTGTAGGGGTCTTGCTGGGGCTGGTGTTTCAGGGTTTAGGGCAGTGCAGTGGTGTTCGGGCAGTGTAGGGGGTCGTGCTGGGGCTGGTGTTTCAGGGTTTAGGGCAGTGCAGTGGTGTTCGGGCAGTGTAGGGGGTCGTGCTGGGGGTGGTGTTTCAGGGTTTAGGGCAGTGCAGTGGTGTTCGGGCAGTGTAGGGGGTCGTGCTGGGGGTGGTGTTTCAGGGTTTAGGGCAGTGCAGTGGTGTTCGGGCAGTGTAGGGGGTCGTGCTGGGGGTGGTGTTTCAGGGTTTAGGGCAGTGCAGTGGTGTTCGGGCAGTGTAGGGGGTCGTGCTGGGGGTGGTGTTTCAGGGTTTAGGGCAGTGCAGTGGTGTTCGGGCAGTGTAGGGGTTCGTGCTGGGGGTGGTGTTTCAGGGTTTAGGGCAGTGCAGTGGTGTTTGGGCAGTGTAGGGGGTCGTGCTGGGGCTGGTGTTTCAGGGTTTAGGGCAGTGCAGTGGTGTTCGGGCAGTGTAGGGGGTCGTGCTGGGGCTGGTGTTTCAGGGTTTAGGGCAGTGCAGTGGTGTTCGGGCAGTGTAGGGGGTCATGCTGGGGCTGGTGTTTCAGGGTTTAGGGCAGTGCAGTGGTGTTCGGGCAGTGTAGGGGGTCGTGCTGGGGCTGGTGTTTCAGGGTTGAGGGCAGTGCAGTGGTGTTCGGGCAGTGTAGGGGGTCTTGCTGGGTCTGGTGTTTCAGGGTTTAGGGCAGTGCAGTGGTGTTCGGGCAGTGTAGGGGGTCTTGCTGGGGCTGGTGTTTCAGGGTTTAGGGCAGTGCAGTGGTGTTCGGGCAGTGTAGGTGGTCGTGCTGGGGCTGGTGTTTCAGGGTTTAGGGCAGTGCAGTGGTGTTCGGGCAGTGTAGTGGGTCATGCTGGGGCTGGTGTTTCAGGGTTTAGGGCACTGCAGTGGTGTTCGGGCAGTGTAGGGGGTCGTGCTGGGGGTGGTGTTTCAGGGTTTTGGGCAGTGCAGTGGTGTTCGGGCAGTGTAGGGGGACGTGCTGGGGGTGGTGTTTCAGGGTTTAGGGCAGAGCAGTGGTGTTCGGGCAGTGTAGGGGGTCGTGCTGGGGGTGGTGTTTCAGGGTTTAGGGCAGAGCAGTGGTGTTCGGGCAGAGTAGGGGGTCGTGCTGGGGGTGGTGTTTCAGGGTTTAGGGCAGTGCAGTGGTGTTCGGGCAGTGTAGGGGGCCATGCTGGGGTTGGTGTTTCAGGGTTTAGGGCAGTGCAGTGGTGTTCGTGCAGTGTAGGGGGTCGTGCAGGGGATGGTGTTTCAGGGTTTAGGGCAGAGAAGTGGTGTTCGGGCAGTGTAGGGGGTCATGCAGGGGGTGGTGTTTCAGGGTTTAGGGCAGTGCAGTGGTGTTCGGGTAGTGTAGGGCGTCATGCTGGGGCTGGTGTTTCAGGGTTTAGGGCAGTGCAGTGGTGTTCGGGCAGTGTAGGGGGTCGTGCTGGGGCTGGTGTTTCAGGGTTTAGGGCAGTGCAGTGGTGTTCGGGCAGTGTAGGGGGTCGTGCTGGGGGTGGTGTTTCAGGGTTTAGGGCAGAGCAGTGGTGTTCGGGCAGAGTAGGGGGTTGTGCTGGGGTGGTGTTTAGGGTTTAGGGCAGTGCAGTGGTGTTCGGGCAGTGTAGGGGGTCGTGCTGGGGTGAAGTTTCAGGGTTTAGGGCAGTGCAGTGGTGTTCGGGCAGTATAGGGTGTCGTGCAGGGGGTGGTGTTTCAGGGTTTAGGGCAGTGCAGTGGTGTTCGGGCAGTGTAGGGGGTCATGCAGAGGGTGGTGTTTCAGGGTTTAGGGCAGTGCAGTGGTGTTCGGGCAGTGTAGGGGTCTTGCTGGGGGTGGTGTTTCAGGGTTTAGGGCAGTGCAGTGGTGTTCGGGCAGTGTAGGGGGTCTTGCTGGGGGTGGTGTTTCAGGGTTTAGGGCAGTGCAGTGGTGTTCGGGCAGTGTAGGGGGTCTTGCTGGGGCTGGTGTTTCAGGGTTTAGGGCAGTGCAGTGGTGTTCGGGCAGTGTAGGGGGTCGTGCTGGTGTTTCAGTGTTTAGGGCAGTGCAGTTGTGTTCGGGCAGTGCAGGGGGTCGTGCTGGGGCTGGTGTTTCAGGGTTTAGGGCAGTGCAGTGATGTGATGTGCGGGCAGTGTAGGCGGTCGTGCTGGGGCTGGTGTTTCAGGGTTTAGGGCAGTGCAGTGGTGTTCGGGCAGTGTAGTGGGTCATGCTGGGGCTGGTGTTTCAGGGTTTAGGGCAGTGCAGTGGTGTTCGGGCAGTGTAGGGGGTCTTGCTGGGGCTGGTGTTTCAGGGTTTAGGGCAGTGCAGTGGTGTTCGGGCAGTGTAGGGGGTCTTGCTGGGGCTGGTGTTTCAGGGTTTAGGGCAGTGCAGTGGTGTTCGGGCAGTGTAGGTGGTCGTGCTGGGGCTGGTGTTTCAGGGTTTAGGGCAGTGCAGTGGTGTTCGGGCAGTGTAGTGGGTCGTGCTGGGGCTGGTGTTTCAGGGTTTAGGGCAGTGCAGTGGTGTTCGGGCAGTGTAGGGGGTCGTGCTGGGGGTGGTGTTTCAGGGTTTAGGGCAGTGCAGTGGTGTTCGGGCAGTGTAGGGGGTCGTGCTGGGGGTGGTGTTTCAGGGTTTAGGGCAGAGCAGTGGTGTTCGGGCAGTGTAGGGGGTCGTGCTGGGGGTGGTGTTTTAGGGTTTAGGGCAGAGCAGTGGTGTTCGGGCAGAGTAGGGGGTTGTGCTGGGGGTGGTGTTTTAGGGTTTAGGGCAGTGCAGTGGTGTTCGGGCAGTGTAGGGGGTCATGCTGGGGGTGGTGTTTCAGGGTTTAGGGCAGTGCAGTGGTGTTCGGGCAGTGTAGGGGGTCGTGCTGGGGATGGTGTTTCAGGGTTTAGGGCAGTGCAGTGGTGTTCGGGCAGTGTAGGGGTCGTGCAGGGGTGGTGTTTCAGGGTTTAGGGCAGTGCAGTGGTGTTCGGGCAGTGTAGGGCGTCGTGCTGGGGCTGGTGTTTCAGGGTTTAGGGCAGTGCAGTGGTGTTCGGGCAGTGTAGGGGGTCGTGCTGGGGCTGGTGTTTCAGGGTTTAGGGCAGTGCAGTGGTGTTCGGGCAGTGTAGGGGGTCGTGCTGGGGGTGGTGTTTCAGGGTTTAGGGCAGTGCAGTGGTGTTTGGGCAGTGTAGGGGGTCATGCTGGGGGTGGTGTTTCAGAGTTTTGGGCAGTGCAGAGGTGTTCGGGCAGTGTAGGGGGTCGTGCTGGGGGTGGTGTTTCAGGGTTTAGGGCAGTGCAGTGGTGTTCGGGCAGTGTAGGGGGTCGTGCTGGGGTGATGTTTCAGGGTTTAGGGCAGTGCAGTGGTGTTCGGGCAGTGTAGGGTGTCGTGCAGGGGCTGGTGTTTCAGGGTTTAGGGCAGTGCAGTGGTGTTCGGGCAGTGTAGGGGGTCATGCAGGGGGTGGTGTTTAAGGGTTTAGGGCAGTGCAGTGGTGTTCGGGCAGTGTAGGGGTCTTGCTGGGGGTGGTGTTTCAGGGTTTAGGGCAGTGCAGTGGTGTTCGGGCAGTGTAGGGGGTCTTGCTGGGGGTGTTGTTTCAGGGTTTAGGGCAGTGCAGTGATGTTCGGGCAGTGTAGGGGGTCTTGCTGGGGCTGGTGTTTCAGGGTTTAGGGCAGTGCAGTGGTGTTCGGGCAGTGTAGGGGGTCTTGCTGGGGCTGGTGTTTCAGGGTTTAGGGCAGTGCAGTGGTGTTCGGGCAGTGTAGGGGGTCGTGCTGGGGTGGTGTTTCAGGGTTTAGGGCAGTGCAGTGGTGTTCGGGCAGTGTAGGGGGTCGTGCTGGGGCTGGTGTTTCAGGGTTTAGGGCAGTGCAGTGATGTGATGTGCGGGCAGTGTAGGCGGTCGTGCTGGGGCTGGTGTTTCAGGGTTTAGGGCAGTGCAGTGGTGTTCGGGCAGTGTAGGGGTGTAGGAGAGTAGGATCTGCTTCACATGGGTACCCCCACTTTTTGCTGATGCTTCACTGTTTTTCGACATTAGTCTGGCTGGGGCCCTGCTAATCAGAACCCCAGCCTAGCTGCTTCCTCTCTAAAATGGTTTCCATGTGCCTTAGGCACATCACTGATTGGGATCTGGAGTGCCCTTATAAGTCCCTAGTATATGGTATACTATGTACCAAGGGCATAGGTACCTCAGAGGCCTGCCAGGGGCTGCAGCATGTATTATGCCACCCCTGGAAGGCCATCCAAACTGACACCACAGGTCTGCTACTGCAGCCTGGGTAAGGTGGTGCATGCACCCCTTACTGTGATATAGGTTACCTATATCACTAAATACATACACACATATAAACCTATAAGTCACTCCTAAGGCAGGCCTTATCAATCCTAAAGGCAGAGTGCATGGTTCCTATGTGAGAGGGTGCCCCTGCATGAGCAGGGCCCCTCTGCAGCGTTCGGAGACCATCTCTGATGCTGTTTGTAGTGCAGCCTGACCATATACTCTTAAGCGCATTATATCCTCGCGGTAAAATGCTAACTTTGGAATGGCTGCACCTAAACATGTCGTGTTTGGTGTCAAACATCTTGGAATACTACCCCCCGCCAATCCTGGTGGCGGGGGTAGCATTCCACCCTTCTAGAGGGAAAGACATGTTAACTCTGACTAGTCCAGTAACTTCTTTCCAGAGCCCTGGCATCACAAAATGGATGCTGCTGCCACAGACACGAGTCTGGCCTCCTGCTGCTGGACGAAACTCCGGCAGGGGAGGCCTGGACAATAGGTTTCCTGTCCCAGGGAGGTGTGACCACCTCCCCAGACAGGATAATGTGTATTGGGGCTGGGCGGGAGCACTTTCGGGTGCTTTGAAGTCCTGCACTGGGGGCACATTTGGTGTCCCTGTGCATACCCCAGTTCAAACCGGATCAGGGGCTTGCAGCCCCTGCTTTGCGCGAACTGGACAAAGGGAAAGGGTGTAGCCACCCCTCTGCCCTGACCCACCCATAGGTGGGGCCACAGAGTAGTCCAACCCCTATCTTTAGTATAAAGATAGGAACCCAGTCCTTAGGACTTTAGATTATCCCTGGACGAAACTCTGAAACTGAATCCTGGACCTTCGACGCTCTACTCACGATTAGAGGACAGAAGAATCTCCCTTGGGGTCAAGGAGTGACTCCCCTGCTTGGCAGGCACCAAAGAAGCATCTGTCCGGTTCGCATTTCTGAAGCTCCCGTCGGACGCCGAAGTCATCGCATCACCAGAGGTGGATTCTCAGACTTCCCGAGGCTACCCTGAGTCCCCAGCAAAGCTGAGGCCCGTGGCTATCGTGGGTGACTTGAGACCGTGACCCCTGGACACCGAGCACATTTGCAAGTGCATCCTCTTTTGGGTCTTCCAAGAAGTCGTGCTTTGGGCTCCAGGTAGCCCTAGCCTCCAGTACCACCTGCACTGAAGATCACTGGCCCCCACTCCACGAGTGTCCTGTAAGTCAGATCCACGTGCGGCATCACAAGGCTCCTTCGCGGTCGCTAGCCCGTTGGCTAGTAGCCCTTAACGAAGGCCAATCTTTTCCTACCTTGGCATCCTGGTTGCTCCAGGCCTGCCCTCACTTACCTTCGCTGGGTGAGTTCCCCAGACCTTGCTGGTCTGCACCATCGACGATCTTCCTCTGCATCGAGACTTGCCGTTGCCAAGGCTTGTTGGGTCCAATCCGGTCGCCGACACCTCAGCACTCGACAGACATTGTGTACCAGCCCGAATCCTGCTCCTGGTTGCCGACAACGCCTCCTGGACCTCGTGGCTGAAGAGACAAGACGACCGTCAACGCACCTGAAGCACTCGACATCGGTGGGCATCTGTCCATCGCCTTCCTGGTCACTGGCTAGTGACCCAGACTCTGTCCCCTCTGCTTTCAGGTTCTTCAGAACTCCGATCCACTCTTGGATCCACCCGGACACTTTTCTCTTGGTCGCCAGCAGCACTTTGCAGCAGATCGCCATTCGAATCGACGACGAAACCCGACCCCGAAAGCCACCTATGCACCCGGCTTCCCTGGGTGAGGTAACACGAGTACTCCGGTGCTCCCGTGGGTAGAGACTCTTCAAAGTCCTAGATCTCAAAGGGTTTGGTCCAAGTCCTCTTTTAAGTGTCCCTTTTCTCTAATTTCCCGATCACGACTTTCTCCATAGAAGTCAACGGCGTATCGCGGTTGTGTATTTACACTGCACGCGTCTCCCGTGGGTCCCCTGTGTCACTACCTTGGGTGGTTCCTTGTGGTCCAAGCACTTCTAGAGGCTCTAGGCCTAGTGTCTAGTTCAGTCGTGGTTCTTATACCACTTTATTGGTATATGGTTTGGTACGCCCCTAGGGCCCAAACGTGTATTTGTGCTATTACTGTGTTTAAATAACTTCTAACTTATGTACTTCGAACTCTAGCCTCATAAAGAGACTAGAGGGGTGTGTTTAGCAATAAATACATATATTTTGAATATATACCTGGTGTGGTGCTCTTTCATTTGGTCACTCAAGAGATTATAGACTGGTAAAACAAGCTGCTTTACATTCCTTCAAGACTTAGCCTGAAGGCTGCTCTCCATAGCTACCACTAGGATAGCTTTCAATAAGGTTGTCTTTAACCTATCTCCAATAAGGGGTTGTTTGGACTGGTGCAAGGTGCCCACTATAATTAGTGGACAGCATATGCCAGGCCAACTTCTCACATTGGTTGTGCAGCGTGTGGGATTCCAGCTTGCTATTGTTTTACCAGATAATCTCAATTGAATTGATCAACTGAAAACCACTAAAGGTACCTAAGGTACATATAATTTAAGCTTAGAATACAGTAAGTTCTACTGAACTTAGAGTTGTGTGTTAAGGGATAGCACAGCCCTTTCTACAACTCAAGAGAGTTTAGTAGGCCACACTAGAGTAGGTAGTGCATACACCACACCACACTAGTAATGTCTTTAAGGGTAGGATCTAAAAAATCTTTGCAGGAAGCCATTGAGCTTCCACCCTCCAAGTATGATACATTCCCATTCTTGGAATTGAGAGCTTTATGCAACTTGAGAAAAATAAGGACAGGCCAAAGCCCCACCACCCAACACCTCAAGGAGTTGTTGGTGGCTTATGACCTTAGTTAGCCCTTGGGGACTGAAGGGGTAGGAGCTGAGGGTGGGGCAGATGATGAGGTTGGGAATGGGGGTACCAGTACCCCCAGGCCCCCCTCTGAAACTGGCCAGGAGGGCGACAATGGCCCTGACCTGGATAATCCAACCCCTCCTGAGGAAGAGGAAGAGGAGGATCAGAATGATGCACCCTTGTGAATCCTGGGCAAGTTATACTTGGTGAGATGTACCAAGTGACCAATGCTAGCAATGTCAGAACAGACCATACTCTGGCAGTTGTTAACTTCTCCTGGGGAGGGGTAACTGGCCTTAAGAAGGTTGTGGTGAGTGCAAACCTACCAGTCGAATGCTTGCTTGGCAATGACTTAGAGACTTCTGCTTGGGCAGAAGTGGAGCTCCGGACCCATGCAGACATGCTGGGGATCCCTGCAGATGTGTTTGCTGTGACCAGGTCACAAGCCAAAATGTCTAGCACTGAACAGGCCTTGGATTCTGGAAGAATGGACCAAGTGCCTTCCAAGAGGAGGAGTAGTAGGGTTAAGGCAGTGCCTTCCCCTTGGCTCAGGAGGAAGATCAGTCCCTTGAGGGGATGATCTCAGCCCTGAAGAAGGAACTGTCCCAGAGGAACTTGAACCTGACCAGGTTGAGTTCTTGGGGACAGGGGGACCTTCTAGGGCAGATCTGAGCCAGGAGCAGCAGAGCTGCCCCTCCCTTGAACCCCTCAGACAAAGCTGCTGCTGAGGCTGCTGGGAAAGCTAGTGGTCCCCATACAGTGTATTGGGATGATGGACTCCTGTACTCAGAGAGTAGAGACCCCAAGCCTGGTGCTACCAGGAGGTTGGTAATACCTCTGAAGTTCAGGGGCTTCCTATTGACCCTAGCCCATGATATTCCCTTAGCAGGTCACCTGGGCCAGAACAAGACTTGGGACAGAATTGTCCCTCACTTTCACTGGCCCCACATGTCTGAAGACAGCAAGGAGTTTTGTCGCTCCTGTGTAACCTGCCAAGCCAGTGGCAAGGCTGGTGGCACTACCTGTGGTGGGGGTGCCCTTTGAAAGGGTAGGGATTGACATTGTTGGTCCCATGGATCACCAAACAGCCTCTGGGCACAGGTTTATCCTGGTGGTAGTGGATCATGCCACCAGGTACCCAGAAGCTATTCCCCTCAGGACCACTACAGCACCTGTGGTGGCAAGGGCCCTCCTGGGAATTTTCTCAAGAGTGGGCTTTCCTAAGGAGGTAGTATCAGACAGGGGTGCTAACTTCATGTCTGGGTACTTAAAAGCAATGTGGAAGGAGTGTGGAGTGACTTATAAGTTCACCACACCCTATCACCCACAATGCAATGGTTTAGTTGAGAGATTCAACAAAACCTTGAAGGGCATGATTAAAGGGCTCCCAGAAAAGCTTAGGCGTAGATGGGACATACTCTTGCCCTGCCTTTTATTCGCATATAGGGAGGTGCCTCAGAAGGGGGTTGCTTACAGCCCTTTTGAACTTCTGTTTGGCCACCCTGTGGGAGTCCACTGTGCTTGGTGAAGGAAGGATGGGAGTTACCTCTCAAGCCCCCAAAGCAAGATATAGTGGACTATGTACTTGGTCTCCGCTCCAGGATGGCTGAGTACATGAAAAAGGCAACCATAAACCTTGAGGCTAGCCAGGAACTTCAAAAGGCCTGGCATGACCAAAGGCTGTTCTGACTGTTTACCAGCCAGGACAGAAGGTGTGGGTGTTGGAGCCAGTGGCCCCAGCAGCTCTCCAAGACAAATGGAGTGGACCCCACACTATTGTTGAGCAGAAGGGTGAGGTCACTTACTTAGTGGACCTAGGAACACCCAGGAGTCCCCACAGGGTTCTCCATGTCAACAGGTTAAAACCATATGTGGACAGGGCAGACATGGGCTTGCTCAGGCCTAATGATGAAGGGCAGGAGAAAGAGAGTGACCCACTCCCTGACCTGCTCTCACAGAACCCTGACGATGGGTCAGTTGATGGTGTAGCCTTGGCAGGCAGCCTCACTACCCAGCAACAAACTGATTGCAGGCAAGTCCTCAATCAGTTTAGACATATGTTTTCACTGACACCCAGTCAGACCACCTGGTGCACTCATGAAGTGGACACTGGGGACAGTCTGCCTATTAAAAACAAGATGTATAGAGCAACCTGACCATGTCAGGGACTGTATCAGGACTGAAGTCCAGAAAATGTTGGATTTGGGAGTTATTGAACCCTCAGATAGCCCTTGGGCTACTCCAGTGGTCCTTGTACCAAAACCTCAAACCAGTGGTGGAAAAGAGAGATGAGGTTTTGTGTGGACTACAGGGGTCTCAATGCAGTCACTAGGACTGATGCCCATCCAATACCCAGGGCAGATGAGCTCATAGATACTTTGGCCTCTGCCAAATATCTCAGCACATTTGACCTAACAGCTGGCTACTGGCAGATCAGGCTAGCTGATGCTGCAAAGCCCAATACAGCATTCTCAACCCCTAGTGGGCATTATCAATTTGTGGTAATGCCCTTTGGTCTGAAGAATGCACCTGCCACTTTCCAGAGGCTGGTGAATACAGTTCTCACAGGACTGGAAGCCTATAGTGCAGCATATCTAGATGATATTGCTGTCTTTAGCTCCACCTGGGAGGATCACCTGGTCCACCTCAGGAATGTTTTACAGGCCCTACAAAGGCAGGCCTGACTATCAAGGCCACTAAGTGCCAGATAGGGCAGAGTGAGGTTGTGTACCTGGGCCACCTTGTGGGTGGAGGCCAGGTTCAACCTTTGCAGAGCAAGATCCAGACCATCATGGACTGGACTGCTCCCACTACCCAGACTCAGGTGAGAGCCTTGTTAGACCTGACTGGGTACTATAGGAGATTTGTCAAGGGGTATGGATCAATAGTGACACCCCTGAATGACTTAACTTCTAAGAAAATGCCCAAAAAGGTTCAGTGGACAGTTAGCTGTCAAAAGGCATTTGATGACCTGAAGCAGAGCCATGTGCACTGCTCCCATTCTACAGAGTCCTGATTACTCCAAGAAGTTCATTGTTCAAACTGATGCATCTGAATTGGGGGTAGGGGCTGTACTGTCACAATTGAATGAAGAAGGTCAGGATCAGCCAGTAGCTTTGATTAGCAGAAGGCTGACCCCTAGAGAGAAACGTTGGTCAGCCATAGAGAGGGAGGCCTTTGCTGTGGTCTGGGCTCTGAAGAAGTTGAGGACATACTTGTTTGGTACGTGTATTTGTGCTATTATTGTGTTTAAATAACTTCTAACTTATGTACTTCGAACTCTAGCCTCATAAAGAGACTAGAGGGGTGTGTTTAGCAATAAATACATATATTTTGAATATATACCTGGTGTGGTGCTCTTTCATTTGGTCACTCAAGAGATTATAGACTGGTAGAACAAGCTGCTTTACATTCCTTCAAGACTTAGCCTGAAGGCTGCTCTCCATAGCTACCACTAGGATAGCTTTCAATAAGGTTGTCTTTAACCTATCTCCAATAAGGGGTTGTTTGGACTGGTGCAAGGTGCCCACTATAATTAGTGGACAGCATATGCCAGGCCAACTTCTCACAAGGGGGTCGTGCTGGGGCTGGTGTTTCAGGGTTTAGGGCAGTGCAGTGGTGTTCGGGCAGTGTAGGGGGTCATGCTGGGGGTGGTGTTTCAGGGTTTAGGGCAGTGCAGTGGTGTTCGGGCAGTGTAGGGGTCGTGCTGGGGCTGGTGTTTCAGGGATTTAGGGCAGAGCAGTCGTGTTCGGGCAGTGTAGGGGGTCATGCTGGGGGTGGTGTTTCAGGGTTTAGGGCAGTGCAGTGGTGTTCGGGCAGTGTAGGGGGTCTTGCTGGGGTTGGTGTTTCAGGGTTTAGGGCAGTGGTGTTCGGGCAGTGTGGGGGGTCTTGCTGGGGGTGATGTTTCAGGGTTTAGGGCAGTGCAGTGGTGTTCGGGCAGTGTAGGGGGTCTTGCTGGGGGTTGTGTTTCAGGGTTTAGGGCAGTGCAGTGGTGTTCGGGCAGTGTAGGGGTCGTGCTGGGGTGGTGTTTCAGGGTTAAGGGCAGTGCAGTGGTGTTCGGGCAGTGTAGGGAGTCGTGCAGGGGGTGGTGTTTCAGGGTTTATGGCAGTGCAGTGGTGTTCGGGCAGTGTAGGGGGTCGTGCTGGGGATGGTGTTTCATGGGTTTAGGGCAGTGCAGTGGTGTTCGGGCAGTGTAGGGGGTCATGCTGGGGCTGGTGTTTCAGGGTTTAGGGCAGTGCAGTGGTGTTCGGGCAGTGTAGGGGGTCGTGCTGGGGCTGGTGTTTCAGGGTTTAGGGCAGTGCAGTGGTGTTCGGGCAGTGTGGGGGTCATGCTGGGGCTGGTGTTTCAGGGTTTAGGGCAGAGCAGTGGTGTTCGGGCAGTGTAGGGGGTTGTGCTGGGGGTGGTGTTTCAGGGTTTAGGGCAGTGCAGTGGTGTTCGGGCAGTGTAGGGGGTCATGCTGGGGGTGGTGTTTCAGGGGTTAGGGCAGTGCAGTGGTGTTCGGGCAGTGTAGGGGGTCGTGCAGGGGTGGTGTTTCAGGGTTTAGGGCAGTGCAGTGGTGTTCGGGCAGTGTAGAGGGTCGTGCAGGGGCTGGTATTTTAGGGTTTAGGGCAGTGCAATGGTGTTCGGGCAGTGTAGGGGTCTTGCTGGGGCTGGTGTTTCAGGGTTTAGGGCAGTGCAGTGGTGTTCGGGCAGTGTAGGGGGTCGTGCTGGGGCTGGTGTTTCAGGGTTTAGGGCAGTGCAGTGGTGTTTGGGCAGTGTAGGGGTCGTGCTGGGGCTGGTGTTTCAGGGTTTTGGGCAGAGCAGTGGTGTTTGGGCAGTGTAGGGGGTCGTGCTGGGGCTGGTGTTTCAGGGTTTAGGGCAGTGCAGTGGTGTTCGGGCAGTGTAGGGGTCTTGCTGGGGCTGGTGTTTCAGGGTTTAGGGCAGTGCAGTGGTGTTCGGGCAGTGTAGGGGGTCTTGCTGGGGGTGATGTTTCAGGGTTTAGGGCAGTGCAGTGGTGTTCGGGCAGTGTAGGGGGTCGTGCTGGGGGTAGTGTTTCAGGGTTTAGGGCAGTGCAGTGGTGTTCGGGCAGTGTAGGGGGTCGTGCTGGGGGTGGTGTTTCAGGGTTTAGGGCAGTGCAGTGGTGTTCGGGCAGTGTAGGGGGTCATGCAGGGGGTGGTGTTTCAGGGTTTAGGGCAGTGCAGTGGTGTTCGGGCAGTGTAGGGGGTCTTGCTGGGGCTGGTGTTTCAGGGTTTAGGGCAGTGCAGTGGTGTTCGGTGTAGGAGAGTAGGATCTGCTTCACATGGGTACCCCCACTTTTTGCTGATGCTTCACTGTTTTTCGACATTAGTCTGGCTGGGGCCCTGCTAATCAGAACCCCAGCCTAGCTGCTTCCTCTCTAAAATGGTTTCCATGTGCCTTAGGCACATCACTGATTGGGATCTGGAGTGCCCTTATAAGTCCCTAGTATATGGTATACTATGTACCAAGGGCATAGGTACCTCAGAGGCCTGCCAGGGGCTGCAGCATGTATTATGCCACCCCTGGAAGGCCATCCAAACTGACACCACAGGTCTGCTACTGCAGCCTGGGTAAGGTGGTGCATGCACCCCTTACTGTGATATAGGTTACCTATATCACTAAATACATACACACATATAAACCTATAAGTCACTCCTAAGGCAGGCCTTATCAATCCTAAAGGCAGAGTGCATGGTTCCTATGTGAGAGGGTGCCCCTGCATGAGCAGGGCCCCTCTGCAGCGTTCGGAGACCATCTCTGATGCTGTTTGTAGTGCAGCCTGACCATATACTCTTAAGCGCATTATATCCTCGCGGTAAAATGCTAACTTTGGAATGGCTGCACCTAAACATGTCGTGTTTGGTGTCAAACATCTTGGAATACTACCCCCCCGCCAATCCTGGCGGCGGGGGTAGCATTCCACCCTTCTAGAGGAAAGACATGTTAACTCTGACTAGTCCGGTAACTTCTTTCCAGAGCCCTGGCATCACAAAATGGATGCTGCTGCCACAGACACGAGTCTGGCCTCCTGCTGCTGGACGAAACTCCGGCAGGGAGGCCTGGACAATAGGTTTCCTGTCCCAGGGAGGTGTGACCACCTCCCCAGACAGGATAATGTGTATTGGGGCTGGGCGGGAGCACTTTCGGGTGCTTTGAAGTCCTGCACTGGGGGCACATTTGGTGTCCCTGTGCATACCCAGTTCAAACCGGATCAGGGGCTTGCAGCCCCTGCTTTGGCGCGAACTGGACAAAGAGAAAGGGGTGTAGCCACCCCTCTGCCCTGACCCACCCATAGGTGGGGCCACAGAGTAGTCCAACCCCTATCTTTAGTATAAAGGTAGGAACCCAGTCCTTAGGACTTTAGATTATCCCTGGACGAAACTCTGTAACTGAATCCTGGACCTTCGACGCTCTACTCACGATTAGAGGACTGAAGAATCTCCCTTGGGGTCAAGGAGTGACTCCCCTGCTTGGCAGGCACCAAAGAAGCATCTGTCCGGTTCGCATTTCTGAAGCTCCCGTCGGACGCCGAAGTCATCGCATCACCAGAGGTGGATTCTCAGACTTCCCGAGGCTACCCTGAGTCCCCAGCAAAGCTGAGGCCCGTGGCTATCGTGGGTGACTTGAGACCGTGACCCCTGGACACCGAGCACATTTGCAAGTGCATCCTCTTCTGGGTCTCCCAAGAAGTCGTGCTTTGGGCTCCTGAGTAGCCCTAGCCTCCAGCACCACCTGCACCGAAGATCACTGGCCCCCACTCCACGAGTGTCCTGTAAGCCAGATCCACGTGCGGCGTCACGAGGCTCCTTCGCGGTCGCTAGCCCGTTGGCTAGTAGCCCTTAACGAAGGCCAATCCTTTTCCTACCTTGGCATCCTGGTTGCTCCAGGCCTGCCCTCACTTACCCTCGCTGGGTGAGTTCCACAGACCTTGCTGGTCTGCACCATCGACGATCTACATCTTCACCGAGACTTGCCGTTGCCAAGGCTTGTTGGGTCCAATCCGGTCGCCGACACCTCAGCACTCGACAGACATCGTGTACCAGCCCGAATCCTGCTCCTGGTTGCCGACAACGCCTCCTGGACCTCGTGGCTGAAGAGTCAAGACGACCGTCAATGCACCTGAAGCACTCGACATCGGTGGGCATCTGTCCATCGCCTTCCTGGTCACTGGCTAGTGACCCAGACTCTGTCCCCTCTGCTTTCAGGTTCTTCAGAACTCCGATCCACTCTTGGATCCACCGGACACTTTTCTCTTGGCCGCCAGCAGCACTTTGCAGCAGATCGCCATTCGAATCGGCAGACGAAACCCGACCCCGAAAGGCACCTATGCACCCGGCTTCCCTGGGTGAGGTAACACGAGTACTCCGGTGCTCCCGTGGGTAGAGACTCTTCAAAGTCCTAGATCTCAAGGGTTTTGTCCAAGTCCTCTTTTAAGTGTCCCTTTTCTCTAATTTCCCGATCCCGTCCGCGCCGTGACCGCGCCCAGCGCCAGACCCCCTGGTCCGGGCATCCCCCACGCCCGCCACATCAGCAGACGCCGATACTGACGCCTAGCACCCTCCACGCACTCAACCCCGGAAAAGATCACGCCTGCTACCGGGCCACCCGAAGCGCACCCAAGGGCCCTTCACCTGCCGGAACTGCAGCTTCGCCCAGCACCCGCCCCGCCAAACCACCTCCCAGGAAAGAACCCAACTACCTCAGATGCATCCTCCTCAACACCCGTTCCGCCTCGCAAACACGCCATCGAACTCTGGGACCTTCTCGACTCAACCTCCCCAGACGTCACATTCCTGACGGAGACCTGGCTGAATCCCGCTTCAGCCCCCGACATCGCCATTGCCATCCCGGACGGATACAAGATCACCCGCAGGGACCGCACCAACGGAGTCGGAGGAGGCATCGCCATCGTCCACAGGAACACCCTCAGAGTCTCAACCAACACCGACGACACCCTCAGCACCGCCGAACACATGCACTTCCAGATCCACACCGATCCCAACACCACCCTCAGAGGAACCCTCATCTACAGACCCCCGGACCCCGACCACAGTTCAGCGATTCCATCGCTGACTTCGTCAGCACACACGCCATCGCCTCCACGGACTACATCCTCCTCGGGGACCTGAACTTCCACCTCGAGAACAACAAGGACACCAACTCCACCACCCTGATCGACAACCTCGCCACCCTCGGACTCAGACAGCTCGTGACTACACCCACCCACGCCGCCGGCCACACGCTAGACTCCATCATTTCCGCAAGCCCACACGTCTCCTTCAACCACACCTCCGAACCCCACTGGACTGACCACCACTGCATCCACTTCACCTACAGGAAGCCCACCATGCACCACCGCACCGAACAAATGCCTCGCCGCTGCTGGAGCAGAGTCACGGAAGTCCAGCTAACCACAACCCTCGCCCTGAGCCCACCCGCCGAACCCTCCGACCCCGACACCGCCGCCCTCAACCTCAGACAGTGGATCGACGACTGCGCCAACACCCTCGCCCCGCTCAAGAATCCGCCCAACAGCCACACCAGCAAGAAAGCCACCTGGTTCACCGAAGACCTCCAGGCCTCCAAACGAATATGCCGAAAACTGGAGAAGATCTGGCTCCACGAACGGACATCGGACAGCTACGCCGCCCACAAGAGCGCCACCCGCAGTCACCATCACCTCATCAGATCCGCCAAAAGGGCCTCACTCAAAGACCGCCTAGACAACAACGCACACAACAGCAAAGAGCTCTTCAACATCGTGAAGGAACTCTCCAACCCCAGCTCCAACACCAACGACATCCAGCCGTCGCAAGACCTGTGCGACTCACTGGCCACCTTCTTCCACCGCAAAATCGCCGACATCCACGACAGCTTCAACACCACGACCGCCCCAGCAACCACCGAGACCACTGCCCCCACAACCACCAACCGCCTGCTCTCCTGGACCAACATCAACGACGAGGACACCAGCGAGATCATGAACACCATCCACTCCGGTTCACCGCTAGACCCGTGCCCTCACCACATCTTCAACAAAGCCAGTACAGCCATCGCGCCCCATCTCCGGAAAATAATCAACATCTCCTTCGAGACAGCAACCTTCCCGAGATCACCGCCTTACTCAAGAAACCCAAGGCAGACCCCAAGGACCTCAAGAACTTCCGACCCATCTCTCTGCTCCCGTTCCCCGCGAAGGTCACCGAGAAAATCGTCAACAAACAACTGACCCGCTACCTCGAGGAGAACAACATCCTGGACCCTTCCCAGTCCGGCTTCCGCAGCAACCACAGCACCGAAACCGCCCTCATCGCCGCCACCGATGACATCAGGACCCTGCTAGACAACGGAGAAACAGCAGCCCTCATCCTCCTGGACCTATCAGCCGCCTTCGACACGGTCTGCCACCACACACTACGAACACGACTTCACGACGCCGGGATCCAAGAGAAGGCCCTGGACTGGACCACATCCTTCCTTTCCGGCAGAACACAAAGCGTCCGCCTCGCCCCCTTCCGATCCAAGGCCACCAAGATCATCTGCGGCGTACCCCAAGGCTCCTCCCTCAGCCCAACGCTGTTCAACATCTACATGGCACCCCTCGCCCACGTCGCCCGACAGCACTAACCTCAACATCATCTCCTACGCCGACGACACCCAGCTGATCCTCTCCCTCACCAAAGACCCTCACACTGCCAAAGCCCACCTCCACGAAGGAATGAAGGCCGTCGCCGAATGGATGAGGACCAGCCGCCTGAAGCTGAACTCGGACAAGACGGAGGTCCTCATCCTTGGTTCCAACCCTTCAGCCTGGGACGACTCCTGGTGGCCAACATCACTGGGAACAGCCCCGCCACCCACCGACCACGTACGCAACCTAGGGGTCATCCTCGACCCCACCCTCTCCATGACTAAGCAGGTCAATGCCGTTTCCTCATCCTGCTTCAACATCCTCCGAATGCTCCGCAGGGATCTTCAAGTGGATCCCCACCGAAACAAGAAAAACAGTCACCCAGGCCCTCGTCACCAGCAGGCTGGACTACGGAAACGCCCTCTACGCAGGAACGACGGCTAAGCTCCTGAGACGGCTGCAACGCATCCAGAACGCCTCTGCACGTCTTATCCTCGACATCCCCCGACGCAGCCACATCACACCCCACCTGAGAGACCTGCACTGGCTCCCTGTCAACAAGAGGATAACCTTCAAGCTCCTCACCCATGCACACAAAGCACTCCACAACTCCGGACCAGCCTACCTCAACAGACGACTCAGCTTCTACACCCCCACCCGCCAGCTCCACTCGACCAGCCTCGCCCTCGCCACAGTCCCCCGCATCCGGAGAACGACCGCCGGTGGCAGATCCTTCTCCCACCTCGCCGCCAAGACCTGGAACACCCTCCCCACCAACCTCCGACAGACCCAAGACCTACTGGCCTTCAGAAGACTCCTCAAGACCTGGCTCTTCGATCAGTAGCAGCACCACCCCCCTCTTCCCCCAGCGCCTTGAGACCCTCGCGGGTATGTAGTGCGCTTTATAAGTGACATGATTGATTGATTGATTGATCTCCATAGAAGTCAACGGCGTATCGCGGTTGTGTATTTACACTGCACGCATCTCCCGTGGGTCCCCTGTGTCACTACCTTGGGTGGTTCCTTGTGGTCCAAGCACTTCTAGAGGCTCTAGGCCTAGTGTCTAGTTCAGTCGTGGTCCAGCAAAAAGACCCACTGGACCAGTGATTGCACCAAGTCCAAAGACTCAAGTCCAGCACCCACCAATGCCCCTAAGGCACCTGTTCCCCCTAGTGCAGTTACAGTTGGTGGGAGTGCTCCAGCCAAGGGTTTAGTAGGGTTCACCCTTGGTACTGAGTTGGGCTCTGACCTAGTCAGAGAACTAACTCAGGCTGTGTTAGTCTGTGATGGAGGCATGGATGTGCCCTCCTCTGTGAGTCCCAGTAATCTGGGCAAGTACAGACAACAGCCTTTAATCAATGGGCGAGAGGCTTTGGCATTTAGGGACACAGGGGCAAGTGTCACCATGGTGACACAAGACCTTGTGAATCCTGGGCAAGTTATACTTGGTGAGATGTACCAAGTGACCAATGCTAGCAACGTCAGAACAGACCATACTCTGGCAGTTGTTAACTTCTCCTGGGGAGGGGTAACTGGCCTTAAGAAGGTTGTGGTGAGTGCAAACCTACCAGTCGAATGCTTGCTTGGCAATGACTTAGAGACTTCTGCTTGGGCAGAAGTGGAGCTCAGGACCCATGCAGAAATAGCAATACACATGGCT